>JAJOZX010000674.1:600000-1072500 GCA_023014485.1 Bathynomus jamesi
AAGATTTCCTCGATGAAGTGCTGTGTGTGCTGATCTCGTAGAACAAATCTGGAGTGATAATTTAATGGACAACATTCTCTTTAGTGATGAAGCCACTTTCCATATGTGTGGAAAAGTAAATCGCCATAGCTGTCGAATTTGGGCAGATGAAAGACCAAATGATTTCGTCCAAAATTGGGAGAGAGACTCGCCTAAAGTTAATGTCTGGATGGGTTTAACAAAATCTAAGGTTTATGGTCCTTTTTTCTTGGCTGAAGCTACAGTTATGGGGCTTATTTATCTGGACATGTTGCAGCAATTCCTTAAACCTCAGCTGATTGGGGATAGGATTGTTAGTACCGTCGTCTATCAACATGATGGTGCTCCTTGTCACTATGCCAAAATTGTTCAGGATTATCTAAATGGATGTTTTCCAAATCGCTGGATCGGACGCGGAAGCAACAGACCTTGGCCAGCGAGATCACCAGATTTAACCCCTTTAGATTTCTTTGCATGGGGCTTTATCAAATCGCACCTCTATCAGACGAAGATTACGAGTCTTGAAAACTTACGTACACGTATATGAACTGCTGCAGATAACATAACCCTGCAAATGCTCCAGAATGTGTTTAGAAATGCTGCGGAACGATTTGAGCTGTGCAGGGATACTGTTGGGCGTAACGTCAAATCCTACTCTTAATTATTTAATAAATGTTACCACTTTATCATTTTAGGATTGAATTCCATATAATTTCCAAGTGCTTCACAAAAATAGATCCTGACTTTGTACACCCTGTATAATAGAAGCTAGTAGTTGATTTCTTGTTACTCAAAAATAATTTCTCATTGAATTTTGGCCACAATTACTAAAACCCTTTAATGAAGGCAATGATGTGTGAATCACATTACTTGTAAGAAATAAAGGGAGATTAAATTTGTGAATTAGGTTGTTCTTTGAGTTCTAATAATTCAAAGATAGCTAAGAAGCTGGACATTGGTTTTTAAGGTTTAAATGCACATTTTCTTTGCATAGTACCCTAAATATTTTTGTAACCCACTTAGAAATAATATAGTAGGCTTACTACTGTTAATCGTAACTTTTCCTTAATTTTCTAGGTAGTTATAGGTCCTATTTAAGATGGGGGCCAATAAATATATGCAGGAAATTTATCGTAAGAAGCAAAGTGATGTTATGAGATACCTTCTTCGTTTGAGGGCATGGCAATATCGCCATCTCAACACGCTTCATCGTGCACCAAGGCCAACTAGACCTGAAAAAGCTAGGAGGCTTGGATATAAGGCTAAGCAGGGTGAGTTTGATGTTTTCTCATGGCAGTTTGTTCTCCATTTAATGTTGCAAGACAGTCAAACACGTAAAAACTTCCCAAAACTTTATAGTTGTGTAATGCTAAAATCATCTACAGAATTTATTAGCCGATTTATTAGTTTTGATATATTGCCAGTAGAATATGGGGGAAGAAAGGGAGAGGGTTACTGTGTACTGCTATTTCATTATTTGAAATGGCCTTCAGAGTTTCCTCTGAGACTGAATGAAAGTTATTACAGTAGCTACGATTAGGTCAATAAACTGGACAATGCATGAAAACATCAGTCATCCTACATTCTTTTTTGGTGAACTTCTGACTAAGTTTAAGTTAGATAATCATTGTTTCTTGAATTTTTTGATCATATTTTACTCTTAATTTTTTAGGTCAGATTCAATCATTGTAGCCCATTTATAGAGGTTAGTTAAGCAATATTATTATTAATGTATTATTGTTTGTTACAATCACCAGTTGATGCAAGGCTTCCTGGTTTCTTGTATATTAAGTATTGCCAACTATATAAATACAGTATGTATCTTATTTGCAACATTTTAAATTGTTTTGTTAGGTTTATTTTAAAGCGTATCTTTATAAAAAAGCTACTTATCAAAGGCAACCTGCCGTATTTAAAAAAACACACACACACACACACACACCCACTTTCTCTCTCAAGGTCATACATTTTTTAAAATTTTTTCCTAATAAAATAATAACACTAAATTTGGTTCTTTTTACGAAGATGGATGACATACCATAATACTACTCAATTTGTAGGGTAATTGCTTTCTATATTCATTTCTCACCCTATACTTTTCCAAAGTGGTAGAAAAGCATTTGTAGTAGCCTACCATAAAATATTTACATTGCTATCCGCAGTGTAGTACAATATCACTCATACAGTTAAAGGTGAGTTGAACTGACAACACTAATGAGAACTTCTCTTTTTTAGGATATCTTATTTATAGGATTCGCGTTCGTCGTGGTGGTCGCAAACGCCCTGTGCCAAAAGGTTGCACCTACGGTAAACCCAAAAGCCATGGTGTCAATCAGTTGAAGCCAACACGCAACTTGCAGTCATTGGCTGAGGTGATTGTCATTGAGTTTTGTTGTGAAAATGTGTAATTTTTTAAGATTAAGAAATAAATTTAATGCGAATAACACTTATTTTAATTGTAGGAAAGGTGTGGTCGACGGCTTGGCAGTTTAAGATTGATGAATAGTTACTGGGTTGCCCAAGACTCCACCTACAAATATTTTGAAGTTATTTTGATTGATCCCTCAAGAAAATCGATTAAATCCAATGCAGCCATTAATTGGGTATGTTCTACGAAGCACAAACATCGCGAATTACGTGGCAAAACTTCCAAAGGTAGAAAGCATCGGGGATTGGGACGTGGTCACAGATTCTCCCAGACTAAGGGAGGATCCAGGAGATCCGCTTGGATTCGTAACAATACTTTACAGTTGCGTAGGAAACGTTAAAAATTATTATTATTATTTTGGATATTCAAGTAAAATTGAAAATCCTCGCCTGTTTCATTTTCCTGCGTGTTTTTAAAGATCTTAGAAAACAGCTTTGTATTGGGGGAAAAGTTGACATGGAAAGTAATGAATAAGGAGAGCTATTTGTAAGAACCTTCAGCAGTTGATTTTATGCAACTTTTGCGAAAAGTAAGAAAAATACTTTTGTTCTAAAATTAAAACTGAAAATAAATATTTCAAAACATGAATCAAAAAGAGTGATAGTTGTTGATTTAAATATAAAATTTATCTTCAGGTATGGCCTACAGAATAGAGAACTGAATTCAACTGAAATTTGAAGAAGTAACCTTACATTGGCATTTAATCTTTAAAAACATGTAGGTGAAAGGACTTTTATAACTATTAGATCATTCATTATGTAGAAAGTTGCATGCATAAGTAATAAAATCCACAACAATGAATAAATAGAATGACAAGTGATCTTAAAACCAGGTTATCTTAAGGCATTTTCACTTAATTTCAACAAGATCAAATGGTAGATGAAAATAGTGATGATTCCATGCACCACTCAGTATGTATAAATGGTGACTACTAGGTTTTTTACTGATTCTCGCAAAAAGGGGAAAGTCTTTGTTTTGTTGAATGAACTAAGTGAAAGTTTCCTTTTTCCAGCCTTAAAGACCCATGGTATGCACCTTCAAGAATTCATAAAAATGGTAAGTGTTCATCTCTCTTGGTTATGGATTGATTTATTTTTACTATAATTGAGTCAACTTTTATGCCAGTAGTAGTAGTAGTTTCCTGCAGTTCAGTATTAAGGCAGCTACTGGATTTAAATATCTCAGTTGTCTTGCCCTGATATTTAACGTTAAATTTTGGTACAAAGCTTTGAGGGTCTTTCATGTCTGCTCTTATCAACGCTGGTCTGTTTCAATGTTTTTTTTAAATAGGTTAGCATTTGTTTTTAGAGTAAATAAAATGATGAATGTTCTTAAAATCAGGTTATCCGAAGACATTCGGAAACAAAAAATATAATGATTTCATGCACCACTCATTATGTACAGATGGTGACTACTTTTTTACTGATCCTCGCAAAAAGGGGGGACTTGTTGAATGAGCTAAACGAAATTTTCTTTTTCCAGTCTTACCATGGCACACCTACAAGGATTCATGCATTTTAAAAGAATATGGTAAGTATTCATCTATTTATTGATATTTTGCTATTATCGACACAGGTCCCAGTTTCATTTTCTTAAATAGGTTCCCATTTGTTTAGAACAATAAATAAAATGACAAATGTTCTTAAAATCAGGTTATCTGAAGATATTTTCACTAATTTGAAGATCAAATGAAAATAGTCTTTAGGCTGTAATGATTGATCCACATTCGTGAACCCATCTTACAATCTGTTTTCTCTTCAACAGACTGTATTGCGACTAAAGCCTGGCTAGTCGAAAAGTATATGCTAAAAACGGATGTTGTTAAAAAAAAAAAAAAAAAATTTACATTACTGAATCAAATGAACTTTAATTTTTTGGAAATATATCAATTCAGTCATTATGAGAGGAGGGGCAACAAGCTTCACTTTCGTGAAATGAGGAATTATTGCACAGAACATTTCAAAGGTGATTACTGTTTGCTGCACCTTGTGTGTGTATATTATATATATATATATATATACATTCAACTGCAAAGAACACGCAGTATAAATAACGTAAAGAACGACGCTTGTATAGGAGATATTCCGCGCAAGACGAGAAAGAGAAAACAACAAATGAAAAAATGAAGTACCACCTGGAATCGAACCCGGGATCTTCCGATTGCCGTTATCGCGTCTGACCGGCAATCGGAAGATCCCGGGTTCGATTCCCAGGTGGTACTTCATTTTTTCATTTGTTGTTTTCTCTTTCTCGTCTTGCGCGGAATATCTCTATACAAGCGTCGTTCTTTACGATATATATATATATATATATATATATATATATATAAAGGTAGGTTGATTTTCCGCATTTTTGTAAATATTGACTGGACTAGTCGAGATAGTCACGGCTTAATATGATGATAAATGCCCCCAAAAAATTTCAGATCCCTAGCTTTAACAGTTTTTTGAGGAAACTGTTTAAAAAATCGTGCCGAAAAATACCGCATTTTGCAATTTTTGGCCGAAAAAAAACGCTATTTTCATAAAAAAAATCCTGAAAAAAGTTAAAAAAAAACGTACAGAGTCAAATAGACACATTTAGATCCCAAGATCATCATAATTTTTACTGTAAGATCCCTTAGAAGCAAAGGAAGCCTCATCTGGTGGCTTAGGGCTTTGGCCAGAATATATGTGTGCCTTGATTCGAGTCCATAAACAGTATGGGAAGCTTCAGATGTCAGCTTCACGGCCATTTCAACAAACTGAGAATGTGAAGGCAGATCAGGCAGCTCCAGCTTGGTGCCATTCAGCAATGCTTCTTGAAGCTCCTGGTCAGAAAAGTCTCCTGTGAGAGCAGGTTCACAGATGCCACTTTGAGAAAGGTTGATTAGTTCTGACCAGTGGGTAGCTTCAATATTGATGGCTGTGATCTTCTTCAGCCTCTTCTTGGCTGGCTTCCCACTTCTGAAAGAATAATAAATTTATTTATTTTTTATTCGCTTAAGATTTAATCCCTATTAGTCTCAGAATTGCCGATTTAAAAAAAAAAAAAATCCAACCAACCAGAGTTGGGGCAGACTTCCGTTTTTTACCCATTTTTATGAAATATCTGAAATAAACACAATTAAATGAACGCATCATAAAATAACTTAATTTAATACATATTTTATAGGTAAATATTAAAAAATACAAAATAATACTCCAATAAACATCTATAATGCATTTACAATAAGTTTCAAGCATCGTTTTTAAAGCCTAATTTTAATTGATTATTTTGATGAAATAAGGTCCGATATTTTTTTGTTTACATTGCGCGATTTTATGCGTAAAATTCGGCAATTTTACAACTTAAAAATAATTAACAATCATCAAAAATCATTTTCACAAATATGAGTTGGTGCAACGTTTTTTATACATTAATACCTTTCTATCTAGACTGGTCCAAGATCACAGTTCCAAAATCAACCTACCCTAATATATATATATATATATGTATGGGAATGAACTCAGAATGGTCCCCTGAGTTTTTTATGATACACACAGACAGTGCATGGAACAAGGAACTCTTCTGGGAAAATTAAATCCACTATAGTCCGAATAAGTAATGGTAAATGACAAATACCATAGTTTTTCTTTTTCATGATGCTAGCCCGACGTGGGCAACGGGTCACTCGCAAAGAGGTCCCATAAATATAGCTTCCCTCACCAGCTATCTGCAAAGCAGACAGGATCCAGCTTTGGGACATGGATCTAGGGTTTAAAGCAGCCTAGCCCTGCTACATTTAGAACCTCAATATAAGCAAAAAAGACTAAATGTAGCAGGGCTAGGCTGCTTTAAACCCTAGATCCATGTCCCAAAGCTGGATCCTGTCTGCTTTGCAGATAGCTGGTGAGGGAAGCTATATTTATGGGACCTCTTTGCGAGTGACCCGTTGCCCACGTCAGGCTAGCATCATGAAAAAGAAAAACTATGGTATTTGTCATTTACCATTACTTATTCGGACTATAGTGGATTTAATTTTCCCAGAAGAGTTCCTTGTTCCATGCACTGTCTGTGTGTATCATATATATATATATATATATATACACACTATATGATCAAAAGTATTCGGACACCGCATAGTTTTGGGAAAAATGGTTTTATTATGGCATTTAGTAACCAGTAGGTCCACCCTTTGCTTTTATTACAGCGTCAACACGTCGAGGCATACTTTCCACCAGTTTTCGGTAAGTCTGTGCAGGAATGGCTCGCCATTCCTCTTGCAGAGCTGATGCAAGTGAAGCCGGGCGTGGTGTGCGGTTTCGTATCCGTCGCTCCAGTTCGTCCCACATGTGCTCGATTGGGTTGAGATCGGGGCTCTGAGCAGGCCAGTCTAACAAATCCACCTTATTTTCACGAAACCAGTCCTGCACACGCCTTGCAGTATGGCAGGGAGCTCGATTCTGTTGAAACAAACAATGGCCATCTCTGTAGTATTGCCACAGTGTAGGGAGGGCCGAATTGTCCAGAACGTCGAGATAAACGTCAGCGTTCATGGTAGTGGGTATAACAACCAACGGGCCGAGCCCTAGCCAGGAAAAACAACCCCATACCATGATGGACCCTCCACCGAACTTCACCGTTGGACGTACACAGTCAGGAAGAAGCCGTTCTCCGGGCTGTCGCCACACCCAAACACGCCCATCAGACTGGAAGAGTGAATACCCCGACTCGTCGCTCCAAAGAACAGTTTTCCAGTCCTCCACGGTCCAGGAACGACGGGAGACCCACCAGGCCAAACGACGCGTGGCATTAACTTTTGTAATCAGTGGCTTGTGTACAGCTGCTCTACCATAATAACCGAGTCTGTGCATCTCTCTGCGGATAGTTACAGTACTAACGGAGGTACCGGATGCTCTTCCTACCTCCTCAGCGATGGAAGCGGCAGAGGACGTGCGGGACTTCTTGATATGTCGTACCAGACTACTTCTATCACGTTCCGTCAGTTTGCGTGGTTGTCCGGAACGTTTTTTCGCGTTAGTTGCACCGTCGTGCTTCCATCTCATGATAACATCCGCTACAGTCGACTTTGGTATATCCTGTTTGGCTGCAATGTTTCGTATAGAAACGTTACTTAACATCCGATGACGAGTCCACGTTGGAACTCGGAGAGTTCACGTCCGCGCTGCATGGCTTCACAACAGTTACTGATAACTTAACAGAACACCTCAGCATTATAGTTTCGCCACGCTTTTTCCCAGCATACCTTTCGGCGATGGTGATATTTGCAGAAATGCGGATTTTCCGGGGTGTCCGAATACTTTTGATCATATAGTGTGTATGTATGCATGCATGCATGCATGTATTTTTTTGGTTAGCATATTTAAAACTTCATACATGATGAGACTCATGCACCACTCAGTATAAAAAAAAAAAATGGTGATTCATGGCTGTCTGATGAAATGTTGGAAGTTTTTTAATTTATATAAAAAAGATTATATTAATAATTGGAGTTTTTTATCTTCAGATTTTCGATAAGTGAGGTGCCTTACTGAAGAAACGCCCGTTTTGAAAGAATTCAGATTTATTGCATGCGGGTAGATCGTCAGAGAACTTCGAATGAACGAGTTTGTTGTCTGAGCTTGGACTCGCTAGTACAAAGGGCTGCGAGAGGACTCACGGAAAGGTGTTTCAATTCGCCGAGAGAACTAAATCGTGCGAAAAATCTCGCGAGTGACTGGCAGGAACGACTCCGGCACTTCGAACTGGGTTGCAATTTCTCGTTAGTTTTTCTATAAATGAGTGCATTGAAACGCTTATTTTAATACGTCATAGACAGAAATGAACGAAACTGCACAATCTCGGAAGTCAACTGTGACACGAACTGAGGAAAATAAAAACAGTCGCCAAAAGCGGTCTGGGAAGAGGAGAAATTTTTTGGAGATTGTTGCTTCTGAATTACGAAACCTGCGCTCGGAACAAATTAATAGAAACTGAGACTATTCAACAGGCAATTCTAGAGATTTCAAATCTAGATCATTCTGTTCAGACCCCCAAACCCCTGCACTTCATTACACAGGTTCCTCATGGCTTTCCTCAACGCCATCTCCTTCTCCTTGCACTGAGTCGAATAGAATTGAGACAGGCATATTGAGTTTGTTCACAATTGGAACCGACATGGTAGGTTTAATAAATCATTAGTTACTGTAAAGTTTTAAGTTTTTGTAATTGTATCCCGTCAAATATCCCACGTTTGTATCAAGACGATGTGTCGCGAGCAAGAATTAAGTCCTTACATCAAAGGTAAAGATCACAAATGTAGGCTGTGCATTGATGTTTCGACAGTTCTCACCTACCGAAGGTGGAACAGTAAACTAACTTTCAACCTTCTTCACTTCGTCCTTATTGTAAACCTTGAACAAAAATGCTTAATATGGGAAAGGTACCATTCACAGTATCGTATATTCTAAAAGCTTTTCGTATTTGTAGTCGAGACGAATTTTCTTGGAAATTGAGTTTTTTTTTCTGGAATTTAAACAAGTTTGTCGTACCCCCCCCCAATGATTGCAAAATCATGGATGAGATTTATTGCGTATTCTGAAAGCTTCATTGCAATACTAATGTTAAATGTGTGTGCGGTGGGTGAAGCTCTTTCTGGGCGATATCGTGGTCAACCTAGGATTTTCCTTTTTGACACTCAGTAAGCCTCTTTACCGACACTATTTGTGTGGGTTGCTGGTTTGTTTAATTCACGCCTAAATCGTCTTTAGGCTGTAATGATTGATCCACATTCGTGAACCCATCTTACAATCTCTGTTTTCTCTTCAACAGATTGTATTACGACTAAAGCCTGGCTAGTCGAAAAGTATATGCTAAAAATGGATGTTGTACAAGAAGAAAAAAAATTACATTACTGAATCAAATGCACTTTAATTTTTTGGAAATATCAATTCAGTCGTTATGAGATTTGGGGGCGACAAGCTTGACTTTCGTGAAATGAGGAATTATCGCGCAGAACATTTCAAAGGTGATTACTGTTTGTTGTTGCACCTTGTGTGTATATGTAATAGTGATGGGACGATTGTCATATTTCATACAATCGCTATTGCGATTGCGATTGTCAGAATTTGAAAATCGCGCGATTGCGATTGCGATGGCGATGTTTTAGCTTTAGCTTTAGCCTCACATAACGCTCATTTATGCTTTAAATATACCTAAACGCGTTACCTACCATAGGGTTAGCTTGATTTTTTAACATTCCAATTTTACATAGAGCAAATAAAGAGGTGTACTTATTATTATTAAACCAATTTTTTATTCTGTTTTCAACTAATTCGCAACCCGTTTTCATTTCTGTTTTTGACTTATTTATTTTTATTTATTCCGTATTGTTGTTAGCTAAACTTTCCTTTAAGTACGCATGAAAGAGCAGCTTTCATAGCAACTTTTGTAGAGATTTAAATCTTTTGTTCACAATCGCAACAATCGCACTCATTAAATGCGATTGCAATTGCGATTGCGATTGTAAAAAATGTTCGATTGTATCGCGATTGCGATTGCGATGCATCGTCCCATCACTAATATGTATGCATGTATTTTTTGGTTAGCATATTTAAAACTTCATACATGATGAGACTCATGCACTACTCAGTATAAAAAAAAATATGGTGATTTATCGCTGTCTGATGAAATGTTGGAAGTTTTTTAATTTATATAAAAAAGATTATATTAATAATTGGAGGAATTTTTTATCTTCAGATTTTCGAAAAGTGAGGTGCCTTACTGAAGAAAACGCCCGTTTTGAAAGAATTCAGATTTATTGCATGCGGGTAGATCGTCAGAGAACTTCGAATAAACTTGAGTTTGCTGTCTGAGCTTGGACTCGCTAGTACAAAGAGCTGCGAGAGGACTCGCGGAAAGGTGTTTCAACTCGCGAGAGAACTAAATCGTGCGAAAAATCTCGCGAGTGACTGGCAGGAATGACTCCCGCACTTCGAACTGGGTTGGAATTTCTCGTTAGTTTTTCTATAAATGAGTGCATTGAAACGCTTATTTTAATACTTTAGACAGAAATGAACGAAACTGCACAATCTCGGAAGTCAACTGTGACACGAACTGAGGAAATAAAAAGTCGCCAAAAGCGGTCTGGGAAGAGGAGTTTTTTGGAGATTGTTGCTTCTGAATTACTAAGCCTGCGCTCGGAACAAATTAATAGAAACTGAGACTAATTATTCAACAGGCAATTCTAGAGATTTCAAATCTAGATCATTCTGTTCAGACCCCTGCACTTCATTACACAGGTTCCTCATGGCTTTCCTCAACGCCATTTCCTTCGCCTTGCACTGATCCGAATGGAATTGAGACAAGCCTATGGAGTTTGTTCACAATTGGAACCCACATGCACTCCGAACAACTAGAGCAACCGAGGAAGTTTTCTTTTTAACTTTCAGGGTCTCAATTTTGTCTCTACTGCGTACCCTTTTGAAAAGACGTTCTCGTGTATTCCAACGCAAAACAACGTGGGTGTGGGTGGGTGGCCGGCCGATTCGTACCTAGTGTGGTACATATCTCAGCGAGGCAGTGGGTGAGTGGTGTTATTGAGTTGGGGATGATATACCAGGGGGGGGGTGTAGTTGCTGGGGAGTGGGTATGGGGGGCCTGGTCTTAGACCCGTTGAAACAGGTGGGAATAAGTGAGAATAAGTGAGGAAACGGGAAATCGCTTTCTCCGAAAAATGGAGTCCCCCAGCGAGCATGAATTGTTCAGAAATCGCCGCGCATACAAGCGAAGAGGGTAGTCTCTGTGCACGGAGGTATGTCCTCATGAGGAGCAGACGCCGTCGGAGGGCGAGAGGGAGGTAATTGCAATCCACTTGGAGGCTGGAGAAGAGCGGAAAGCACCAGTGGCGAGGCGAGGGCCCTATTAAGGACTGGGTCCAAGATACGGAGGCAGGTGTTGGAGGCTGAACCGTATACTACACTGCCATAGTCCAGCTTCGACTGGACCATGGAAGTGTAAAGACGAAGGAGAGAGCGTCGGTCTGCGCCCCATGTGGTGTGGAGAGGTGATCTAGTAGAGCGAGGGGACGCTGGAGGGACTGCTTCAGTTGTTTGATATGAGGAACCTAGTTGAGCCTTCGGTCTAGAATCACGCCCAAAATCGTGTGGAGGGTATCACCTCAAGAGGATTGTCGTATAGCGTGACAGAGGGAACAGGAAGGGTTGCGGGTCTTCTGCTGAAAAGCATACACTTGGACTTCGGGTGGAGAGGCGGAACCACCGACGTCGCCCGCCTTTCCACCCGGTAGATGGCGAGCTGAATTTGCCATTGAACTACGGACGGCTCCCGCCCTGCAAAGTAGATAGCAAGGTCATCCGCGTAGATGGAAGAACGGATGTTGGGTGGAAGGCATTTTGAGACTGTTCATGACGATGGAAAAGCATAGAACACTGAGGATGCTTCCCTGTGGGACCCCGTCCATCTGCACGAAAGTGTCTGAGGACTGAGCCCACCCGAACTTTAAAGGTTCGGGAGGATATGAAGGTCCGCATGGCTCCTACGAGCACTAGACTTTGGAGATGTCTAAGGATTATTGTCCGATGAGTGGTGTCGTAGGCCTTCTGTATGTCAAAAAATATTGATAGGACGAATTGTCCACTGTCGAATGCATTCTCTATGTCACAGGCTGAGAAGCAGGAGGCGATCAGTGGTGGATCGAAACTGTCTGAAGCCGGACTGGGTAGCTGGGAAGGATTACTATTTTCGAGGGAGAACGATAGTCGCGTCCCGACCATTTTTTCCAAAAATTTTGCAGGCACAACGGATTAGGCGATTTGTCTCTAGTTTGGGATCGAAGGAATCTTTGACAGGTTTGGGGATAGGGATTACGTAGCCTCCCTCCACCGTGAGGGAAAGGTGCGCTCTATCCATATGCGGTTGTATAGGTCTAGTAGGGAATTTTGTAAGGTTGGGTGGATGTGCTGGATCATGCTGTAGGGAATACCATCCGGCCAGGACAAGTGGATCGTCGCGAGGCCAGGTGCCGCCTGTAGTTCACGCATGATGAACAGTTGGTTGTAGGAGCTGTCTATGAACGGTGAAGAGCTATTTTTAGGGCGGGTACGGGGGAGATAACTGCAGAGGAAGAAACGGCGGCGAAACTAGAGGCTAGATGGTTTGCCACTGATTTGGCTCGTATAGGAGTCCGTCGTTAGTACCGGGGGTCGGGAGGGGACATGTCGCCTCTCGACGCCCCATACCTTCCAGATGGTAGCCGAAGGTGTGCGCGCGCGCGCGCGCTTCTTTTGTGTGTTCTTTTCCTTTCCTTTTTGCTTTTTTCTTTTTCTTTTCCTTCCTTTCTCTCTCTCTTCTTTTCCTTTCTTTTTTTCTTTTCCTTCCTTTCTTTCTTTTCCTTTCTTTTTCTTTTTTTTTTCTTCCTTTTTTCTTTTTTTTTTCCTTCCTTTCTTTTGGTGGCCATGAGCGGTCATAGTTTGAAAATATATATACCCAAACCTGTCCGCTCTTCGTCGCAGGTGTTTCCCCCTCTTGACCAATACTCCCCATACCCGAGCGTCTACAATTCATACTCGCTGGTGAGAGAAGCTATATTTTTGGGACCTCTTTCCGAGTGACCCGTTGCCCACGTCGGGCTAGCATCATGAAAAAGAAAAACTAAAGTATTTGTCATTTACCATTACTTATTCGGACTATAGTAATTGAAATTTTCGTTATTCCAGGCTTAACGACCATGGCACACACCTTCAAGGATTTTGAAACAATATGGTAGGTTTAATAAATCATGTTATTGTAAAGTTTTAAGTTTTTGTAATTGTATCCCGTCAAATATCCCACACACGTATCATGAGACGGTGTGTCGCGAGCAAGAATTAAGTCCTTACATCAAAGTTAAAGGTCACAAATATAGGCTGTGCATTGATGTTTCGACAGTTCTCACCTACCCAAGGTGGAACAGTAAACTAACTTTCAACCTTTTTCACTTCGTCCTTATTGTAAACCTTGAACAAAAATACATATGGGAAAGGTACCATTCACAGTATCGTATATTCTAAAAGCTTTTCGTATTTGTAGTCGAGACGAATTTTCTTGGAAATTGAGTTTTTTTCTGGAATTTAAACAAGTTTGCCCATAACCCCCCCCCCCCCCCCCCCCCCAATTATTGCAAATCATGGATGAGATTTATTGCGTATTCTGAAAGCTTCATTGCAATACTAATGTTAAATGTGTGTGCGGTGGGTGAGGCTCTTTCTGGGGGATATCTTGGTCAACCGAGGATTTTCCTTTTTGACACTTTTTCAGTAAGCCTCTTTACCGACACTATTTGTGTGTGGTGCTGGTTTTGTTTAATTCACGCCTAAATCGTCTTTAGGCTGTAATGATTTATCCACATTCGTGAACCTATCTTACAATCTCTCTCCTCTTCAACAGACTGTATTATGACTAAAGCCTGGCTAGTCGAAAAGTATATGCTAAAAACGGATGTTGTACAAGAAGAAAAAAAATTACATTACTGAATCAAATGCACTTTAATTTTTTGGAAATATCAATTCAGTCGTTATGAGATTTGGGGGCGACAAGCTTGACTTTCGTGAAATGAGGAATTATCGCGCAGAACATTTCAAAGGTGATTACTGTTTGTTGTTGCACCTTGTGTGTATATGTATGCATGTATTTTTCGGTTAGCATATTTAAAACTTTACATGATGAGACTCATGCACCACTCAGTATAAAAAAAATGGTGATTCATGGCTGTCTGATGAAATGTTGGAAGTTTTTTAATTTATATAAAAAAGATTATATTAATAATTGGAGGAATTTTTATCTTCAGATTTTCGAAAAGTGAGGTGCCTTACTGAAGAAAACGCCCGTTTTGAAAGAATTCAGATTTATTGCATGCGGGTAGATCGTCAGAGAACTTCGAATAAACTTGTGTTTGCTGTCTGAACTTGGACTCGCTAGTACAAAGAGCTGCGAGAGGACTCGCGGAAAGGTGTTTCAACTCGCGAGAGAACTAAATCGTGCGAAAAATCTCGCGAGTGACTGGCAGGAATGACTCCCGCACTTCGAACTGGGTTGGAATTTCTCGTTAGTTTTTCTATAAATGAGTGCATTGAAACGCTTATTTTAATACTTCATAGACAGAAATTACGAAACTGCACAATCTCGGAAGTCAACTGTGACACGAACTGAGGAAAATAAAACAGTCGCCGAAAGTGGTCTGGGAAGAGGAAGTTTTTTGGAGATTGTTGCTTCTGAATTTACTAAGCCTGCGCTCGGAACAAATTAATAGAAACTGAGTAATTATTCAACAGGCAATTCTAGAGATTTCAAATCTAGATGATCATTCTGTTCAAACCCCTGCACTTTATTACACAGGTTCCTCATGGCTTTCCTCAACGCCATTTCCTTCGCCTTGCACTGAGCCGAATGGAATTGAGACAAGCCTATTGAGTTTCAGTTCACAATTGGAACCCACATGCAACCGAGGAAGTTTTCTTTTTAAATTTCAGGGTCTCAATTTTGTCTCTACTGCGTACCCTTTTGAAAAGACATTCTCGTGTATTCCAATGCAAAACTCTCTCTCTGCGTGTGCGCGCGCCGCCTTACTCCCGGCCCCTTCCTTTCTCCGAGTTCTTCCCGACTCTCGGCTCCCACTTCCGCTCGATCTGGCAACGGGAGTGGGACCAGGCCACACAAAAACTCCACAAGATCAAACCGCAACTAGGATACTGGGCCTCCTCATTCCACCGGTCCCGCCATAAAGAAGTGATTCTAGCTCGTCTCCGCCTAGGAGACACGCATTACTCATGGTCGCCTTATGGCTAAATCGCTAGCCCCGCTCTGCCATACCCCTATCACTGTCGTACATCTGGTCGAATGCCCAAACATGTCCGCTCTTCGTCGCAGGTGTTTCCCCCTCTTGACCAAAACTCCCCATACCCGAGCGTCTACAATTTATACTCGGTGAGGGAAGCTATATTTTTTGGGACCTCTCTGCGAGTGACCCGTTGCCCACGTCGGGCTAGCTTCATGAAAAAGAAAAACTAAAGTATTTGTCATTTACCATTACTTATTCGGACTATAGTGGATTTAATCATCCTAGAAGAGTTCCTTGTTCTATGCACTGTGTGTGTATCATAAAAAACTCAGGGGAACATTCTGAGTTCGTTTATATATATATATAATATACACACACACACACACACACACACACACACACACACACACACACACACACACACCGGCCCGGATTTAGTTATAGGCGATCGCCTAGGGCCTCGCGCCAAAGGTGGCCTCGCTCAAGCCGTTTTGCGCGTTCTGTTCAAGTGATATTAATGATTTAGAACTCTATGAAGAACTTAAAGTATTTTGCAGGTTTATACCTGAGAAAACAGATCTCGGAAATGCCCTTGTTTATATAGTGTAAAAACAACTTAGTGAGATTTATCCTAATGTTTATGTTGCACTTCGAGTAGTATTAACCATCCCAGTTACTGTTGCTTCGGCTGAAAGAAGTTTCTCGCGTCTCAAACTTATTAAAACACATTTGCGTTCCACCATGTCTCAAGCGAGATTGCAATCATTAGTTATGTTATCAATAGAAAACGATATAACAAATTCATTAGATTATTCTCAATTAATTGAAGAGTTTAGCTCGAAGATAAGTAGAAAAGCATTGCTGTAATATTCAAGGAGCATCTGAACCAAATATTAAAGCATTAATATTTAGCCTAAGTCGATCGCTCACTATTATAAAAAATGAAATGTCAACATCTCTTATGCATCACATATGAAAAACGTTTGTATACTATGGAAAGTCATTACCTATAATATTATATAAATCTTAGAAATCATTGTCTTATATTTTCGATACAAATCTTGATTCATATTATAATTTATACTTATTTGTATGGTTTATTTATATTTCTTATACAATTTCCATGCGTGATTATTTTGGTTTGGTTTAATTTTTAAGTGCTGGCATAGTTCTGTCTATGCGGGATTCTAATATTGCTGGTATAGTACCGATAATTAAGTCCATATTTTCATATATATATATATATATATATATATATATATATATATATATATTATAGGCCTAGGGCCTCGCAACTTCTAGATCCGGCCATATATATATATATATATATATATATATATATATATATATATTATATATATATATATATATATATATATATATATAGGCCTAGGGCCTCGCAACTTCTAGATCCGGCCATATATATATATATATATATATATATATTATATATAATATATATATATATATATATAATCCCTTTGCTTTGTCCGGAGCTATAGGGCGCGTCCCTCTGTGGCGAATGTGGGAATACACCTTTCTTCGGTGTAAGGGCTTTCTCTGCCCTCGTGGACCATTGGGCCCGTTTGGGGACCCGGCTGATCTCCTGCTTCTTTTTCTTTCTTTCTCCTTTAACCCATTCTTTCTGGCTTCTCCTGGTTTTTTTTTTTTGCGTTGTTCTTTGGACCTTGATTTCGACCCTTTCCTTGGCCCTTGGGTGTGGGAGGTGGTTGCCCTGCACCCTTGTCGCTTTCCAACCAAACCCAAACCCTGTCCCTGCCACTTTTCACCGCGCGTTGGATGAGAGTGGCCGCCTTTCAGGCACAGGGACTGGGTGCGGGTGTATCTCCCCCTGCGTGACATCCATCGGCGGTGGGACCAAGTGTGCCCACACTTCGCCTTTCCCTTGTTGGAGTCGGTGGTGGCTGGATGCGCGCGGGGGATGAAGTTCTTTTTTGTTTAGCTATGGACACTTCTCCCCCCCCGGCTTACGACTACTACTTCTCATTCCCGGACTACTCTTTCTCTCAACACTCGGGTGGTGGGCAACCAGGCCCTCGAGTCCTTTACCACTGGAAGACCGCAACCTAATGGGGTTGACCCCCCTGTGGAAGCGGAACGCTTGCACTCTCCTTTTCCGTTGCCGACCCCAGTCCGTCCCTCGATTACGCCCTTGGACCTACTCTCTCTAGAGCAGGGGCCTCGCCCCAGCCCACTTCAGCCACCTTCGGGCAAGTCAAGTTCCACCGAGGACTTGCCCCCACAACCCGGCTTCTTGCTCTCCCCATATGCCCCCCTCACCCGCCGCCAGCCCACCTCCCCGCGGAGAGAGCCTCGCGGCGGACGGGGGAGCCGGCATTCACGGCCGTCCTACCGACCGTTGAATATTCCAGTACATTTCGACTCTACAGCCTCCCTCTCCCTTCCAAGTATCCACAAATTCCTGGTGATTCGGCCTACATCTGGGTCCCTCCCGAACAACTCTGAACGGACGTTCCAGGCGATCCGAACCCACAGCAACTCCAGCCGCTATGACGTACGCCCACAGAGGGATGGCTCCCTCCTCGTAAAATCACGCTCAGTCGCAGAGACGAAAGCCCTACTCTCCATCACTGAGGTCCTTGGATGCTCGGTGTCCGTTTCCCCACACCCTCGCCTGAACCAGAGTCAGGGCACTATTTACGCCACCCGCCTACTGTCGGTCGCAGAGAACGAGCTCCTGGAGGATCTCGCACCCCAAGGAGTTATTAAGATCTATCGTTTCACATCCCGACAGGGAGGCACCCCCTCCCCCACCCCACGTCTGCTCCTTACTTTTAACTCACTAATCCCCCCTGACCGTATTGTCTGGGGTATGGGAGACCGCGCCTCATGCGAGTTTTCTATCCGCCCATACGTCCCAGACCCGACCCGTTGCTTCAAATGCAATAAATTCGGACACGTCAGCTCCGCTTGTCGACAGCCGCATCCATTATGTGTTCACTGTGGACGACTCGCCCACCCGGACAGGTGCCCCAACACACCCAAATGCTCGAACTGTGAAGGCGCACATCCCTCTTCATCCCGAGAATGCATTTTCTTCAGGTTCGAGAAGGAGGTCCGATGCCTACAGGTGACGGACTTCCTTAGCCCCCGTGAGGCACGCGACAGGGTGCGGAGTCGGGAGGTGAGGCCGGGGTGTCCTATGCCGCTGCTCTCGGCTCTATCATCTCGGCACGCCGCCCTGGCCTGCCGTCGAAACCCCCCCCAGCCACTGCTTCCTGTTCCCCACATAGCAAATCCTCGCAGGACCCGACGGTCCCCTGTCCCCCCACCGTTCCTCTTCTTCCCTCACCTCACCTGCCACGAATCCCCCAGGAGTCTGGGACCAGGGTTTCCAGGTCCCAGCCACCTCAAACCCTGCCTTCCCAGTACCCCCTGTACACGCCCGAACCTGCCGCCCGGAGCAAGCCGTCGAGGCGGAGACGCCGGAGCGTGTCACCAGACCCTCCGGCCTCCCAACGTCTCTCTCCCTCTTCCCCTAAGACCAAGAAGACGGCTCGGACCCTTACACCGCCCACCACGCCCACTATGTCCATCTCTCCCCATCGTAGGAGTCCCACCGTTCTACCCCACAGACTCTGACAATAGTGGCCGAAATCCACGACCCGCCCTGTACGACGAGACCCAGCCCAGTGGATCCAGTGGATGCGGCTCTGGCGCGGCTGCACGGTGTGACCGAGGGAAGCTCGGCTGCGCCCACGCCCATGAGTCTCCTGGATCTGCCCTTGCCTTCTGGTGCCATTTTCTCCACCCCTCCACGAGACCACTCTGGTTCACCTCCTTCCACCCCCATCGTACCTACCCCCCCAACATCCCCGACCCCCCCCTTATCAGCTACCCTGAGTACGCCCTCCCTCCCACCCGCCCGGTCTTTTTGGTACCCCTGTCACCACCCTAGGGTCCGCCGTGAGACCCGGACAGGCGGGTAGCGCCCCTTTTAGGGTTAACCTGCCCCCCCCTGGCCCGACCATAGAACCCGACAAGGCACTTCCGACCCGCTCAGCCCACGATGTTCCTCGCCTGCCGTGATCCACGCCTCCGGTCTCGCTCGGGCCGACTCGACCCCGCAACCTCCGCAGGGTTCGACAGGCCGACCGATTCCTTCCCTGGTGAACGGTAGATAGCCAGCCATGCTCCCGACCCAGCCTTCAGTTTCGCGAACTCCAGATCCCCCTTCACACTCCAACTCCCTAGCGCCTATACCTTTACCCATCCCCTTCATCAACTAATGGATCCCCCGAAAACCACGATAGTCCACTGGAACTGTCGA
Source organism: Bathynomus jamesi (assembly GCA_023014485.1). NCBI lineage: Eukaryota > Metazoa > Arthropoda > Malacostraca > Isopoda > Cirolanidae > Bathynomus > Bathynomus jamesi. Next base: position 619,555 of record JAJOZX010000674.1, read on the forward strand.
GGAATCTATGCAAACAATGAAGGCCTTAACTCCTTGATTGCCACTTCCCGTCCGGTGTGTGTCTGTCTCCAGGAGCTAATCCTGGGGACCAGGTCCATGCCCTGCCCCACTGGTTATTTCTGCGTCGCCACCCCGCCTCCTACCTGCGCTCGAAGGGGAGCTGCCATCCTCGTCCACCACGCAGTCCCCTTCTACAATCTCTCCATCCGGTCCCCGCTACAGGTGACTGCCGTCCGGCTCTCCCTGGATAGACAGTACACCATTTGTTCAATCTACCTTCCCCCCACGCTCAAGTCTCCCGCGACGACCTGGTGGAAGTCGTGGAACAACTCCCCAGGCCCTTCCTACTACTGGGCGATTTCAATAGTCGTCACCCCTTGTGGGGCGACACACACACCACCTATATGGCCCCAACCCTGATATCCGTCATTCTAAAAGCTTTTCGTATTTGTAGTCGAGACGAATTTTCTTGGAAATTGAGTTTTTTTCTGGAATTTAAACAAGTTTGCCCATAAACCCCCCCCCCCCCCCCAATTATTGCAAAATCATGGATGAGATTTATTGCGTATTCTGGAAGCTTCATTGCAATACTAATGTTAAATGTGTGTGCGGTGGGTGAGGCTCTTTCTGTGGGATATCTTGGTCAACCGAGGATTTTCCTTTTTGACACTTTTTCAGTGAGAGTCTTTACCGACACTATTTGTGTGTGGTGCTGGTTTGTTTAATTCACGCCTAAATCGTCTTTAGGCTGTAATGATTGATCCACATTCGTGAAACCATCTTACAATCTGTTTTCTCTTCAACAGACTATTACGACTAAAGCCTGGCTAGTCGAAAAGTATATGCTAAAAACGGATGTTGTACAAGAAGAAAAAAATTACATTACTGAATCAAATGAACTTTAATTTTTTGGAAATATATCAATTCAGTCGTTATGAGAGTTGGGGGCGATAAGCTTGACTTTCGTGAAATGAGGAATTATCGCGCAGAACATTTCAAAGGTGATTACTGTTTGTTGTTGCACCTTGTGTGTATATTTATGCATGTATTTTTTGGTTAGCATATTTAAAACTTTACATGATGAGACTCATGCACCACTCAGTATAAAAAAAATGGTGATTCATGGCTGTCTGATGAAATGTTGGAAGTTTTTTAATTTATATAAAAAAGATTATATTAATAATTGGAGGAATTTTTTATCTTCAGATTTTCGAAAAGTGAGGTGCCTTACTGAAGAAAACGCCCGTTTTGAAAGAATTCAGATTTATTGCATGCGGGTAGATCGTCAGAGAACTTCAAATAAACTTGTTTGCTGTCTGAGCTTGGACTCGCTAGTACAAAGGGCTGCGAGAGGACTCGCAGAAAGGTGTTTCAACTCGCGAGAGAACTAAATCGTGCGAAAAATCTTGCGAGTGACTGGCAGGAATGACTCCCGCACTTCCAACTGGGTTGGAATTTCTCGTTAGTTCAATAAATGAGTGCGTTGAAACGCTTATTTTAATACTTCATAGACAGAAATGAACGAAACTGCACAATCTCGGGAGTCAACTGTGACACGAACTGAGGAAAATAAAAACAGTCGCCAAAAGCGGTCTGGGAAGAGAAGTAGTTTTTTGGAGATTGTTGCTTCTGAATTTACTAAGCCTGCGCTCGGAACAAATTAATAGAAACTGAGACTAATTATTCAACAGGCAATTCTAGAGATTTCAAATATAGATGATCATTCTGTTCAGACCCCAAACCCCTGCACTTTATTACACAGGTTCCTCATGGCTTTCCTCAACGCCATTTCCTTCGCCTTGCACTGAGCCGAATGGAATTGAGACAAGCCTATGGAGTTTCAGTTCACAATTGGAACCCACATGCACTCCGAACAACTAGAGCAACTGAGGAAGTTTTCTTTTTAAATTTCAGGGGCTCAATTTTGTCTCTACTGCGTACCCTTTTGAAAAGACGTTCTCGTGTATTCCAACGCAAAACGCGTGTGTATATATATATATATATATATATATATATATATATATATATATATATATATATATATATATATATAATGATACACACAGTGCAAGGAACTCTTCTGGGATAATTAAATCCACTATAGTCCGAATAAGTAATGGTAAATGACAAATACCATAGTTTTTCTTTTTCATGATGCTAGCCCGACGTCGGCAACGGGTCACTCGCAGATAGGTCCCATAAATATAGCTTCCCTCACCAGTTATCTGCAAAGCAGACAGGATCCAGCTGGTGAGGGAAGCTATATTTATGGGACTTCTCTGCGAGTGACCACGTCAGGCTAGCATCATGAAAAAAAAAAACTGGTATTTGTCATTTACCATTACTTATTCGGACTATAGTAGATTTAATTATCCCAGAAGAGTTCCTTGTTCCATGCACTGTCTGTGTGTATCATAAAAAACTCGGGGGACTATTCTGAGTTCACACGCACCCCACCTTACAAAATTTCCTACTAGACCTATACAACCGCATATGGATAGAGGGCACCTTTCCCTCACGGTGGAGGGAGGCCTACGTAATCCCTATCCCCAAACCCGGCAAAGATTCCCTTGATCCCATAAACTACAGACCAATCGCCCTAATGTGTTGTGCCTACAAAATTTTGGAAAAAATGGTCGCGACGCGACTATCGTTCTTCCTCGAAAATAGTAATTCCTTCCCGGCTACCCAGTCCGGCTTCAGACAATTTCGATCCACCACTGATCCCCTCCTGCTTCTCAGCCGTGACATACAGAATGCATTCGCCAGTGGACAATTCGTCCTATCAATATTTTTTGACATCCAGAAGGCCTATGACACAACTCATCGGCCAATAATCCTTAGACAGCTCCAAAGTCTAGGGCTCGTAGGAGCCATGCCGACCTTCATCAGGGGCTTCCTATCCTCCCGAACCTTTAAAGTTCGGGTGGGCTCAGTCCTCTCAGACACTCGTGCAGATGGACGGGGTCCCACAGGGAAGCATCCTCAGTGTTCTATGCTTTTCCATCGTCATGAACACAGTCTCAAAATGTCTTCCACCCAACGTCCGTTCTGCTATCTACGCGGATGACCTTGCAATCTACTTTGCAGGGCGGGAGCCGTCCGTAGTTCAACGGCAAATTCAGCTCGCCATCTACCGGGTGGAAAGGTGGGCGACATCGGTGGGCCGCCTCTCCACCCCGAAGTCCAAGTGTATGCTTTTCAGCAGAAGACCCGCAACCCTTCCTGTTCCCTCTGTCACGCTATACGGCAATCCTCTTGAGGTGGTACCCTCCACGCGATTTTTGGGAGTGATTCTAGACCGAAGGCTGAACTGGGTTCCTCATATCAAACAACTGAAGCAGTCCCTTCAGCGTCCCCTTGCTCTACTAGATCACCTCTCCCACACCACATGGGGCGCAGACCGACGCGCGCTCCTTCGTCTTTACACTTCCATGGTCCAGTCGAAGCTGGACTATGGCAGTGTAGTATACGGTTCAGCCTCCAACACCTGCCTCCGTATCTTGGACCCAGTCCTTAATAGGGGCCTCCGCCTCGCCACTGGTGCTTTCCGCTCTTCTCCAGCCTCCAGCCTTGAAGTGGATTGCAATTACCTCCCTCTCGCCCTCCGACGGCGTCTGCTCCTCATGAGGACATACCTCCGTGTACAGAGACTACCCTCTTCGCTTGTATGCTCGGCGATTTCTGAACTCCCACCCCAGGGACGGAGCTGGCACTTCACTGAAGAGGTCCGCTCTTTCCTTGACTGTTCTAACATGCCTGTCCCCTCAATTATCCCCATTTCATACAACATTTACCCCCCCTGGCTCCTCACCCCTATTAAATTCTGCAGGGACCTGTGTGCTCTACCGAAGAATACAACGAGTGCTACGGTATACAGGTCACTTTTCCGTGAACATGCAACCCAACATCCGGGCACAGTCGCCATTTATACAGATGGTTTCCGTTCGGAGGCTGGTGCGGCCGCTTCAGCGGTGATATTGACCCAACCACTTTCTCGAGGCGTCGGCTTGCCCCGCGAGACCTCCGTTTTCTCGGCAGAACTTTTCGCGATTAAGGAGGCCGTAGACATAGTGCGCACTCACTCTGCCAGCTCTTTCGTCATATATTCAGATTCCCAAAGCGCACTTCTCTCCCTAGAGAGATGTAACCCCCCCTCATCCGCTCGTCTGTACCATTCAGCAAATTTTCCATTTTTTAACAGCCTTCCGACACAAGACAATCGCCTTCTGCTGGGTCCCGGCACATGTCGGCATCCAGGGTAACGAGGAGGCGGACCCCACGGCAAAGTTGGCCTGCTTACTACTGGCCTCCTCCCGGCCTCTTCCTTTCACCGACTTCTTCCCGATTCCGCTCCCATTTCCGTTCCATTTGGCAACGGGAATGGGACCAGGCCACACAAAACAAACTTCATAAGATCAAACCGCAAGTAGGATACTGGGCCTCCTCCTTCCACCGTCCCGACATAAAGAAGTGATTATACCCCGCTCCGCATAGGAGAGACACGCATTACTCATGGTCACCTAATGGCTAAATCGCCAGCCCCGCTCTGCCCTACCTGTCATACTGCGATCACTGTCGTACATCTACTGGTCGAATGTCCAAACTTGTCCGCTCTTCGTTGTAGATTTTTCCCTCACTTGGCCGAAATTCCCATACCCGAGCGTCTACAATTCATGCTCGCTGAGGGCCCCCATTTTTCGGAGGAAGCGATTTCCCGTTTCCTCACTTATTCCCACCTGTTTCAACGGGTCTGAGACCAGGCCCCCCATACCCACTACCCAATAACTGAACACTACACTCCCCCCTGGTATATCATCCCCAACTCGGTAACACCACTCGTCCACTGCCTCGCTGAGATATGTACCACACTAGGTACGAATCGGCGGTAAAATAAATAAAGGAAAAAAAAAAAAAAAGCGTACGTACGTACGTTGCTTGTACCCTGTGGTGAATGGACGTGTTGTTTTGCTCTCTATTTAACACACAAATTAGAAGGGAATAATCTACTCGGCGGTTTATTCTGTTTGCCCCCGAAAGTGTATAAAGTATCAGTGAATCCGTGCATATAAATCATAAAGTGAAATGCATTAAAATTAAGAAAGTGCAATACAGTTTACATAATTTATCACCAATTTCAACGTATATATTCAAAATGAAATATGGTTGGCATTCGAGAAAGTTTGAAACAGCAGCAGAAAAAGGTCAGAAAACCCTCGAAATACCCTCGACCATCGAAAGGAAAGAAACAGGAATAAAAATAAATAAATAAATAATTTGTGTGGGTATTTCTTCTTACGCTAATTAAGGAATATCATGGATATGGGTCCAAATTCTCACTTAATCTGTAATTTGTGCAATTTAGTAACAACGGAAAGCCTAGCGATTAGATGTGATTTCTGCCAACGATTAAACGACTTTAACTGCATGAATTGGAATGATCGGGAAATAACTCTTGTCTCGAACGCGAAACAAGTCGTGGGGATCAAATTTCTATGTGGCGCATGTACACAGACTGTAAATTCTTTCGCGGTCTTTAAAGAAATGGAGATAGCAGACTCGAAAGTTACAAAAAAGAATGAAATAATGGGGACGCATGGTCCGAAATGGTCCCAACGAAAAACAGGGTGGATGAGAGAGAGAGGACGAAATAACGAACAACAATTTAATAACAAATAACGATATAAACAATATAATACGGAAGGAAGACATAGATGAAAGGAAAGAAATAAGTAAAAGTGGCGAAGTAGACAAACGGTCCAACGAGCGAAATGATAAAAAGATAACTAAAAACGTAGAAAATAAACAGCCAAAGAAAAATAATGATAATGCCAAAACTAAGAACTTGGAAAATAATAAGAAAGCAGAAGCGTAGAAAATATCGTATGCAAATACTACGCGAAAGGAAACTGCAGATATCGGGATGGGCAATGCATATATGCACATCCCACATTATGCAAAATGCATTACACAAGTGGATACTGCAAGTTTGATAAGAAATGCATGTTCCACCATCTTACGGTCTGCAACACTTATGAAAGATATGGGAGTTGCAAATACGAAAAAAAATGCCGATACCACCACCCTCAAAGGAACGCAACGAGGGAACAGAAAAAACGAACATCAAAGAAGAGTGGCAATTTTTTAGACGCAGCCAACACATTTCAGCTGCTAAATACTCTCAGCAATTACAAAACCAGCTGACAAATATAAATATAGAAATCCGAGAGCCGGACAGAAGGTACGAACAAAGACACTTCATGCGTTATCGGGACAACAGGTACCGACAAAGATAAAAAGAGGTAAATTCTCGGAGGACCACAAGGCAACGAAACCGGCACCCCCATTGGAAAACAAAGCGGAACCACCTGTATGCGAAAAAGAAAGAGAAAAAATAAAAATAATCCTAGCCAACATACAGGGCCTTAAATCAAACCATCCACGAACAAAGTTGCATACCTGAAAGGACTCATGCAAGAAGCCGGAGCAGACTTTGCATGCCTCACGGAAACTCATCTAAAGGACTGCCAGGCGAACTGTGAAAATTGTGAGTCCTGTATTGACAAAAAAGAAATACAAATTGACAACTATAACATCCTCCGAGCCGACAGAACAGTGAGACGTAAAGGAGATGTGCTATTTACACACGCGAAAGGCACATAGCAGAAATGGCTTTAAGTACCTCAAACAACTACGTAGAATGTGTAGCAGCAAAAATTGAAAAATTAAATATGGTACTAATTGTAATGTACAGACCCCCAAACACGCCAACCTCAAAATTTTCAGATTCCATTACAGAGGTAAGAAACTTAGTAAAATCTACACTCTCCAACCCCAAATATTTTTCTCTGTGGTGATTTTAATTTCCCATTCATGAAATATAAAAGGATAGGAAAAAATATATGTATACACCAGGACAAGGGGGGCACACGAGAAGACCAGGAGCAGGTAAAAATGCTACTAGCTTTAGCTGATGAATTTATGTTAACGCAAGAAATAACAGAAAACACAAAAAAAACAACTGCCTAGATTTGGTATTCACAAACAACAGTAATCTAATTGATAATGTAGAAATATCCCCAACTATGATCAGACCACAATATCATTGAAATAACAACTAATATAAAGGCAACAGGAAAGGAAAGAACACGCACAACAGAAGAAGCAAATTCGAAATTTTTAATTTTCACTCCAAAGCTATAAACTGGGAAGATGTGACATCCAGCATGGAAGTAATAGATTGGAAAACCATTTTCGAGGCCAAGACAACGGAAGAGATGCTAATGACGTTAGAGGAGAAGACGTTAGAAATTGTGGAAAAACATGTCCCAAAGATACAACAAAGAGGAAAGAGAAGCAGGTTCGAAAGACAAAAGAGGGCATTGTTCCGAAAGAGAAAAAGAGTGCAAAATTAAGTAATTGTAAAGATAACATCAGAAAAATATTAAATGATAAACTACAAAGTATCGATGTCGTCATACAGGAACAAATCGAGAAGCATACAGAAAAAAGATGACGCTATAGAAGCGATAAAGGTAACTCAAAGTACTTCTATAATTTCGCAAAAAGAAAGTCGAAAAACCAAGCGACTATCGGACCTTTAAAAATGAGAACAGTGATTTATCTGATGATCTAACAGAAGTATCTGAAATATTAAAAGCTCAGTATGAATCATCTTTCAGTATCCCAAAAACTGACAAATTGTATGCGATAGAAACGCGTTCTTTGAAGAAGAACCACAAGGGGAAAGTATAACGGATTTCGACTTTACGACGGATGATATTACACAAGCCATAGGGAAACTAAAAACACACTCAGCGGCAGGACCGGATAAATGGAATGCCACACTGATCAAAAACAAAATGCAAGAATGCAATCGCTGAGCCCCTATACTGGATATGGAGACGATCATTAGACACGGGAGAAATACCGGGCATCCTGAAGAGCGCGAACATAGTCCCAATATATAAAGGAGGAGATCGATCCGAGGCCAAAAACTATAGGCCAGTGTCGCTTACATCTCATCTCACTAAAATATTTGAAAGAATAGTTAGACAGAAAATCTATGACTTTTTGGAAACTCAGAAAAAATTCAATGATAACCAACACGGGTTTCGATCAGGCAGATCATGCCTATCACAACTAATGGAACACTACAACAACATTATTGATTCACTTGAAAGTAATGAAAACTATGATGTACTATACACAGACTTTGCTAAAGCGTTCGACAAGTGTGACCACGGAATCATAATACATAAACTGAAATATATGGGAATAACAGGAAAAGTAGGGAAATGGATATATAATTTCCTTAGTGAGCGGAGGCAAGTCGTTACAGTACAAGGAGTATCTTCATCAGAATCAGAGGTCCTCAGCTCTACCACAAGGAACAGTATTAGCTCCACTACTCTTCATAATCATGCTAACTGACATAGATGAGGACGTTACCAGAGACAGCACAGTAACATCCTTTGCGGATGACACAAAGATCAGTAGAAAAATAAGAAACCCAGAAGACATAGGATCTCTACAAACCGACATAAACAAAATCTACAAGTGGACTGAAGACAACAATATGAAGTTTAACACCGAGAAATTTCAGCTATTACGGTACGGAAAAAGAGAAGACCTAAAGTCATGGAATATTATACCCCAAATGGACAGGAAATTCAGAGAAATTCCAGAGCAAAAGATTTAGGGGTTGTAATGACAGATGATGCGAAATTTGAAACACAAAATAAGATAGCAGTAAACAGAGCAAAGAGAATAACGGGTCAGATATTGAGAACCTTTAAACGAAGGGATAGGAATGTAATGATTCCTCTACTGAAAACCCTGATATACCCAAATTAGAATACTGCTCGGTCCTAACATCCCCATATAAAAAAGAAGACATTAGACAGCTGGAGGGGATCCAAAGAAGCTTCACAGCCAAGATCAATGGGTGCAAAGAACTAAATTACTGGGAAAGGTTACGAGAACTAGACCTATATTCACTGGAAAGGAGAAGAGAGAGATACACCATTATTTACACTTGGAAAATAATGGAGAAACTAGTCCCTAATCTTACTCTGAATCCCATAACTCCCCAAACAACGATGGAAAGTAGAAGCGGTAGACTGTGTCGTATTCCCAAATTGAAGGCGAGACAGGGAACATCCTTAACCCTGAAAGAAAATAGTTTTGTAGTGAGAGGACCAAAACTGTTTAATCAGTTGCCCAAAGACCTAAGAAACACGAAGGGAGTTGCAGTGGAAATCTTCAAAAGAAGACTAGACGCCTGGCTCAGAACAATCCCCGATGAGCCGGGCGTACCTGGCTATGTGAGGTGGAGAGCGCAAGAATCCAACTCACTACTTCACCAGGCCAACTCGAGAGGAGGGGCGACAAGCTCATGTTATGTGCCTTGAAAAGTGGACGCTCAATTCTGCCAGTTGAGGTTTAAGTTTTGTTTTTTGGCTAAAAATATAATAGTTACCCCTTTTTCTTTGCTGTATTCAATCTGACGTGAAGGCAGCGAGTCTTTTGCTTATATTGAGGTTCTAAATGTAGCTGGGCTAGGCTGCTTTAAACCCTAGATCTATGTCCCAAAGCTGGATCCTGTCTGCTTTGCAGATAGCTGGTGAGGGAAGCTATATTTATAGGACCTTTGCGAGTGACCCGTTGCCCACGTCGGGCTAGCATCATGAAAAAGAAAAACTATGGTATTTGTCATTTACCATTATTCGGACTATAGTGGGTTTAATTATCCTAGAAGAGTTCCTTGTTCCATGCATGGTCTGTGTGTATCATATATATATATGATACAAGGAAACACGAAGTCCGAGCGCTTTCGTGATATATTCACATTATCAAGGAGAAACAGAAAATAGACGGAGATTACAAAGTAAATGAGTTAAATAAACAAGCAAAAAAAATTCACAATCGGCACCTCAAATTAAAGGCCATAAAGCCCTCTAAAGATTTTTTCAATTGATAACAATCTGTAGGCTGCTAAATTACTAAATATAAAAGAACTATATAGATGAAATTAGACAAAAAACCAGTACAGAGAACAAAAATTATTATAATGGTTATTAACACTAATATTTAATTAAAGCAGGAAATTAAGTGGCAAGAATTTAATGAAAACAAAGGGAATGGTGCCATCGTCTTGCAGAATATTACAAAATTTCTACAAACAGTCTGGAAAAATTTTCCCAAAAGCAAACCAGTTGAAAAGCCCAATAAAACCCCCCAGCAACCAAAGATTATACACGAAAGAATATTACAATTGAAATACACATAAGAATGTTAACAGTTCTTAAAATAATATTTATTTATTTAACCAGGGCAAACCGTTAAGGGGCAAGAATGCGGTCAAGAAAACAATAGGCCCTTCGCCACCTTTCTAACAATGCACGAGTCTAATTTATACAGCCCAGGGCTAATATTAAGGACCAAGTCCGCATTATTCTTGATCACACTTGATTCCAGTATATTTCTGCTAACAATAGATTTACTAAACCTTAACTTGGAAGCATTTTTCCAGTCAATGGGATGATTAGTATCTCTTACGTGAATGAAAATGGCGTTAGATTCCTGGCCACTTCTTATACTGTATTGATGCTGTTTAATACGTAACTCAAGGGTCTTACCAGTTTGGCCAATGTAAAATTTATTACATATTGTGCAAGGGATTTTATATACACAACCCTGTTCACTTAAAGGGGAGTTCTTAATCAATGAATTCTTAATTACATCTACATTTTTGAACGCAATATTTACGTTAAAAGTCCTCAGCAGATTCGGCAGATCAAGGAAATTTTCTCTGAATGGTAACAAACATTTTTTGTGTTAAGAAATCTTATCCTTTACTTCGTAGAAGGTTTTCTTTGCCATTTTTAAGGACTTATCTATGCAGTTCTTTGGGTATTTTAAATCAAAAGCAATTTTGTATATTTTACTAATTTTGTCGTCAATGAACTCTGGGCTACAAATTCGTAGGCCTCAGGAACAAAGTAGAAAGAACGGATCGTTTTACATTGTGGTGATCAGAATAATAATGTATATAGAAACAATTATTAGTGGGTTTTCTGTAAATATTGTACTTAAACTTTTTTCCAGACCTATATATTAAAACATCTAAAAAAAGGGATCGAAGAATCTTTTTCTATTTCAACTGTAAAATTGATAGAGGGAGTTAAATTATTAAGTTTGGGTAAGAATTCATTGAGACTTAAAGTCACTGGCCAAAGACAAAGATCATCATCTACATATCTAAACCATGGAACATAATTTGGCAGAATCTTCTTAGTAACTTACTTTCAAAAAACTCCATATATAAGTTACTCAAAATGGGGGGGGGGGGGGGGGGGTTTCCCATCGCCATACCAAATTTCTGCCTAAAATATTCATTATTGAACACAAATTTTGAGTCTACTATGCGCAGCTTAATTAATTCTATAATTGTAGCCACAGGTAATGGCAAATTATGCTTAACCAATTCTTCCGAAAGAAACACTAATAGATCCTCCACCCGGACTTGTAAATAAAGCGGTAACGCTTACCAATCTAAAATTGTAATTGACACTGATACTATTTAATTTTTCCACAACGTCTACATTATTATTTGTGTGTGATTGTGAAATTGTGCCGAGGAGAGGATTAAGAATGGAGACAAGCCATTTGGATAGCTTATATGAGATAGATCCTATAGAACTAACAATAGGCCTTGCAGGATTATTTGGCTTATGAGTTTTAATCAGGCCATACATAAATATTATTTTAAGAACTGTTAACATTCTTGTGTGTCTATTTTAATTGTAAATTTCTTTCGTGTATAATCTTTGGTTGCTGGGGGGTTTATTGGACTTTTCAACTGGTTTGCTTTTGGGAAAACAATTTTTCCAGACTGTGTGTAGAAATTTTGTAATATTCTGTAAGACGATGGCACCATTCCCTTTGTTTTCATTAAATTCTTGCCTCTTAATTTCCTGCTTTAATTAAATATTAGTGTTAATAACCATTATAATAATTTTTGTTCTCTGTACTGGTTTTTTGTCTAATTTCATCTATATAGTTCTTTTATATTTAGTAATTTAGCAGCCTACAGATTGTTATCAATTGAAAAAATCTTTAGAGGGCTTTATGGCCTTTAATTTGAGGTGCCGATTGTGAATTTTTTTGCTTGTTTATTTAACTCATTTACTTTGTAATCTCCGTCTATTTTCTGTTTCTCCTTGATAATGTGAATATATCACGAAAGCGCTCGGACTTAGTGTTTCCTTTTCCCTGTGGTTGTTTGCTTATTAATAAGATCACGTGTTATTCTGTGATTTTAGTGCATAATGGATACCACGCGCCACTTCGAGACCTTCTCTTTGCTCTTCCCTGGCCTAGCACTGTTTGTTTCTACCTTTTGTTGTTCTTTAGTTAAGTCACACAAGCGAAAGGTTCACCTGAAATTTCTAAGATGTCTAAGTGAACAAGTTCTCCCCACCTCTTTACTCCCTAATAGACTTCTGAATTTGAGAGAACGCCCCTTCGATGAATTCCAGAGAATAGTGTTGCAGAAGCATATAGAAATTACTAAGATTGAAGTCGAAGAAACTTTTAAAGTTACCAGGGCGAGAAGATATAGTTTTGATAGGGTAATTCCACCTGAATGGAAACAACGGTTACTGGACTATTGTTATAACAAACTTAGACGAGAATGGAGTGATGTGGAAAGGAAACTGGATATTAAATTACAAATTCTAATTGAAAGAAGTGATTGGACTAAGATGCTAACCCCGGATTTGTGATAAATATATCAGATAAAGTGTTAAATAAAAATATGGTTACGGCTTTCTGTAATTTAGAAAAATATAATGATTTACCTATAGAGGATGTGAATATTTGTAAAGGTATAGTATATAGTGCCATGTCTAAACCCTCTATTCCAAATTGTCCACAGAGCTTTTTCGACTTATGAAGCTTTAAGAAAAGATCGGAATCTACATATAACCAAAGCTGATAAATCAAATGCCTTAGTGATCCTCAATAAAGACGTTTATCTAGGAAAAATGTGTGATCTTTTGAATGATGCGGACACTTACGTGAAATTAAGGAACAATCCCTTTGAAACTGTGAACAGTGCATTTAACAAGAAAATTAAACAACTTTTGAAGGGTAATGAAACATTACTTAAAACAGTTTGAGTACTTCACCGTCATTATCCTATATGTATGGCCTGATTAAAACTCACAAGCCAAATAATCCTGCAAGGCCTATTGTTAGTTCTATAGGATCTATCTCATATAAGCTATCCAAATGGCTTGTCTCCATTCTTAATCCTCTCTTCGGCACAATTTCACAATCACACACAAATAATAATGTAGACCTTGTGGAAAAATTAAATAGTATCAGTGTCAATTACAATTTTAGATTGGTAAGATTTGATGTTACCGCTTTATTTACAAGAGTCCCGGTGGAGGATCTATTAGTGTTTCTTTCGGAAGAATTGGTTAAGCATAATTTGTCATTACATGTGGCTACAATTATAGAATTAATTAAGCTGCGCATAGTAGACTCAAAATTTGTGTTCAATAATGAATATTTTAGGCAGAAATTTGGTATGGCGATGGGAAACCCTCTCTCCCCCATTTTGAGTAACTTATATATGGAGTTTTTTGAAAGTAAGTTATTAAGGAAGATTCTGCCAAATTATGTTCCATGGTTTAGATATGTAGATGATGATCTGTCTTTGGCCAGTGACTAAATCTCGATGAATTCTTACCCAAACTTAATAATTTAACTCCCTCTATCAATTTTACAGTTGAAATAGAAAAAGATTCTTCGATCCCTTTTTTAGATGTTTTAATATATAGGTCTGGAAAAAAGTTTAAGTACAATATTTACAGAAAACCCACTAATAATTGTTTCTATATACATTATTATTCTGATCACCACAATGTAAAACGATCCGTTCTTTCTACTTTGTTCCTAAGAGGCCTACGAATTTGTAGCCCAGAGTTCATTGACGACGAAATTAGTAAAATATACAAAATTGCTTTTGATTTAAAATACCCAAAGAACTGCATAGATAAGTCCTTAAAAATGGCAAAGAAAACCTTCTACGAAGTAAAGGATAAGATTCCTTATAACACAAAAAATGTTTGTGTTACCATTCAGAGAAAATTTTCTTGATCTGCCGAATCTGCTGAGGACTTTTAACGTAAATATTGCGTTCAAAAATTTAGATGTAATTAAGAATTCATTGATTAAGAACTCCCCTTTAAGTGAACAGGGTTGTGTATAAAATCCCTTGCACAATATGTAATAAATTTTACATTGGCGAAACTGGTAAGACCTTTGAGTTACGTATTAAACAGCATCAATACAGTATAAGAAGTGGCCAGGAATCTAACGCCATTTTCATTCACGTAAGATACTAATCATCCCATTGACGAAAAATGCTTCCAAGTTAAGGTTTAGTAAATCTATTGTTAGCAGAAATATACTGGAATCAAGTGTGATCAAGAATAATGCGGACTTGGTCCTTAATATTAGCCCTGGGCTGTATAAATTAGAATCGTGCATTGTTAGAAAGGTGGCGAAGGGCCTATTGTTTTCTTGACCGCATTCTTGCCCCTTAACGGTTTGCCCTGGTTAAATAAATAAATATTATTTTAAGAACTGTTAACATTTGTGTGTGTCTCTTTTAATTGTAATATTTCTTTCGTGTATAATCTTTGTTTGCTGGGGGGTTTATTGGACTTTTCAACTGGTTTGCTTTTGGGAAAACAATTTTTCCACTGTGTAGAAATTTTGTAATATTCTGTAAGACGATGGCACCATTCCCTTTGTTTTCATTAAATTCTTGCCTCTTAATTTCCTGCTTTAATTAAATATTAGTGTTAATAACCATTATAATAATTTTTGTTCTCTGTACTGGTTTTTTGTCTAATTTCATCGATATAGTTCTTTTATATTTAGTAATTTAGCAGCCTACAGATTGTTATCAATTGAAAAAATCTTTAGAGGGCTTTATGGCCTTTAATTTGAGGTGCCGATTGTGAATTTTTTTGCTTGTTTATTTAACTCATTTACTTTGTAATCTCCGTCTATTTTCTGTTTCTCCTTGATAATGTGAATATATCACGAAAGCGCTCGGACTTCGTGTTTCCTTTTCCCTGTGGTTGTTTGCTTATTAATAAGATCACGCGTTGTTCTGTGATTTTAGTGTGTGTATATATATATATATATATATATGTATATATATATATATGTGTGTATATATATATTTTTTTTGTATTGGGGCGTTTACCGCCACTTCCCGCTATATGGTAGCGGATATCATGGCGAGGCGGAATACGAGAAAGAGAAACGGAGACGGAGAAAAGGCACTAGAAAACGGAGAACAGCGGACTACAGGTGAGAAGTCACCTAAAGCTCAGATAGGATGCGAGATTGGGAGAGGAAGAGGAAAAGACGGTCAAGCGAGAAGAGAGGGCTCTCAGCGAGCATAAGGCGTAAACGTTCGGGGAGGGGGAAATCAGAAAGGAACGGGAAGGCGCGACGACGTACTGACGACAGGGTGGGGCGACTGGCAGGAGGCGCAACGAGGAGCCTCCTGCCGGAACATAAGATAGCCGTGCGTGAGGCGCGTATGGCCGATGCGAAGCCGCGCAAGGACGACCTCTTTGTGTCTGGAGCGGTGGAAAGAGGACACCCAATATGACAGACGGGGGCGGATGGACCAGAGTTTATTTCCGGTGGCATCGTCCCAGGACTGTTGCCACATGCGGTCGTAAAAGGAACGAAAGACCTGCACATAGTCTGAGAAGGGGGGCGGCGGACTGGGCTATGCGGTCCGCCGCCTCATTACCGGAAACACCAACATGGGCGGGAACCCAGCAGAAGGTGACCCGGATCCGGTGAACGGTGTGCAGGACATGGTACTCCTGTTGAATAAGGCGTACGAGGGGGTCCGGGGAATCTTAGCGCGAACAACCCGATACCAGACGGAGGGCTTCCAGAAGGGCAAAGAGCTCCGCGGAAAAGATGGAGGCCTGAACCGGCAGGGGGATACCCCGGGAGGTAGGTGACAATGACGGAGAGAAGACGGCGGCCGCGACACCTGCAGGGGAGCGCGAGCCGTCGGTGTAGACGGGAACGTCGTCCGAATGGACGGGAAGATGGGCCAGAAAAGAAGACCGGAGGACGGCAGGAAGAGACTCCTTAGGCAGGCCACGGAGCGCCTGGCAACGGCAGATAGGGGTGGTCCGCCAGGGGGGGCGACAGATCGAAGGGGAACGGCAGAATAGAGGGTGGGGGGATCCCCAGGGACGAGAAAATCTCGGCCAGAGAGGCAGCGAAATGCCACGTGTCAGGCCGGGTTAGCGCCTGGGAGATCGCGGAGAAGAGTAGGGACATCGGAAGGCGGCAGATGCGAAGGTAACACTTCGCCATGAGAAGGCCCCGGCGAAGGGGCAGGGGGGGTGTCCACAGTCCACCTGAAGACTAGCGACAGGGGACGAGCGGAAGGCACCCGACGCCAGGCGAAGGCCACGGTGGAGAAGAGGATCCAGCATACGGAGTGCCGGAGAGGAGGCGGAGCTGTAGACCACACAGCCGTAGTCGACACGGGATTGCACCAGGGAGGTGTACAGGCGCAGCAGAGTACGCCTGTCCGCCCCCCAGGTCGTGTGGGACAGATGACCCAAAAGGGAGAGGGTGCGGCGAGATGTTTGCCGCAACCGCCTAAGGTGTGGAACCCAACCGAAAAATCCGTCGAGGGTCATACCCAGGAATCTAACGGATGTGACGAGGGGAAGAGGAGTGCCGGCAAGGGTAAGGGCGAAGGTATGCGACAGACGGAGGCGCCGAGGACGGAAAAGCATACTGGAAGACTTAGAGGGTGAGAAAGCATAGCCAACCGAGGACGCCCAGCGAACCACCGCGTTGATGGCTAGCTGGAGCCGACGTTCAGCCAAAGACGGGAGGCGGCCAGAGCAATAGATAGCCAGGTCATCGGCATAGAGGGAGCTACGAACGGATGTAGGCAGGACCGTAGCGACTGTGTTCATCACGAGTGAGAAACACAAGACGCTAAGGACACTACCCTGAGGGACACCCTCCTCCAACGGAAAGCGGTCAGAGAGGGCAGAACCGATGCGGACGCGGAAAGAACGGGCGGACAAGAAGTTATAAATAAAGGAAGGGAGAAAGCCTACGAAACCCAGGGAGCGTAAGCAGTCGAAGACCGCGCTCCGTCGGGTAGTATCGTAGGCCTTCTGGAGGTCGAAAAAGACGGCGAGTACAAATTGACGCCGGGAGAAAGCCTCCTGCACGTCATGGCTAAGGAGAAGGAGGGGGTCGGTGGTAGACCGGAAGCGCCGGAAACCAGCCTGGGTAGCAGGGTACTGGTCACTCGCCTCCAAGGTAAAGGACAGCCGCGAGGCGACCATCGCCTCCATCACCTTGCAGGCACAGCATGTTAGGGAAATGGGGCGATAGTTCGACGGGAGTGAGGGGTCTTTATCGGGCTTCGGGATGGGGACGACGATGGACTCACGCCATCGGTCCGGAAATGAACCCTCCAACCAAATCCGGTTATAGAGGTCCAGTAGAAAGCTGAGAGCAGAGGGGTGGAGGTGCCGTAACAAGTCATAGGGGATATTATCGGGGCCGGGGGCGGAGGAGCGTCGGGGGTGGAGGGCCTCCCGAAGCTCTGTCATGTGGAAGAGGTGATTATAGGGGTCATCCCTATGAGGTGGAAATTCCGGTGGGTCGCGGCGGGAGTGGGGGGAATCGGAACTGGAGATGGCTGCGAAGTGCGCCGCGAGTGCGTTCGCGACGGCCTCCGGATCGGACACGAACTCGTCGTCCCCGACCCGAAGCACTGGGGGTCAAGGGGGGACACGGGTCCCCTCAAAGCTACGCACCTTGCGCCAAACAGTCGAGGGGGCGGTCGAGGAGGAGATCCCGGACACGTAACTCCGCCAGGAGGTACGCCGGGCTAGTTTCAAGACCCGACGGGCCACTGCCTTCAGCCGCTGAAACGCCATCTTATGCTCCGGCTGGCGGGTCCGGTAGAAGCGACGGCCAGCACGGCGCCGCTCCTGAACGGCACGGGAGCACTCTGGGGTCCACCATGGGATGCTGCGCGGCCTGGGGGAGCCTGAGGTACGGGGGATGCAACTGGTGGCAGCCGAGAGGATCTTGCTTTCGAGAAAGGCGAGGGCCTCACTAACGGAGGGAAAGGCAGGAATGGACGGCGAGATCGCCGTGCACCTCGTGTATGAGGCCCATTTCGCTCGGGCGAACAGCCAGCGCGGGCGGACAGAGGTTGGGGGGGAGGAGACGGGTTGGGGTAAGACACACAGGGAAATGGTCACTGCCGGAAGAATCCGGCAGGACCTCCCAGGTGAACTCCGTCACGATATCGAGGGAAACCAGGGAAAGATCAATACAGGTGAAACTGTCATGGGCCGAGTGGAGGCAGGTTGGGGAGCCATCGTTCAGAAAGGTGAACTCTAGCTCGTCCATAAGGGAGAGAAGGGTGGAGCAAACGTCCCCCCAGGCCGGGTCCCGACTGTTGAAGTCCCCGAGAAGCAGGAAAGGGCGGGGAAGCTGCAGAATTAGGTCACGGAGAGAATCGGGTGGAGGGCGTACGTTAGGGGAGAGGTAAAGAGAGCAGACCGTGAGCTGACGCCACAAAGAAAGGCGCACGGCCACAGCTTGCAAGACAGTACGGAGCGGGAGGGGGCGGAAAGGGACGGAGCGGTGCACGAAGACCCCGGAGCCCCCCCTACCCGCCCCATCGAGAGGCGGGGAAGGGAGCCCGCAGTAGCCGGACACTCGAGGGAGGGAACGGGAGCCCAGTATCGTCTCCTGAAGGCAGAAACACGCCGGACACCTGGAGGCCAGGAGAGAAGAGTGTGTCTCGAGGCCTACCAGGAGCCCGCGGATGTTCCACTGCAGGAGCGAAGTATATGGATGGGTAGGAAAGTCTGCGAAACGGATGGTTATGGGGTGGGTGGGCCGATCGGGCGGCCCGAGATTAACACGGGGATTGGAAAGCCCCGGGGCCCAACGAGGGACGCCGAACGTGGGCGAAGGCGAGGGTCACCCCGACGGGGGGGCGATGTGGAAACTGACGCCGGCAAATCCTCCTGAAGAGGAGTCACCCAGACGCCCGGGGGAGAGCGATGCAGAGAAGGGGATGTGAGGGGTATCCAGAAGGCCCCTCCCTTCACCGGAGGTGCAGGGGAGGCTGGACTACAAGGGGGAGTGGAAAAGGATACTACCGGATGCATAGGCAGGTCAAGGGGAGAGGTGGGGTAGGTCACGCGCGGGGGCGTGCTCATCCCACCCACGCCGACCAGGCGGGCGAGTTCCCCCTCCAGTGGGTCCATCGACCGAACCGGTGAGGGATGTATCTCCGCCCCCACCACGAGGGTCGTCGGGGACCCCAGGGGGGAGCGTCCATAACGGTTGCGCAGCGGGGACGGTGAGGACACCGGGATGGTAGGGCGAAGGGGGCGTTTGTGTCTGGGAGAGGAAGGTGATGCGAGGCCTATGGCCTCGAACCTTTCGGGGTCACTATTGGCGCGGCGCTTGCGGCCCGTTTCCCTCCGTAGTGCGGCCCGCATGGGCGACGGCGGGTCACGGTCCGGAATGGGGGTGGCCGAAAGCGCCGGTGGAGAGGGCGTAGAAGGGGCAGGGGGGTTGCCGACGAAGCATCGGCGTTCGCGGAGGGAGCACGTGGGGACGCGCTGGTAGTACAGGGAGCCGCGGCGGGAGTCCGCTGGGCGGCAGAGGATAGACAGGGAGTAGCGGACACGGTGAGTGGAGGCGCGTCGGGAACCGCCGGTGAGGACGGGGTCTGGGCCGGCGGCGGCCGGGGACGGAGAGCCTCGGCGTACGAGGTACCACGCCGGGCCTCCCGAGCGCTGAGAAATTCTGATGAACACAGGGCCCGAACCTCCCTCTCAAAGAGGAAGGACGGGCAAGAGCGGGATGAAGCAGGGTGCGTTCCATGACAGTTGGTGCAGGAAGGCGGAGCAGTACAGGGCAAGGGGTGGGGAGGGCCGCCGCAGCGGACACACAACGGGGCCGGCTGACGGCAGGAACTGCTCACGTGGCCAAACCTATTGCACTGAAAACAGCGCGTAGGATCTGGCACGTATGGCCGAACCGAGAATTCGCATGCTTGTCTCTCACCAAAGCCCCAGAATACCGAAACGGGGGGCACCAGTGAGTCAAAAGTGAGGAGAAGGGACGGCTGGGGATCGCGATCTGTCGGGAAAACGGTATATTCTCACCACACCCTGGGAGGCGAGGTCAGTCTGGAGGTCCTCCACCGGGATGGGTAGAAGACGAGCAGCGTAGATCGTGCCCTGGCACTGATTGAGGCGGGGGTGGGGAGTCACCGTGATCCCGCAGCCCAGGACATCGGGGATAGCGAGCAGAGAGGAGGTTTCGGCAGAGGAACGCGACCTTATCAAAATGGAGCCATCCCTCTGAGGCCGAAGGTCAAAACGCGCCGTCCCCGTCTTCCCATGGATCGCTCGAAAGAGGCGTTCGTGGTTAGTGGGGAGGGGCTTGGAGGAGGAGGGGCGGAGGACGAGGAACTTGTCCATCGTCCTAAGGCCGAGTGAAGCCGTCTGGCCAAACACCACCGGAACTTCGAGGGGGCGAGAAGACGAGAAAGGCGGACGGCGACGTCGGGTCCCACGTCCCCCAGGGGCCGAGGGGGCCGGGGGCGATGAGGCCCGACCGGAGTGGGAGGCGACCGGGGCCGCGGGCCTCCCACCTGAGGGCGAAAAAGCAGGTGGGTCCCTATCGGGACGTGGAATATGGGGATCCAGGGGTCGGGGGGTCCACTGCAGGTCCATCCGCTACTGGCGGGGGTCGGGCAGCGGCGCCACGAGCCTGGGGAAGAGAGGGAGTGGAGGTGTCGGCAAGAAGAGCAGACGGGGTGGGCGAGGGCTGCCGACTGCCCTTACCAGACCCACGGTCCAAAGAGGTAGTCAGAGGGAGGTCATATGCACAAGCCGGGTCGTCAACGAGGTCCTTTAGATTTGTAAATGTTTCCATACAAAAAATTTTATTGTTTCGCGCCCGGGGCCGCGGGGAACCGATTACCCGGGGCCCAATGGGACCAAGCGCACGCTGGCTGGGGATGGGTGCCTCGTCCCATGCGGGTACCCCTGTTTCAAAAGGGGCCCTTGCAGCATCGAGAGTTCTCCCCCGCCGGCAGCAAAGACCAAGGCCCCCAGGGTCCCAGGCCCGGGCACCCTACCAGCCAACTTTGTCCGGCCCCGACCATGGGAGCGAGACCCCCAGCGATCAGCCCCGGCAGCCCACGGGGCGCGCGAAGTGAAAAGAGAAAGCAGAAAAAAACAGAGGGGGCAAGAAAGAGGGGAAGACAGGAAAGAGGGGGCTGTAGGATAGCAGGGTATGTTAAAAGTCTACTTCGCAACCGGGCGGGGGACCCGGCAGGGCCCCCAGCCGCGGCTGACCCCCCTCGCCACATGGAGGCAGGAGCCCGCGGGCGATCCACCCCAGAAAGACCGCTTTCTCTCTCTCTCTCTCTCTCTCTCTCTCTCTCTCTCTCTCTCTCTCTCTCTCTTTCTCTCTAGAGAAATTGGGCCAATTCCTTTAGGTTCTCTCTTTTGGGAGGGCGGGTGAAGTCTGTTGTACAAACCTGTCCCGTGGGTTACTAGGACCCCTTCCCATCCCACTCTGTCCTTTTAGCTTAGGTTAGGGATGTTCTCCTCTGACTGCAGAAAAAAAGAAAAACTTTTAGTATTGTCTTTTTCTCTACTGTTACGATTAGGACGCTACTGCTATCTCATGCGTGGGAAGAGAGGCTTGGAACCTCTATAAATAACACCATTTATCTTCAGTTGTAGGTAAATATTTAGAGGGGATAATAGCGAGTAGGATTGTTGACCATTTGGATTCTTACAAGCTACTTGGGGACTCCAACATGGGTTTAGATGGCATAGGTCGTGTCTCACCATCATGCTCGAGTTTTTCTACGTCATGTTGAGTGAGAATGATAAGAGTAGGGCGATTGATTAGAAGGCCTTTGATAAGGTACCTCACCGCTGGCTAATGGCCGAAGTGCGCGCGCTGGGTATTGGTGGGGAAGTAGGTAGGTGGATTGGAAACTGGCGAAAAATGCCACAAAGTTAATCCCTTTCGTTAGGCATATGGGCTACAATCGACGCTTACGTGACGCGGGTTCAAAGATGTCGATTTTAGAAGCATGTTTAGTTCAAATGATAACCCAACTCGCAACAATGGTTAGAAGTTGGATTTGAAACGATTTAGGACTAGTATATGTGGGAATTACTTTAACACGTTGATAGTTTAAGATTAAAACATAAGAAAACTCTGCAGGAGTTCGCTTGCACGGTGTCTCTGTGAGCAAGGTAAATATAGAGCTATTTATATACTTTTCTATCCAGTTTTCTACTACTGCTAGCATAGTTGAAAGACAAAATTTTCCCTGGCACCCGTTGCCATTGGTACCTCCTCGGTATGGGCCGCAAGGCCTTTTGAGGTACTTCTTTTCCTTGTAACTCCTTGTAACTCTCTCTCTCTCTCTCTCTCTCTCTCTCTCTCTCTCTCACGACCGAAGACAACCTCGTCACTGGCCTCACCGTTGACGAATCGTTGGGCGGGAGTGATCACAGTCTTATTAGGTTCCGTGTGTGCGTCCCTCGGGTGAAGCGTAGTAACTCGAGAGGCAGTAAGCTCGATCTCCGGCGGGCGAACTTTGTTAGCCTCAGGGATAGCGTAGGAGATATGGGGTTAGAGGTCGGCGGCGATGTTGAGGTAGTGTGGAGTGCATTCCGGGACGAGTTTATGGTGCTGCAGTCTGCTGCCATACCCTCAAAACCGGTCACCCCTGCTTCAACGCAGCCTAAGTGGTTCAATCGTGACATCGCCTCGGCTATCCGAAATAGGAAAGTAGCGTATAGGAGGGCGAAGGCCAATCGTTCCCATGAGAACACTTTAGCGTATGTCCGCCTGTGTAGGGAAGTGAAGGCGAAGGTTAGGCTAGCGAAACGTAACGAAGAACTACGGGTGGCAAGCCTCTGCAAGGGGAACCCTAAGGAGTTCTTCAGTTATGTTAATAGTAGAAAGCCCATTAGAAGCATGATAGGTCCTTTAAAGGACGGAAGCGGCGTTCTGCGGACCTCCGACGCGGACATCGCTAATGTGCTTAATGAGTACTTTGCGGGAGTGTTCACCAGGGAGGATACCCGCGTCATCCCCGAGCCAGCTGTGAGGCACGAAGTTGGTGGCCTGGATAGTGTTAGATGTACCGCGACAGTCGTTGCTCATAGAATAGACAAACTGAGCGCGTTTAAGGCTCCTGGGCCAGACCAGTTTCTCCCCAGTGTTTTGCGAGAAGTGCGCGACCAGGTGGCTCCCCACCTGGCTACAGTCTTCAACAAATCGTTGGTGATGGGCCAGGTGCCTGGTGACTGGAGGGAGGCCAACGTGACCCCTATCTTTAAGAAAGGGGATCACGAAAGTCCAGGGAACTATCGTCCTATTAGTCTCACTTCAGTTGTAGGTAAATTATTAGAAAGGATAATAGCTGATAGAATCGTTGACCATTTGGATTCCTACAAGCTGCTTGGGGACTCCCAACATGGGTTTAGACGGCATAGGTCGTGTCTCACTAACTTGCTCGAGTTTTTCCACGTCATGTTGAGTGAGTACGATAAGAGTAGGGCGATTGATATACTTTATCTCGACTTTCAGAAAGCCTTTGATAAGGTACCTCACCGCCGGCTAATGGCGAAAGTGCGCGCGCTGGGTATCGGTGGGGAAATAGGTAGGTGGATTGAAAACTGGCTGAGGAATAGGCGGCAGAGGGTGGTAATTAAAGGGGCTAGTTCGGGTTGGGCCTCGGTCACTAGTGGGGTTCCTCAGGGTTCCGTTTTGGGGCCACTGTTGTTTACCATTTACATAAATGATATCGACGGTGGCATCGTCAGTCGGATCGCCAAATTCGCTGATGACACCAAGCTTGGGGCCAATGTTGGGACGCCCGAAGCGATCGAGGAACTGCGTGCGGACCTAGGTAGGATAGGAGAGTGGTCCGAAAAATGGCAAATGCCGTTTAACTTGGGTAAATGCAAAGTGATGCACATTGGCTACGCCAATCCCAAGTCGGACTACTCGATGTTGGGCAGTAATATCGAGGTGACTGATTTAGAAAAGGACTTGGGTGTGCTAATTAGCAGCGACCTTAAGTTTACGAAACAGTGTGTAGAGGTGGAAAAGAAAGCCCAGAAACTATTGGGTTATATCAGGAGGCAATTTCAGTTTCGGAACAAGGAGATTGTGCTCTCACTGTACAATTCCCTTGTTCGGCCGCACCTGGAGTATGCTGTGCAGTTCTGGTCGCCCACCCTCAGGAAAGATATTGAGAGGCTGGAGCGAGTGCAGGCGAGGGCCACAAAGTTAATCCCTTCGGTTAGGCATATGGGCTACAATCGACGGTTACGCGCCCTGAACTTGTTTTCGCTTGAAACTCGGAGGCTGCGCGGTCAACTGATCGAGGTTTTCAAGCTCTTACGAGGGTTCAACGATGTCGATTTTAGAAGTATGTTTAGTTTAAATGATAACCCAACTCGCAACAATGGTTGGAAGTTGGATTTGAAACGGTTTAGGACTAGTGTGTGTGGGAATTACGTTACGTATAAGATCTGTGACACATGGAACAGGTTACCTTCGGAAGTTGTGAACAGTTCCTCTGTGGATCAGTTCAAGAAAAGGTTAGACGAAATCTTGCACACTATTTGAGTGTGTAAAGACATTTAGGACCTAAATATAGAGCTATTTATATATTCTCCACTTTCCTGTAAAATTTCCTTGGCTACTTTTCCAGGGTCAAGGTATTTTCTTCAACCTTTTTCCGTACCTGCCTCTGGCAGGGAGGGAGCGGAGGGTGGGGAGAGAGCCTTCTACTTTTCTATCCAGTTTTCTACTACTGCTAGCATAGTTGAAAGACAAAATTTTCCCTGGCACCCGTTGCCATTGGTACCTCCTCGGTATGGGCCGCAAGGCCTTTTGAGGTACTTCTTTTCCTTGTAACTCTCTCTCTCTCTCTCTCTCTCTCTCTCTCTCTCTCTCTTACCTTCGGAAGTTGTGAACAGTTCCTCTGTGGATCAGTTCAAGAAAAGGTTAGACGAAATCTTGCACACTATTTGAGTGTGTAAAGACATTTAGGACCTCAGTCTGCGGAAATTTCTTTTCCTGTAAAATAGTTGATATCTGGAACCAACTTCCCTCAGAGGATGTTTCCAGTCAAAGTGTAAATCTGTTTAAAATAGGCTAGACAAAGTACAGAACACACTCATAGTTTAAGATTAAAACCTCAGAAAACTCTGCAGGAGTTCGCTTGCTCGGTGTCTCTGTGAGCAAGCTAAATATAGAGCTATTTATATATTCTCCACTTTCCTGTAAAATTTCCTTGGCTACTTTTCCAGGGTCAATGTATTTTCTTCAACCTTTTTCCGTACCTGCCTCTGGCAGGGAGGGAGCGGAGGGTGGGGAGAGAGCCTTCTACTTTTCTATCCAGTTTTCTACTACTGCTAGCATAGTTGAAAGACAAAATTTTCCCTGGCACCCGTTGCCATTGGTACCTCCTCGGTATGGGCCGCAAGGCCTTTTGAGGTACTTCTTTTCCTTGTAACTCCTTGTAACTCTCTCTCTCTCTCTCGTACGTCATGTTGAGTCAGTACGATAAGAGTAGGGCGATTGATATACTTTATCTCGACTTTCAGAAAGCCTTTGATAAGGTACCTCACCGCCGGCTAATGGCGAAAGTGCGCGCGCTGGGTATCGGTGGGGAAATAGGTAGGTGGATTGAAAACTGGCTGAGGAATAGGCGGCAGAGGGTGGTAATTAAAGGGGCTAGTTCGGGTTGGGCCTCGGTCACTAGTGGGGTTCCTCAGGGTTCCGTTTTGGGGCACTGTTGTTTACCATTTCATAAATGATATCGACGGTGGCATCGTCAGTCGGATCGCCAAATTCGCTGATGACACCAAGCTTGGGGCCAATGTTGGGACGCCCGAAGCGATCGAGGAACTGCGTGCGGACCTAGGTAGGATAGGAGAGTGGTCCGAAAAATGGCAAATGCCGTTTAACTTGGGTAAATGCAAAGTGATGCACATTGGCTACGCCAATCCCAAGTCGGACTACTCGATGTTGGGCAGTAATATCGAGGTGACTGATTTAGAAAAGGACTTGGGTGTGCTAATTAGCAGCGACCTTAAGTTTACGAAACAGTGTGTAGAGGTGGAAAAGAAAGCCCAGAAACTATTGGGTTATATCAGGAGGCAATTTCAGTTTCGGAACAAGAGATTGTGCTCTCACTGTACAATTCCCTTGTTCGGCCGCACCTGGAGTATGCTGTGCAGTTCTGGTCGCCCACCCTCAGGAAAGATATTGAGAGGCTGGAGCGAGTGCAGGCGAGGGCCACAAAGTTGATCCCTTCCGTTAGGCATATGGGCTACAATCGACGGTTACGCGCCCTGAACTTGTTTTCGCTTTAAACTCGGAGGCTGCGCGGTCAACTGATCGAGGTTTTCAAGCTCTTACGAGGGTTCAACGATGTCGATTTTAGAAGTATGTTTAGTTTAAATGATAACCCAACTCGCAACAATGGTTGGAAGTTGGATTTGAAACGGTTTAGACTAGTGTGTGTGGGAATTACGTTACGTATAAGATCTGTGACACATGGAACAGGTTACCTTCGGAAGTTGTGAACAGTTCCTCTGTGGATCAGTTCAAGAAAAGGTTAGACGAAATCTTGCACACTATTTGAGTGTGTAAAGACATTTAGGACCTCAGTCTGCGGAAATTTCTTTTCTATTTGTTTTTAATATCTGGAACCAACTTCCCTCAGAGGATGTTTCCAGTCAAAGGTAAATCTGTTTAAAAATAGGCTAGACAAAGTACAGAACACACTCATAGTTTAAGATTAAACCTCAGAAAACTCTGCAAGAGTTCGCTTGCTCGGTGTCTCTGTGAGCAAGCTAAATATAGAGCTATTTATATATTCTCCACTTTCCTGTAAAATTTCCTTGGCTACTTTTCCAGGGTCAAGGTATTTTCTTCAACCTTTTTCCGTACCTGCCTCTGGCAGGGAGGGAGCGGAGGGTGGGGAGAGAGCTTCTACTTTTCTATCCAGTTTTCTACTACTGCTAGGATAGTTGAAGAAAAATAAACTTTTCCTGGCACCCGTTGCCATTGGTACCTCCTCGGTATGGGCCGCAAGCCTTTTGAGGTACTTCTTTTCCTTGTAACTCCTTGTAACTCTCTCTCTCTCTCTCTCTCTCTGATACGTTTGAGAGCTCAATATGAATCAGTTTTCAGTACCACAAAAAGTGACAAAGCGATACCTGACATAAATGCATTCTTGAAGAGGAATTGCAAGGAGAGTATATAACAGACTTTGAGTTTACACCAGAAGATGTAGCGAGAGCTATAGAACAAATGAAACTACATTCAGCTGCAGGTCCGGACAATTGGAACGCATTATTGATTAAAACTGTAAAAATGAAATAGCTACACCTTATATACTGGGTATGGAGAACTCCCTAGACACTGGGGAAATACGAGCATCTGAAAAGAGCAAACATTGTCCCTATATATAAGGAGGGGACAGATCTCGAGCAAGAGCTTATAGACCAGTGTCATTGATGTCCCACCTCACCAAAGTATTTGAAAGAATAGTTATAGAGAAAATTTATGATTTCCTGGAGACACGGGAAAGATTCAACGAAAATCAGCATGGATTCCGATCAGGTAGATCATGCCTATCACAACTAATAGAGCACTACAACAATATCCTAGATGCATTGGAAGGCAATGACAACTACGATGTTATATACACAGATTTTGCTAAAGCTTTCGATAAATGTGACCATGGTATAATAGGACATAAAATTAAAGACATGGGAATAACAGGCAAAGTGGGAAAATGGATCTACAACTTCCTTAGTGATCGCCTGCAGGTCGTCAAAATTCAAGGTATATCATCATCAGAATCGGAAGTACGCAGCTCAGTACCACAAGGGACAGTACTGGCCCCACTCCTGTTCATTATCATGCTAACAGACATAGACAGCGGAGTAAACAGCAATAGTATAGTAACATCCTTTGCAGACGATACAAAGATCACCAGAAAAATCAGCGATGTACATGACGTGGAGGCCTTGCAGAGGGACACGAACAAAATATACAAATGGTCAGAAGACAACATGATGTCATTCAACGCCGAGAAATTTCAACTCTTGAGATATGGTAGAAAAGAAGAACTTACAGACTGCATATTATGCTTCAGATAGACAGGAAATTCAGAGAAGCATGAAAGCGATCGATCTCGGGATAATAATGACAGATGATGCGAAATTCGAAACACAAAATCAGATAGCGATAAATAAAGCAAAAAGAGTCGCCAGACAGGTTCTAAGAACGTTCAAGAGAATGGACAGGACAGTAATGATTCCCCTGCTAAAAACACTGATTATACCAAAACTTGAATACTGCTCAGTTTTGACGTCCCCATATAAAAAGGAAGAAACTAATAAACGAAGAAACGCAAAGGCATTTCACAGCCAAGATTGATGGCTGCAAAGAACTCAACTCCTGGGAAAGACTACGTAAACTAAATCTGTACTCACTGGAAAGAAGAAGAGAGAGGTACATCATAATCTACATATGGAAAATGATCGAAAAACTGGTACCAAACCTAAAACTAAACCTAATTACCATTCAAACAACACTGGAAAATAGGAAAGGCAGAATGTGTAGTGTTCCCAAATTAAAAGCACAACAAAGGACCTCCTCAACCCTGAACGAAAATAGCTTGGTTGTCAGGGGGCCAAGACTTTTCAACCAGCTTCCTAAGGGGCCTCAGAAACGTAACGGGGGTCAAAGTTGAAGTCTTCAAGAAAAGACTGGATTCCTGGCTCAGGACAGTACCAGATGAGCTGGGCGTGCCTGGCTATGTACGGTGGAGAGCGCAAGAAAGTAACTCGCTCCTCCACCAGGCCAGACCTAGAGGCGGGGCCACCAGCTTGACCTCCGTGTGAAGAGAGACCAACACACGAAACAACATAAGGTTCATAAGGTATATATGTATATATAATGACGGCCTGCTTACTGCCGGCCTTCTCCCGGCCCCTCCCTTTCTCCGAGTTCTTCCCGACTCTTCGCTCCCACTTCCGCTCCATCTGGCAACGGGAGTGGGACCAGGCCACACAAAAACTCCACAAGACCAAACCGCATCTAGGATACTGGGCCGCCTCATTCCACCGGTCCCGCCATAAAGAAGTGATTCTAGCTCGTCTCCGCCTAGGAGAGAGACGCATTACTCATGGTCACCTTATGGCTAAATCGCCATACCCCTGTCACTGTCATACATCTCTTAGTCCAATGCCTAAACCTGTCCGCTCTTCGTCCCAGGTGTTTCCCCTCTTGACCAAAACTCCCATACCCGAGCGTCTACAATTCATACTCGCCGAAGGCCCCCACTTTTCAACGGAAGCGATTTTACTTTTCCTCACTTAATGTATTCCCATCTGCTTCATCGGGTCTAAGACCATACCCCTCCTACCCACTATCCAGCAACCGAACCTTATTCACCCCCCTAGTCTACCATCCCCAACTCAGTAACACCACACACCCACTGCCTCGCCGAGATATGTCCCACTTTCACTAGGTATGAATCGGCGGTAAATTAAAGGAAGAAAAAAAATATATATATATATATATATATATATATATATATATATATATATATATATATATATATATATATATATATATATATATATATAGCGATGATTTTATGTTCTTATATGCTGAACGACATTACGCTTTCTTTTTATCTAGGTATGCTTGAACATACTCAAAATTGTTTATCAGGTGCAAAATTGCCAAGTAATGGGGATGTTATGAAGTACTATCTACATTTACTTCAGTCGATTAAGAATAAGCACAAGGCTGCTCAGTTGACGATAGCGGAAGTGGAAACTTTTTGGAAGAAGGCGAGGATTCCACTGCGGTCAGTTCAACATGCAGTGAAACAGTTTGATGACGGGATCTTTTGAAAAAAAATCCGTCCCGGAAGACGGATACACAAAGGAAGAAAGAAGAAGAGTTGAAATCCGGCTTTGATGACCTTTTCGACGTTGCTCACCAAAATGCTATGGTGGTGTTGACGAATGAGGAGGATAAAGCGTTCCTTTTGGCAGAGAGAGAGAGGGGCAGAAGAGCCTCCATTGCTGGAATTGATATGACTGGCTAAAAAGGAGGAAGCAGCTACGAAGAAGCGAATTTGGAATGATGAATTTAAGAAGAGACATGAAATAGAGAATCTCGTACTTAACAGAAAAATCGTCCTGGAATCATCATCATCATCCACGGGTGAGAACACCACGGATTCAGAGAATGAAGGAGCTGTTGGAGTCGTCGTAGTGTCATCACCTCGTCCAAAAAGAGGCTGCAAAAATATCCTTCATCCAGAAGTTCTTTCGTCGTTGGATAGCACTAAAACTAGTGACCGTGATGCGGTCTCCATCGCGTCAGTGATCAGTGGTCAAAGATCTTCGAGTAGTGAATGACACTGCTGAAAGGGGAATTGCATTGATGCAGGATACCATTCTCAAAGGCATATCAGACTCTTCTTGCAACCTTTAAATAAGGGTTGTGTTGTGCTAACTTTTCAGTTCAATTTCTTATCACCTTTAATTTTAATGAAAGTATTTTTTGTTGTTTAAAAATGATGTATTAATTGAATGAAATAAATAAAAAAAACGATGGGGCTTTGCAAACGGTATGGGGATCTAATAAGCTAAATTTGATTATATCACTAGGCAACAAATTTCAACTTTTTTTTTGTTACAGACACGTGAACTACTGATTCCTACTATAGCGCTGATGCTGATTTCAGATCTGATATCAAAATTTCTCTATCACGTCCAGATTTTGTGTAACCGAAAACCCCTATTTTTCATTTTTTTTCTCACCCGCTTCTATTACGAAAGCCGTCTAAGCTACTTTTCCGTGCCACGTTTTATGTTAAGCATACTTAAATAATTAGTGAACAGGGATGTCTTTCCTCCTTTATTCTGGCTTAAGACAGACAGCGGAATTCCGCTGGCGGAGTTACCACCCCTGCGCCCAACCATCTACCCAAAGCGCGTTAGTATTTTGTTGTTACTACTGAAAGGCAAATTCCTGTTCTTAAGTGAAACTTTGGTGTGTCCTCTTCCTTTGTCGCTTGTAGGATGACGAGCTCTCCTTCTGCAGGAACCAACAATAATCTCCCATCATATTTGGGTTGAAATTACCTTGGTATCTGTTTTCCATAACTGAGATCTGTTGGTGGAAGCGCTCACCATGCTCGTCACTTACAGCCCCAAGGTTGGCCGGGAAGTCAAGATGAGAATGTAAAAAATGAATTTTCAAAGACATTCTGCATCCCATTATTTCATAAGATTTAAGTATGTTTTCTACGAGTTTACGGTGGTTTTCAGCTTTGTGGTTTCCAAGAAAATTTTTGACAACTTCAACGAAAGATGTCCATGCTCCTAGTTCATTCTCATTTAGGTTAGCTGGAAACGATGAGTCGTGGATGACACTGCGGATCTGTGGTCCAGTGAAAACTCCAGCTTCTAGCTTAGCATCTGTCAATATTCCTTTGAATTTATCCTTTAAATATTGGAAACCACTACCTTGATGATCCATACCCTTCACGAAATTTTTCATAAGGCCAAGTTTAATGTGAAGTGGTGGAAGATGTACTTTCTGAGGGTCAATAAGTGCTGGGTGTTTCACATTGTATTTACCAACAACATGTTCAGTTCTAGATGGCCAATCATGTTTTTTGTAGTGGTTCTTGTCATCTCTGCTGTTCCATAGACACAAAAAGCACATATGCTTTGTGTAGCCCAACTGTAACCCAAGAAGTAATGATACAACTTTAAGGTCGCCACAAATATTCCATGTGTGGTCCTTATATTTGATGAGTCTTAGCAGCAGTTTCATCGATTCATAAGTCTCATTAAGGCCAGTGGCATGTGCTACAGGTATTGAAGGTTTTTCATTGCCGTTGTGCAGTAATACAGCTTTAAGGCTAGCTTTACTAGAGTCAATGAACAGTCTCCATTCTTTTGGATCATAGCGACAGCCAATCCCTTGCATCAGACCACTGATATCGTGGCAGAAACAAACGTTTTCTTCCTGTAAGTAAAATGATGAAAACTGCAAATGGCGATGGCGGAAATGGGAAACTTTGGTGTTTGGTTGGAGAAGATTAAATTCTTGAAGTCTTGAACCAAGCAACTCTGCCTTTTCTTTTGGTAATTCCAAATCGCGCACTAAGTCATTTAACTCCGCTTGACTTAACAAATGTGGGGAAATATTTGCATCTGGAACATATATGCCATCTTTCCCTGTTTCTATATTACTAGCAGAATCTTCAGATGAACTGCTGTCTGTTATCGTTGCTGGTGGAACTGGTGGTGGATTTGTTTCATCATGTGGTACTGGTTTCATTGCTGATTCGCAGTTTGGGTACGTGATCTTTGATTTGTTTTTCTTTGTGAAACCAGCAATCTTTGTCAAACAAAAATAACAATCATTGAAGTGATTTTTCGGCTCACGCCAAACCATGGGGACTGAGAACGGCATAGCTTTTCTTTTACCATTCATCCAAGCTATTAACATTGCATTGCACTGTGCACAGCAAATATGTGGTGCCCAGTCCCTCTGTTGGTCTCCTAACTTAGTCAAAATAACACTTGTAGGCAAGTTTAATCTTTGTTGTTATGTTTCTACGTTGTGGCTTAGGTGTATATTGTCCACAGACAAAGCAGAAGTTGTCTGGGTGATTTACACAAGCACGTCTATTTGATGCCATTTTGAATTACCATACAATATCTGAAAAAACGTAGAAAGTAATTATTACGATGTGCAAAATAAAAAGAAATACACACCGTAGTACAAAACAAATGCTATAAAAACACACAAGTCACCACAACCTGTCACTTGCTCATCAGCAGAGAGCTTCAACAACCGTTCTGCTTGACTGTCACGTAGCGACTGACCGTTGGGCCGTTGCCCGTTACTATGCTCTTGACTCAGTGTTGCCAACTCGGGATAAATTTTATTTATCAAAATTGTTCGAATTTGTATATAGTTGGCAAAAAAAATTGCTTTAACCTTGAAAAGCAAGTTTCATATTACTGGCATTAAGCCGATTAAAACCAAAATCTGGACGTGGTAGAAAATTTTACTAAAAGTGATTTGCATTTTACACAAAATCTAGACGTGATAGAAAAAATCTAATTATAGATTTGAAATCAGCATACCGAAATTAGCTAGGAGCACCTATTTGGTCTTCTGTAACAAAATCTTTGTTGCCTAGTGAATTATCTGCAAAGTCGTGCCCAGCTCAAATCACATTATTTTGAGTCCCATCGCCGCGGAACTGCATTGGGATGTTCCAGGGTAATTGTCATACCCATTACATATGTAAAGATTATTAATTTTATACATCTAGTTCACAAAATGAAGTGAAATTTTAATAGCAACCAAGCTTGTTAAAAATATAGGATCATAT
The DNA here is from genome assembly GCA_023014485.1 of Bathynomus jamesi. Taxonomy (NCBI): domain Eukaryota; kingdom Metazoa; phylum Arthropoda; class Malacostraca; order Isopoda; family Cirolanidae; genus Bathynomus; species Bathynomus jamesi. The sequence continues at coordinate 653,192 of JAJOZX010000674.1, forward strand.
GTAGAATTCGGACCCCTACCAAGGTTGGGGTCCGAATTCTACATTAGCGGAAGGATGGGGTCTGTATTCTCCATTTGGCTTGTTTAAGCTACTCTTTAACTATTTGAGTTTCTACATTTGCCTTAACATCCGAGGCCATGTTTAAGCTACGCTTTAACTATTCGAGTCAGTTTTAAAGCAATGCATGGATGTAGGAGATCACACTTAAATTCATACTTAGACGAATTTATGTGGCATGAAAGACACAAACAATACGTTTTTCCAATTTTGTGATACCATTTTTTCACAATATCCTTTTAATTAAACTTTCACTTAATAAGATTGGATCAAATGTAGAATTCGGACCCCAGCCTTCTTTAGTTAGCTTTATAAGGCTAACTAACGAAAATATCATGACCTAACCTAACCAATCGTCAAGGGCGTACAGTTAACCTAACGATTGGTTAGGTTAGGTTAGGTTGTGATATTTTCGTTAGTTAGCCTTATAAAGCTAACTAAAGAAGGCTGGGGTCCGAATTCTACATTTGATATAAGATTTTACAATTGTGTGATTTTAATGGTTTTTATTTGTGATAATAATAATAAAATTTTCTATGAACCTTTAAGTTGGGATCTGTATTCTCCATTAGTGTTACCTGGAGTCCGAATTCTACATGATCCTATATATATATATATGATACACACAGACAGTGCATGGAACAAGGAACTCTTCTGGGAAAATTAAATCCACTATAGTCCGAATAAGTAATGGTAAATGACAAATACCATAGTTTTTCTTTTTCATGATGCTAGCCCGACGTGGGCAACGGGTCACTCGCAAAGTTCCTTGTTCCATGCACTGTCTGTGTGAATCATAAAAAACTCAGGGGACCATTCTGAGTTCATTCCCATCTTGAAACGGACATGTTATGTGCCTTGAAAAGTGGACGCTCAATTCTACCAGTTGAGGTTTAAGTTTTGGTTTTTGGCTAAAAATATAATAGTTACCCCTTTTTCTTTTATGTATTCAATCTGACGTGAAGGCAGCGAGTCTTTTGCTTATATTGAGGTTCTAAATGTAGCAGGGCTAGGCTGCTTTAAACCCTAGATCCATGTCCCAAAGCTGGATCCTGTCTGCTTTGCAGATAGCTGGTGAGGGAAGCTATATTTATGGGACCTCTTTGCGAGTGACCCGTTGCCCACGTCGGGCTAGCATCATGAAAAATAAAAACTATGGTATTTGTCACTTACCATTACTTATTCGGACTATAATGGATTTAATTTTCCCAGAAGAGTTCCTTGTTCCATGCACTGTCTGTGTGTATCATAAAAAACTCAGGGGACCATTCTGAGTTCATTCCCATATATATATATATATATATATATATATATATATATATATATATGCAAACCCACAAAAAAGATTCGCGAATAGAAGTTTTTTTTTCCTTGTGAGTTTACATAATTCATTCATTGCACGTGTTTGTGAAATTCATCCCATATATATATATATATATATATATATATATTTATTTATTCACAAACAGCACGTGATCTTTTTAATAAGCAAGGAACCACAGGGAAACGGAAAATAAAACGCGAAGTCCAAGCGCTTTCTTGATATATTCACATCTTCAGGGACAAGGGGGGAGAGGCAGAATTTACAAAGTACATGGTTTTTCTCTGGAATTTAAGCAAATTTGCCATAACCCCCCAATTATTACAAGATCATGGATGAGATTGTTTATTGCGTATTCTGAAAGCTTCATTACAATACTATGTTAAATGTGTTCGGTGGGTGAGACTTTCTGGGGGATATCTTGGTCAACCCGAGGATTTTCCTTTTTGACAGTTCTTCAGTGATGCCGGTTTAATTCAAGCCTAAATCGTCTTTTGGCTGTAATGATTGATCCAAATTCGTGAACCCATCTTACAATCTCGGTTTTCCCTTCAACATAATCATCAAAACAATCTAAGACTTCCCCCAGTAGACCACTTAATCTGAAGGCTACTAAAATATCGAATACATGAAAAAAAACAAAAGAAATTATACAATTAAAATGTACACAAAAATGATAAGTATAGTGATTCCCCATTTTACAAAACACTTTTACAATTTTATTTACTTTATTCAAGTGCTCTTTATCTTTGCTCTCTCTTTATACTCGTTTTCAGTGTTATTTATAAAGACGGGTAGACATGGACGCCATTATGATTTCGAAACAATGCGAAGGAGACGAGAGACACTTTACTGTTTTCTGACACTTTTTTTTATGCCGAAATACTTTAAACGAACGGAATAATGAGAGGGCGGAATTAGCGTTAACATTTAACCAGAGAGAGGGAGAGGGAGTTACAAGGAAAAGAACTACCTCAAAAGGCCTTGCGGCCCATACCGAGGAGGTACCAATGGCAACGGGTGCCAGGGAAAATTTTGTAAAAGTTTATTTTTCTTTCAACTATCCTAGCAGTAGTAGAAAACTGGATAGAAAAGTAGAAGGCTCTCTCCCCACCCTCCGCTCCCTCCCTGCCAGAGGCAGGTACGGAAAAAGGTTGAAGAAAATACCTTGACCCTGGAAAAGTAGCCAAGGAAATTTTACAGGAAAGTGGAGAATATATAAATAGCTCTATATTTAGCTTGCTCACAGAGACACCGAGCAAGCGAACTCCTGCAGAGTTTTCTGAGGTTTTAATCTTAAACTATGAGTGTGTTCAGTACTTTGTCTAGCCTATTTTTAAACAGATTTACACTTTGACTGGAAACAACCTCTGAGGGAAGTTGGTTCCAGATATTAACTATTTTATAGGAAAAGAAATTTCCGCAGACTGAGGTCCTAAATGTCTTTACACACTCAAATAGTGTGCAAGATTTCGTCTACCCTTTTCTTGAACTGATCCACAGAGGAACTGTTCACAACTTCCGAAGGTAACCTGTTCCATGTGTCACAGATCTTATACGTAAAGTAATTCCCACACACACTAGTCCTAAACCGTTTCAAATCCAACTTCCAACCATTGTTGCGAGTTGGGTTATCATTTAAACTAAACATACTTCTAAAATCGACATCGTTGAACCCGCGTAAGAGCTTGAAAACCTCGATCAGTTGACCGCGCAGCCTCCGAGTTTCAAGCGAAAACAAGTTCAGGGCGCGTAACCGTCGATTGTAGCCCATATGCCTAACGGAAGGGATTAACTTTGTGGCCCTCGCCTGCACTCGCTCCAGCCTCTCAATATCTTTCCTGAGGGTGGGCGACCAGAACTGCACAGCATACTCCAGGTGCGGCCGAACAAGGGAATTGTACAGTGAGAGCACAATCTCCTTGTTCCGAAACTGAAATTGCCTCCTGATATAACCCAATAGTTTCTGGGCTTTCTTTTCCACCTCTACACACTGTTTCGTAAACTTAAGGTCGCTGCTAATTAGCACACCCAAGTCCTTTTCTAAATCAGTCACCTCGATATTACTACCCAACATCGAGTAGTCCGACTTGGGATTGGCGTAGCCAATGTGCATCACTTTGCATTTACCCAAGTTAAACGGCATTTGCCATTTTTCGGACCACTCTCCTATCCTACCTAGGTCCGCACGCAGTTCCTCGATCGCTTCGGGCGTCCCAACATTGGCCCCAAGCTTGGTGTCATCAGCGAATTTGGCGATCCGACTGACGATGCCACCGTCGATATCATTTATGTAAATGATAAACAACAGCGGCCCCAAAACGGAACCCTGAGGAACCCCACTAGTGACCGAGGCCCAACCCGAACTACACCTTTAATTACAACCCTCTGCCGCCTATTCTTCAGCCAGTTTTCAATCCACCTACCTATTTCCCCACCGATACCCAGCGCGCGCACTTTCGCCATTAGCCGGCGGTGAGGTACCTTATCAAAGGCTTTCTGAAAGTCGAGATAAAGTATATCAATCGCCCTACTCTTATCGTACTCACCCAACATGACGTGGAAAAACTCGAGCAAGTTGGTGAGACACGACCTATGCCGTCTAAACCCATGTTGGGAGTCCCCAAGCAGCTTGTAGGAATCCAAATGGTCAACGATCCTATCCGCTATTATCCCCTCTAATAATTTACCTACAACTGAAGTGAGACTAATGGGACGATAGTTCCCTGGACTTTCGTGATCCCCTTTCTTAAAGATAGGGGTCACGTTGGCTTCCCTCCAGTCACCAGGCACCTGGCCCGTCTCCAACGATTTGTTGAAGACTGTAGCCAGGTGGGGAGCCACCTGGTCGCGCACCTCCCGCAACACTCTGGGGAGAAACTGGTCTGGCCCAGGAGCCTTAAACGCGCTCAGTTTGTCTATTCTATCGGCAACGACTGTCGCGGTACATCGAACATTATCCAGGCCAGCACCTTCGTGCCTCACACCTGGCTCGGGGATGATGCGGGTGTCCTCCCTGGTGAACACTCCCGCAAAGTACTCATTAAGCACATTGGCGATGTCCGCGTCCGAGGTCCGCAGAACGCCGCTTCCGTCCTTTAACTGAAGAACTCCTTAGGGTTCCCCTTGCAGAGGCTTGCCACCCGTAGTTCTTCGTTACGTTTCGCTAGCCTAACCTTCGCCTTCACTTCCCTACACAGGCGGACATACGCTAAAGTGTTCTCATGGGAACGATTGGCCTTCGCCCTCCTATACGCTACTTTCCTATTTCGGATAGCCGAAGCGATGTCACGATTGAACCACTTAGGCTGCGTTGAAGCAGGGGTGACCGGTTTTGAGGGTATGGCAGCAGACTGCAGCACCATAAACTCGTCCCGGAATGCACTCCACACTCCCTCAACATCGCCGCCGACCTCTAACCCCATATCTCCTACGCTATCCCTGAGGCTAACAAAGTTCGCCCGCCGGAGATCGAGCTTACTGCCTCTCGAGTTACTACGCTTCACCCGAGGGACGCACACACGGAACCTAATAAGACTGTGATCACTCCCGCCCAACGATTCGTCAACGGTGAGGCCAGTGACGAGGTTGTCTTCGGTCGTGAACACTAAGTCTAGAACGCTTTCGCCTCGTGTAGGCTCGTTGACCCACTGAGTGAGGAAGTTCTCATCAGCAAAGTCAACTAGCCTCCTCCCTTCAGCATCGGCAGTCCTTTTTCCCACTTTATGCCGCGACAGTTGAAGTCTCCTAAAACTACACACACCCTATCCCCTAGCAGGCTACTGAGTTCGGTGTACAGGGCTGTATCCTCCTCGAGGAGGAGATGCGGAGGTCTGTACACCAAGATTAACCTATAGTTCGTCCCTCCCACGTTCAGATCGACGCCAAGCAGCTCCCGTTCCGACCGGAACTGGCAGTCAACCGGACTCAATGTCTCTGACGTATATTAGTACCCCACCCCCCTCCCCACGGGTGCGGTCTTTGCGAAACATTCTATACCCGGGAATTTCGAACTCCCCAACGTAGTCCCTACGATCAGTATGAATCCAGGACTCGGTGATAGCAACGATATCCTGGTATTCTGATGCTAAGAGCGCCCGTAGCTCGCGAAACTTGTTCCTAATTGACCTAGCATTAAAAAGCATTGCACGGAGGGAGCCTTCCCTATTCTGACCGCCCCCTAGCACGACCCGTTTCCCGAACAGCCAGGGCTGTCGGGAGTTGAAGAGCCCCTCACTAACGAGGGGGCAACTTCCGCAGGAGACTGAGCCCCCTCCAACGTAGGAGGAGGGTCACCCACCTGTACTTCGACGCACCCTTCAGTTGAAGGTACGTCCGCCACCGGCTCATCCTCATCTCTCCCCGGTGGGGGCCCATCATATCTCCCCGGACTCGACCTCACCATTCTGTATAGGTGCCGGTCGAGCAGCGCGCCTAGCACACCTTTACCCTTGTTATTGAGGTGGACACCATCCCTCTGGTAAAGGTCCCACCTACCCGAAAAAGCATCGAAGGGGTCAATAAACTTCACGCCCAGCGGAACGCACAAGTCTTGTACCCTCTCGTTGATGCCAATGACCTTACTGAGCGCGTGGTCACTGGCATTCATTCGCGGTAAAATACCCATTAACATTCCCCTGTCTGTCTTCAGTTTTAGATCATCCGCAAGAGACATGATCTCGGTGATGATCCCTTCTGTAAGACCTACCCCACCGCCTTTGAGGAACAGGTCATTGCCACCAGCGTGGACAACGATCGCAGTCCTCCGACTAGCCACGCGCACCTTCTCTACCTCCTTCCTTAAGTGCGCCGTTCCCCGCCCAGGTAAGCACCTTACCTTCCTCCATCCCGGTTTGCAGAAGCAAAGTACTTCTCCTGGCCCCTGATCTGCGAGTCCCCAATCAAAACGGTGTCTTCCTCCTTCGAGCACAGGAGACTAAAGCGGTTAGAGGTCTTGACAGGGGCAACTGGGGTCTCAGGCTTCGGCTTCGCAGCCTTCTTGCCCGAGACCTTTCGAAACCCGTCGCCACCCATACACGCAGTTACACCACCCGACCCACCCCGACAGGTAGCTACATCCTTCGGTTTCTTTGGGCCATCAGCAGGCCCTTCCCACCCTTTTTCTTCATTGGCCCCTGCCCACCCTTCTCTATCGATCCCTTCCCACCCTTCTCTATCAGCCCCTTCTTTGAGCCCTCCCTTTGTTCTAGATACTTAATCTTAGTTTGAATCTGCTGGTGTGTTTTTAATTTGATCTTGTCCACTGGGTTGGATTTCCAGTGCTACGACCCTAGCTTCAAGCTTTTTTACTAATTCCTTTAGCTCTTTAACTTCCTTTTCGTGGTTGTCTCTAAGTTTACAAAACAAACATACACTAAGGGATGTGATATCGCTGATACTACCCTCAGGGAAGTCTACGCACCAATGATTAACTTTACATTTAAAGCATTCTGCTTTCAATTTAGCTGGCCCTGCCATATTTTCTCTTTTGTTTTGTTTTTTCTGAATACTCTGAATAAGATAAAGCGTTCTAGCAATGAAAACTATCCAAAAACGTTCTGACCAGTATATAAAAAGGGGGGGGGGGGATTCATCCCGCGCATAGACGCATCCGCCTTTTTGCAAGTGACGTTCATTCCTTTCAGAAGACCACCTCTCCTGCTGCCGCACCGATCAAAAGTCTCCCCAGGGCCGGACCGTCCCAAACGTGTCGCAGCTACCAACTGACAAACACTCGCGACGCAAGCGTCACGGATTTTCCGCCAGGAGCGACAGCGAGATGCAGCCCCTTACTAAGTCTTACTAGTCACTCACAAGCGGCCAGACTCTTAGAATCCAGTGTTCAAGGGATATCCCACCAGACCCAGAGGCTACGTCCGAGACTTTACGCTGGCCTGGCAGCCAGCTGGGCAGTAAAGCTCTCTCACCTCAGAGCAGTACAGCCAAGCACCATCAATTGGTCACCAAAGAACGGTCGCAGGAGAGAGAGAGAGAGAGAGAGAGTTACAAGGAATAGAAGTACCTCAAAAGGCCTTGCGGCCCATACCGAGGAGGTACCAATGGCAACGGGTGCCAGGGAAAGTTTTGTGAAAGTTTATTTTTCTTTCAACTATCCTAGCAGTAGTAGAAAACTGGATAGAAAAGTAGAAGGCTCTCTCCCCACCCTCCGCTCCCTCCCTGCCAGAGGCAGGTACGGAAAAAGGTTGAAGAAAATACCTTGACCCTGGAAAAGTAGCCAAGGAAATTTTACAGGAAAGTGGAGAATATATAAATAGCTCTATATTTAGCTTGCTCACAGAGACACCGAGCAAGCGAACTCCTGCAGAGTTTTCTGAGGTTTTAATCTTAAACTATAAGTGTGTTCAGTACTTTGTCTAGCCTATTTTTAAACAGATTTACACTTTGACTGGAAACAACCTCTGAGGGAAGTTGGTTCCAGATATTAACTATTTTATAGGAAAAGAAATTTCCGCAGACTGAGGTCCTAAATGTCTTTACACACTCAAATAGTGTACAAGATTTCGTCTACCCTTTTCTTAAACTGATCCACAGAGGAACTGTTCACAACTTCCGAAGGTAACCTGTTCCATGTGTCACAGATCTTATACGTAAAGTAATTCCCACACACACTAGTCCTAAACCGTTTCAAATCCAACTTCCAACCATTGTTGCGAGTTGGGTTATCATTTAAACTAAACATACTTCTAAAATCGACATCGTTGAACCCGCGTAAGAGCTTGAAAACCTCGATCAGTTGACCGCGCAGCCTCCGAGTTTCAAGCGAAAACAAATTCAGGGCGCGTAACCGTCGATTGTAGCCCATATGCCTAACGGAAGGGATTAACTTTGTGGCCCTCGCCTGCACTCGCTCCAGCCTCTCAATATCTTTCCTGAGGGTGGGCGACCAGAACTGCACAGCATACTCCAGGTGCGGCCGAACAAGGGAATTGTACAGTGAGAGCACAATCTCCTTGTTCCGAAACTGAAATTGCCTCCTGATATAACCCAATAGTTTCTGGGCTTTCTTTTCCACCTCTACGCACTGTTTCGTAAACTTAAGGTCGCTGCTAATTAGCAAGAATGAATGTGGTAGTCTAGGGAAAAAAGACGTGGCGCAATCATCGACACGCGCTGCTTCCAGAATATTCCACCACCTTTCTGACAATGTATGAATCTAGTTTGTAAGGACCAGGACTAATATTAAGAACATAATCAAAATTGTTCTTGATCACACTCGATTCAATTATATTTCTACCAACAAAAGATTTACTAAAAATTAATTTGGAGGCATTTTTCCAGTCAATTGGATGGTTAGTATCTCTTACGCGAATGAAAATAGCGTTAGATTCCTGGCCGGTTATGCTGTATTTATGCTGCTTAATACGTAATTCTAGGGTCTTGCCAGTTTGACCAATGTAAAATTTATTACATAATGTGCATGGAATTTTATATACACAACCCTGTTCATTTAAAGGAGAGTTTTTAATCAATATATTCTTAATTACATCTAAATTTCTGAATTCTATATTTACGTTAAAAGTACTCAGCAATTTCGACAGTTCAAGGAAATTTTCATTAAATGGTAATGCTAAGACATTTTTAGTGGTATAAGGAGTTTTGTCTTTTACCTCGTAGAAAGTTTTCTTTGTAATTTTTAAAGATTTATCTATGCAGTTCTTTGAATATTTAGAATCAAACGCAATTTTATATATTATACTAATTTCATCATTAATGAACTCTCGGCTACACATTCGTAAGCATCTTAGGAACAAAGTAGAAAAAACGGTTCGTTTTACGTTAATGTGGTGAGCCGAATAATAATGTACATAGGAACAATTGTTAGCGAGTTTTCTGTAAATATTGTACCTAAACTTTTTTCTGGACCTATATATTAAAACGTCTAAAAATGGGATCCAAGAGTCTCTCTCTATTTGAACTGTAAAAGTGATAGAGGGAGTTAAATTATTAAACTTTGGTAAGAATTCATTGAGATTTAAATTTTTTGGCCAAAGACAAAGATGATCTAAACCACGGAGCATAATTTGGCAGAATCTTCCTTAATAATTTTCTTTCAAAAAACTCCATATATATGTTACTTAAAATAGGAGAGAGGGGGGTTTCCCATAGCCATACCAAATTTCTGCCTAAAATATTCATTATTAAACGCAAATTTCGAATCTACTATACACAGCTTAATTAATTTTATAATGGTAGTCACAGGTAATGGCAAATTATGCATAACCAATTCTTCCGAAAGAAAAACTAATAGATCCTCCACCGGGACTCTGGTAAGCTTTGATGTCACCTCTTTATTTACAAATCTAAAATTGTAATTGGTACCGATACTATTTAATTTCTCTACAAGGTCTACATTATTATTTGTGATTGTGAAATTGTACCCAGGAGAGGATCAAGAATGAATAAAAGTCATTTGGACAGCTTGTGAGAGAGAGATCCTATAGAACTAACAATAGGTCTTGCAGGATTATTTGGCTTCTGAGTTGTAATCAGGTTTTTGATTGTTTTTAGATTGAGTTGCTTATTGGGGAAGTTTTTCGTATTTAAACTCGTGTACTCTGTAAATTCTGCCTCTCTCTCTCTCCCTTGTCCCTGAAGATGTGAATATATCACGAAAGCGCTTGGACTTCGTGTTTTATTTTCCGTTTCTCTGTGGTTCCTTGCTTATTAAAAAGATCACGTGCTGTTTGTGAATTGTTTGCATAATGGATACCACGCGCCACTTCGAGACCTCTGCTTTCTTCCCTGACCTAGCCCTCTTTGTTTCTAGCTTTTGTTCTGCTTTAGTTAAGTCGCACAAGCGAAAGGTTCGTTTGATATTCTTAAGATGTCTAAGTGAACAAGTCCTTCCCTCATCGTTACTGTCTGATAGACTAATGAATTTGAGAGATCGTCCCTTCGATGAGTTCCAGAGAATAGTGTTGCAGAAGCATATAGAATTTACTAAGCTTGAAGTTGAAACTTTTAAGGTTACCCGGTCGAGAAGATATAGTTTAGACCGGGCAATTCCACCTGAATGGAAACATTGTTTACTCGACTGTTGTTACAACAAACTTAGTCCAGAGTGTAGTGTTGTGAAAAGAAAACTGGATGTTAAATTACAAATTCTAATGAAAAAAAGTGATTGGACAAAGGATGCTAACCCCTCATTCGTGATAAATCTATCAGATAAAGTGCTAGATAAAAATACGTTTACGCCTCTTGGCTATGGAATAAATTTTTCAGCAGCTAAAAAGGATGTTATAATGTTTCAGACCAACAAAGACCCTAGGATCCACTCATGGTTGGTCTACCTAACTGTGTTCGTAATCGTATATTGTGTATGTCCTCCGTGGTGGCGGAGGGGACCTACAATTTTACGTGGATTCCGAACCACAAGAACATAAGAAATTTATGTAAAAACTGCCGGTAAATTGGCAACGACCAATTTTTACGAAACTAAATAATTATCAATTTAAAACTAATTAATTATCGATTTAAAACTAAAGATAGAATCTCTGGATCCAGAGGATCAAGTCATAATAGACTACTATCCACAAATATGTTACACTATATCTATTTATCAAAGCTGGGCACAAACCGTTAATCCGTTAATCGTTAATTAACGAAGTTAACTTTTTCGTTAACGACTTAACTTTTAAGTTAACTGAAAATCATTATCCGACTAATTAACTTCCGTTACATTTAACTTCCGTTAACTCAAGTCCGTTAACCCAAAAAATTCATAAATAAACGTTTAAAAGTTTCTATTATTTTCAGTGCTGAGCAGGTGCGCAATTAATCCGCCACTGTTAATAGTGATGAACGAATTTCCATTTCCGCAGTGCAAAATCAGGCGATATATTTGTTTCCGTCGCCACAATTTGTCTTTTACCAAATATGGTAGTTATTTATGGCATTGGTTTGAGCAAAACATGGTCGACTGTAAAATCAGGCGGAAAGATTTGCCATTTGAGTTGAATGTTTCAACTTCTTTCAAGAAATATCACGAGCATTTTAAGGCACTTTCAATAATATATATGTAACAATTACAACAAATAACTGCATTCGTTTCATTTGCAGTCTGTCTCTTGCGCAACATGTTTGTGCTAGTGAATATTTAAAAATAATCGTTGTCAAGTAAGTCATGTATATTTATAATATGTCTGTGAGTACCTTATTAGTAGTCTCCTTGATACATTTCAAGAACCATAAAACTGATCAGGTAAGATTTCAATTCTCATGTCACTTTGATGACATAAATTAAGTCAATTGGTCTTACAATGGGAGCGTTTTCACTTTAACCCTTTATGTCCTGGCGGTACTTCTAGGTACCACATCTTTAAAATCTCCATAATTATTTTTCTACCCGGTTGATCCTGCCGGTACTTTCAAGTCCCAATGCGTGTCCCAGGAGGAAATGTCAAGAATTCACCATTTGACTCTTTGGGTATTTCTAAGTAGAAAGTATTATATCGATATGGGTCTGATTCCCAACCGTTACCGAGATACAGGCCTCTACATTTGGGTAATTAAAACATAATAAAAAGGCGATCTTAGATACTATTTAATGACACTTGTGGTTTACAAAAAGTACAAACATACAATATACTATTGCACTTATTGCAGAATGGTTTCAAAGTGACCCCCTCCTTCAATGCACTCGGCGAGCCTCCGATCCATCGAGTCTTGCCAAGGAAAACGCGGAAGTTCATTTCTGAGGTTTATGAACGCATCCTGTATACGTGCAACCAACTGTCCCTAGTTTCGGGCTTACCCCGCTGATAAACGTTACTCTTCAAGAACCCCCAGACAAAAAAATCTAGCGGAGATAAGTCAGGCGAACGAGGGGGCCATGCCACAGGTCCTCCACGTCCAATCCACCTTCCCGGAAACCGTTGATTTAAGTATGTAGTAACCTCCCTGCCGTAGTGAGGTGGTGCTCCATCGTGTTGCATCCACATCCGTTGTCTGAATGCAAGAGGTACATCATCAAATAAAAGGGGAAGGACGTATTCTTCTTTCGAAAAAACTGCCGGCATGGCTTGAAATGTTGCCTGAGCACTGCACCTCCACGTTTGCAGAGTACACAACACACCCTGAAAAGAAACGTGACTCAGTGAGCAGGTGTTAAGACGTACCTAAATAAATAATGTAAATAAATAATGTGAGGATCTGCACAGTTGCCAATGTATCATTAAATGTCATTGAATATTATCTAAGCTCGGCTTTTTATTATGTTTTAGTTACCCAAATGTAGAGGCCTGTATCTCGGTAACGGTTGGGAATTAGGCACATGTCGATATAATACTTTCTACTTAGAAATACCCAGAGTCAAATGGTGCATTCTTGACATTTCCTCCTGGGACACCCTGTATATATATTGTTTTTCATTTTTTTTATAATAAAAGTTAACGTTAACGGTTTATCGGTAACTTCCGTTACATGTTTAACGAATTAACGGTTAACGAAGTTAACTTTTTGGTTAACGGATTAGCGGTTAACGAAGTTAACTTTTTGGTTAACGGTGCCCACCACTGCTATTTATAACGGACATGCAAATATATCAGATCCAAAGAATCCAGTCAATTTCATTACGGTATCCATCAAATCACGGTCCATATCGAATGCGGACCAAGTCAAAATTTACAACCATACACATTACAATATATAAACTTACGAGGAAAAGTGTAGGTGTGGCTATAAAGACTGTACAGTAATGTAGAAATGTGTGTGCACCCATTTTGGGTCTCCCATTTAAAGGTGTTTGTGGGGCAAGTGAAGATCATGAGTTTTTCAATACCTCACAGTACTATGGGGGGCACCGCTCGGCAGAGGAATCCCTTTAAATGGGGTGTGTAAGGACAGAGTATCCCCTAACCCAAGACGCTGCCTCCCTATATCCCACAACACTTGTGTTGAGCTGTGGGATCTATCCCCAGAAAGCCTTAATTTTACTACCTTCAACTATACCCTTTCTATCAACATATGCGTCTAATCGATTTTTAAACATGTTTATAGACGTGCTACTAATTACTTCTACCGGCAAACTATTCCACCTATTTACTATTCTATGCGTAAAAAAGTTTTTCGCAACTGCTGTCTCGAACCTTCTACTTGTCAACTTACACCCGTTATTTCTAGTCCTATTATATTGAGATATTTCGAAAAAGCTATCTCTATCTACGTTATCGAACCCATTCATAATTTTGAAAACCTGGATTAGATCACCCCTTAACCTCCTAGTCTCGAGTGTTGTCAATTTTAACTCCTTAAGCCTATCCTCGTACGACTTTGACCTAAGCGACGGAATCATCTTAGTTGCTTGTCTTTGAACTCTTTCGATTTTGTCTATATCTTTGCGCATATGCGGATTCCAAAATTGGACCGCGTACTCCAAATGGGGTCTAACTAATGATTTATAAAGTGGAACTATAATATCGCACGATTTGTACTCAAAATTTCGAGCTATAAAACCTAACACTTTGTTCGCCTTATTGACCGCTGCTGTACTTTGTTTCGCTACTTTTATATCACCAGTGACTATAACTCCTAAATCTTTTTCCTGCTCTACGCTTGTTAAATCTTCCCCTGACATACTATACGCAAAATTACCGTTACGCGAACCTATATGCAAAATTTTGCACTTATCAACGTTAAATCTCATTTGCCATGTGACTGACCAATCAACGATTTTATTCAGATCTTCCTGAATTTTACCTCTATCTTCGTCATTAATCGCCCTACCACCCAGCTTCGTGTCATCCGCAAACTTTGAAACTGTACTGACTAGGCCGACATCTAAATCGTTAATATATATAAGAAAAAGCAAGGGGCCCAATACAGAACCCTGAGGAACGGCACTCGCTACATTAGCCCAACACGACTCCGCTCCATCAACGACCACTCTTCTAGCCAATTTATTACTACACCCCTGATTCCATAAGCCTTAGTTTTTTCAATGAGTCTTTTGTGCGGCACGGTGTCAAACGCTTTTTGAAAATCTAAATACACTCCACCAACCGCCCGATGTCTATCGTAAACGTCAACCACGCTTTGGAAAAATTCTAAAAGATTAGTTAAGCAAGATTTGTTTCGCCTAAATCCGTGCTGCGCATTTTTAACTAGCTTATGCACTTCTAAGTGTTCGACTATACGATCCCTAATTATTGATTCCAGTAGCTTACCTACAACAGACGTTAAACTGATTGGCCTATAATTTCCCGCCACACCTTTATCGCCTTTCTTAAAGATAGGTGTTACGTTTGCTAACTTGAAATTATCTGGTATGCACCCCTCAGAAATAGACCCATTAAAAGTCTTTGTTAGCGGCACAACAATGCTATCTTTTAATTCTTTTAGTTGTATGGGATATATGGAATCCGGCCCCGGTGATTTACGCGTTTTCATTTTATCAATATAGCGCATTACCTCCGCTTCACTAACCACGATATTATCCAAAATATTACTATTATCAAAAGGTATTATGTCTATGACCGTAGGGATATTCGTTAGATCTTCTATAGTAAAAACTGACGTAAAAAATTCGTTTAGCAAGGTAGCCATTTCCTTGTTTTCATAAACTAGATCTCCGTTTACATTTTTCAAAGGCCCCAAGATACTTTTTACTGGATTTCTATTATTGACGTATTGAAAGAATCGCTTAGGGTTTTCTTTACCGTCACGAGCTATGGAGATTTCAAATTCGCGAATTCGCGCTTGGACTTTTTTATTACACTTTTCGCTTCACGCCTTAGAGATATGTAGTTGTTTCGTAACAACAGATTATCTTTATCGCACTTATATAGCCTATAAGCCCTATCTCTACTCTTTATAATGACTAGCTATGTACAAATAGCTAAGGCTTTCTGCAACTTAGAAAAATATAGTGATTTACCTATAGAGGATGTGAATATTTATAAAGGTCTAGTATATGGTGCCATCAGTGGTGTAGTCCGGGGGTAACGCAAGGTAACGGCGTTACCCCACTAGTTTTATTTTACTTTTAGCGTTACCCTACTGGTTTTATTTTACTTTTAGCGTTACCCTACTGGTTTTATTTTACTTTTAGCGTTACCCCACTGAAGAAATTACGACTACACCACTGGGTGCCATGTCTAAACCTTCTATTTCAAATTGTCCACAGAGGTTTTTCGATTTTTAGTCCTTAAAAAAAGACCAGACTCTATGTATAACCAAAGCCGATAAATCAAATACATGTTTTCCTCAATAAAGAAGTTTACCTCGAGAAAATGTATGATCTTTTGAATGACTCGAACATTTATGTGAATTTAAGAAACAATCCTCTTGAAACAGAACAGTTATTTAACAAGAAAATTAAACAACTTTTGAAGGGTAAAGAAGTATTACTAAAACAGTTTTTGAGTACTTCGCCGTCATTACCCTCTATGTATGGCCTGATTAAAACTCGAGCCAAATAGTGCTGCAAGACCTATTGTTAGCTCTATAGAATCTATCTTACATAAGATGTCCAAATGGCTTGTATCCATTCTTAGTCTTCTCCTGGGCACAATTTCACAATCGCAAATAATAATGTAGACCTTGTAGAGAAATTAAATAGTATCAGTACCAGTTACAATTTTAGATTGTAAATAAAGAGGTAACATCAAAGCTTACCATTCCCGGTGGAGGATCTATTAGTTTTTCTTTCGGAAGAATTGGTTAAGCATAATTTGCCATTACCTATGACTACCATTATAGAATTAATTAAGCTGTGCATAGTAGGTTCAAAATTTGTTTAATAATGAATATTTTGGGCAAAAATTTGGTATGGCTATGGGAACCTCCTCTCTCCTACTTTAAGCAACTTGTATATGGAGTTTTTTGAAAGTAAATTATTAAGGAAGATTCTGCCAAATTATGTTCAGTGGTTTAGATACATAGATGATGATCTTTGTCTTTGGCCAGAAAATTTAAATCTCGATGAATTCTTACCCAAGTTTAATAATTTAACTCCCTCTAACAATTTTACAGTTCAAATAGAAAAAGACTCTTGGATCCCATTTTTAGATGTTTTAATAAAATATAGGTCCGGAAAAAAGTTTAGGTACAATATTTACAGAAAACTCGCTAACAATTGTTCCTATGTACATTATTATTCGGCTCACCACATTAACGTAAAAAGAATCACTTTCTCTACTTTGTTCCTAAGATGCTTAAGAATTTGTAGCCCAGAGTTCATTGATGGTGAAATTAGTATAATATATAAAATTGCGTTTGATTTAAAATATTCAAAGAACTGCATAGATAAATCCTTAAGAATGACAAAGGAAGCCTACGACGTAAAAGAAAAGACTCCTTATACCGCTAAAAACGTCTCAGCATTACTATTTAATGAAAATTTCCTTGAACTGCCGGAGACTTTTAACGTAAATATCGCGTTCAGAAATTTAGATGTAATTAAGAATATATTGATTAAAAACTCTCCATTAAATGAACAGGGCTGTGTATATAAAATTCCATGCACATTATGTAATAAATTTTACATTGGTCTAACTGGCAAGACCCTAGAACAGGGGTGGCCAAAACGTCGATCGCAGAATGACCAGTAGCTTAGCCTAGCAACAGATACCTTACACTTCACAATACTAACGAGCACACCACCCGACCGCTACTACCAAAAAGTAGCGTTCTTTGTTTTATCACCTCCATTATTGGTAGCAACATTTATTTGTTTTATCTTTGTGTTTACCAGTCATTTAACAAAAAATAACAAAGTTTAACTTTAATAATTCTGAGAGATATTTACTTCTCACAGAAAATGATACCACTGACTTTAATTTCTGCCAAAATTTCATACCGCGGTAAGCTGAGCTGTTATGAGCATGTGTCACTTAAGTGACGTGTCATTCATTTGGAATAATATGTGTTGAAGGTCAGTCTCCAGTCCAATTGCATTAATACCGTTAAAATGAGTGCTGGACCAAGTGCCAAAAAACAAAAAACTTACAACTTTCAGAATGAGTGAGAGACCATATTTTTTTTACGATGAAAAATTCCAAATGTGTGTGTTTAATTTGCCATGCATGTGTCGCTTTCGTCAAAAATGGGAATTTAGAGAGGCATTTTAAAACTATTCACAAGCGGTATGACAGTGACTTCCCAGTTGAAAGTGAACCACGTAAGAGAGAAGTCAATGAACTTAAGTCTCAACTTAGTACTCAGCAGTCTATCTTTACAGGGCCTAGCACAAACTCGAAACCAGCAACGATTGCGTCATTTCGGGTCAGCCGTGTACTTGCGAAACACAAGAAACCTTTTCAGGATGGAGAAATATTCAAAGAAGCATTTACAGAGGCAGCAGAGTCGTTGTTTCAGAATTTCAGTAATAAATTGGAAATATTGTCTGCTATTAACCAGCTTCAGCTATCCAGAAACACTGTGATGCGGCGTTGTGAAGTAATGGATGAGAATTTGGTGGAACAACTGAAGAAAGATACATGACTGCGTGTTCCTTTCACTTCCGTTTGATGACTCGACAGATGTGATCGACACATCACAGTTATGCATTTTTATTAGAATCGTGTTTAAAGATATGAATGCCAAAGAAGAACTGCTTAAAATCCTACCTTTACGAGGGAAAACTCGAGGTGAGGACATTTTTCATGCATTCAGTTTGTTAACGATACACAATTCCCACTTCACAAGCTTGTGAGCATAACAACTGACGGATCACCTGCTATGACTGGCCGCTCCAATGGGTTCATCGCCCTGTGCAAAGGTGACAAAAGGTTTCCAAACTTCTTTAACCCTTTAACGACGGATGGTACCTTAAGGTCCACCAGAAATAATAATATAAATTGTACTACAATGCCTCGTTTCTATAAATGTTTCTACGTGTTTATATATATATATAGATGTCAGTTAGTTGTCGGGAAAGGAACCCAAAATGTGTATCATTTCAGTGACTAGTTACTAAAATATTTAGTTTTCAATAAAAATAAAACCTATACGTTCTGGTAATAAGAGTGACCGCATATGCTGCGGACTTGTCCGTAAAGGGTTAATTATCACTGCATAATTCACTAACAAGCATTGTGTGGTACAATGTTGAATATTAAAGAAATTATGGCTATTTCCCATAAGATTGTGTTCTATTCGGGCGAGAAGTCCACAAAGGCGTCTCTTCCGGTCTCAGCTAGAAGAAAATAAAGCAGAACACACTGACCTTTTGTTGCACACAGTCAGGTGGCTAAGTAGAGGTAAATTCCTGCAAAGGTTTAGGGATCTTTTGCCTGAAATTGAAGATTTTCTGAAGTTAAAAGAAACATTACAAAGAGTTGGAAGACGAAGTGTGATTGTTAGATTTAGCTTTTTTGACTGACACCACTGCTTTTCTAAATCAGCTAAACTTCGAGTTGCAAGGTAAAAACAAAACTATTGTTGAAATGATTACCTCAGTGAATGCTTTTAAACAAAAACGAACTGGTATCCTCACGGCTGCAGCGACACCAACTGCGGAACTTCAAAAACATGTCAGAGCTGGAAAGTCAGGGGAAAAAATGCGACCAGTTTGACAGTGTTCGATACGTCCAACAGTTGCAGAATGTTATTACAGACTTCAACAGACGGTTCCAAGACTTAGCAATACTGGAACCTGTGGCAACATTCATGTGCTTCCCATTTGGTGCAAACTTTGACATTGATGATATTGCATGAAAAATGGCCTTGTTTAATATGGACATATCTGCAATCGAGAATGAAATTTTGACTGCGAAACGACATTCAAATCAAATCCAGGTCTTCAGAAGGGAACTTTTGGCACCTACTTCTTGAAGAAAAGTATCCGAATGTCAGAAAAAGTGCCATGTACTTGACAGCATTTTTTTGGATCAACCTACCTTTGTGAGTCAACGTTCTCACACATGAATATCATCAAATCAAAATACCGAGCCACTCTCACAGATGATCACCTGGATGCTTGTTTGAGGCTAGCAATCAGCAGCTACAATCTGGACTACACACGGCTTGCTGATGCCATGCAGTGCAAATCATCACATCAGTAAAGTAAGCTCTTCCTATCTCAGTATACCTAATTTCTAATAAGTTTGGGGTTAAAATTTACTGAAAAATATATATCTGTGCATTTGGCAATATATTTTTATATTCACTATTTTATTCTTAGATATTCTCTCTCTCTGTAATAAGGGGTCCTAAAAAACCTTAGCCCCCCCCCCCCCCCCCCCAATTTGCAGCTTACATGTTTACTTATATCGAAATAGTTTTTAGTGATTATAAAAATATATAAAAAAAATTATTTATTGCAGGCATTAAAATTACTCTAGCTGATAGTGATAATATAATGGCTTCTCAATTAATTGGTGATTCGAAGAGGCAACGTGTGATAGATCACGTACGAGCAATAACATTTCGGGAAGCTCGTGATGCTGGAGCCACCTTTATAACACGTTCATGGGTTGCCAAAAAGTTGCGAAGAAGTGAGGACTTCGTCAAAAGAAATTGGAATAAAACTTTGGATGAATGTGAAGTGGATACAACCAAATCTGGGCCCCCAAATTTGCCACTCTCTCAGGAAACAAAGGACATCAATGAAAGCGGTACGCGTAAGCGGAAAAACAGCTGTGCTAAACTTTCTAGAGAGATCGAAGTGTTGAGGAAAGATCGTTAGTGGTGAGATCATTCGACTGTACCGTCATAGGCAAGGTTTAAAGCCTTGGCATGAACTTCCAAAGCCAAGAAAAACTTAACATCGATGACAGAATGTGGTTTGCCCATTATCTTGAAGATTGGGATGTGGATGATTTCCTTTTAAATAAAAATCACTTCCAAATGGTCTAACGTTTTACCTGCCCATTAATCCATTTCCATAGGTTAGGGTCATTACAGTACTATCAGTTACAAAAGTTGGATTACCTACCTTTTTGTAACTAACTGTATCTAAACTTCTTAGCTGAAAGGAGTCTTGTTTTAGTTAAACGGAGAATCATTCTGAATTTAATGGATAAAAAATAAAAACTTAAGAAATTAATTTTTAATATAAACATCCTTAATTACATTAATGCTTTCAGCATCTTACCTTGAGGAGTTTGTTACAGTACATACCTTGCTACCACTCATCTCTTAACACTTTTCTACAGCGTTATCGTACGTACCATAGTGAACTTCAAGAAGAGAAAATTATTCATATAAATAAAATTTATTATTCACTGCTATGTACAAGTTACGGAAACAATTATTTTTGCTTACAATTTTCGTACATAAACTTAGTATTTAAATAACAATTTTAATATCTCCCAACTCTTCGTCTAATGGCAGTTCGATCTCATCTTCGGGAATTAAATCTTTATCAACTAACTGTAAACCCTCTGCTTCTCTTCGTCTTAATTCCAGGAAGGCTTCTCTTTTGAACCAAGCAATCATTCTGAAGGAAAAATTATACATTTACAGTATAAAATAGTAAAGATGAGGTGTATCGATATAGTCTGTGCATCACAAGTAAGGATGTATCTTCCTTACTACTTTTGAAATTAACTTCAATATTTATTTATAGTTACTGAATATTAATTAGATATACATATTCTTAAGAGTCAAGTGTTCTCTTATCCATTATCGACACACACATTCCTGAAATATTAAACTTAAATACTGAAGTGAAAATTGAAATACACTTAAAAATCTACAATTTAGGGTTTTAGAATTTTTTGAATTATATTTTATAAAACTGGATTTGCTTAAAAATCAAGAGACTATCTCTCCATAACATGTCTTCAGCTCATGCTGGGATAGAGATTATGAATTAGCCAATCTCAGACGCCATTTCATTTGTTTCACAGGCTAACTGATCAGAGGAAAGAAAACATTTTTACACTTTAAATTCAATACTATTTCGTTAGAATAAACACAACGATTTCATCAATTACAAAAATTAGAAGTGTTACACACATTCTTGGTCACCTTAAATGCAAAAAATTCCTGTGGCTGGAAACTCTGGCATTCATTTAATTGTACATAACAAAAAATTCAACTAAGATAAAATACAATAAAATAGAAATTTAGGAAAGGTCAGCCATACACTGCAGGCCCGTAGCTAGGTGGGGTGCGTATGCAATATGCATCCCCCCGTGGCCCGTGGAGGTCTGCCTAATGCACATCCACTACTTTGCACACAAACCACCCTAGGAGGATAGAGCTTGGCTTCTTTTTTTTACACATTTCGTTTTTATTCTTTGCAATACAGTACTTTCAATAATAACATGGGACCCGAGGTGTCACATTCTCCAAGATGCTAATTTACCTTGTCAACCAATGTTAACTCTGGTGAATGTTACTTTTTCATGAATTTATGTTGAGTGGGATGTTATGGCACAGACACAAAAATGTGATGAATGGACAAATGCAATCTAGTATAGCCCCTCAACTTCATTTAATGAGGCATAATAAAAAATATTTGTAATGCATACTCAATATGAAAGGGGACAAGATTTGAAAGCTACTCTTTTACATTATTAAAAATATATCCTAATAATAATAAGCATACCTATTATCAGGCATATACATAATAATGAATCCAATTCCAACAAGACACAAAGTGACTGTGCCAAACATTATCATGTGCATATACGTATTGTCTTTAACAATGTCCGTTTCGCTGAAGCCCCAGCTTATCCAATTCTGAAAAGGAAAAATTTATTTAAGTAACTTACCTTTTAAACAAAAATCAGGTATATAAAATAGGTATCAATAACAGAAGTGGGATAACTAAGCCTACAAACACAAATATAGGGAGAAATTTTCAAACTTTTACAATGTCAGTCCATCTTAATATAAGCTCATCATAATAAATTGGTAATTTACATCTTAGTAGGATTAAGTCAAAGTTTACATAGAAAATGATATGAGCAAGATCAATGCCAAATTAAATATGGTGGGGGACCTGGGCACAGAAGGAGTATGTGGTCCATGATTTTTTTTTTTTTTTTTTTTTTCCTAAATTGAAACTGATATTTTCAATAAAAATGTTAATAAATAAGAATACACCAAATAAATAACTTCATAGAGTACTAGTAAGATGTAGTAAAACATGAGCACTGGTTAATCTAGCTCTAGACAAGATGCTTATGCTCAAAAATTATGAGAACAGTACCTAACAGAACAAACAATATACTACCTATTTAGAAGTGTGGCATACTAAAAAAAGAGCTATTCACAATTTTTTTTAATGAGGTAGTTCCTCAAGAAACAAGCGAAGAGAAAGAAAAGGACAAAAAAAAAAAAGAAAGGCTTCTTCTGAGAAAAAGTGTATGGAAGTGATGATGCAGAAAATGAACAAGATATATGCTACAGCACATAGTATTTTGCTATTGAAATGGTGTGTGTGATGAATGGATTTGGTTGAGACTAAATGATGGCGTGTATCACAAATGGTGTGCTGAGGATCCAGTAGTTTTGAATAAAAGTAAAAAGGCACAAAGTATACAAAGGGAAAGGTCATGTACATAACCCTTTTGGTGCAGCAACTGGTTTGGTGAGCAATCCTGACAGATGGGTAAAGAAACAATATAAAAAAAAAAAAAATTATTTCAATAAAAACTAAAAATATATCTTGTTTTGGGCAAAAGTAAACTGGTAAATCATTAACAACTATTACAAAAAATTTATTTCCATACAAAATAAAAAAAAAATCACTGACAGGACAGGGTGGTCCAAAGGTCCCTATCTATTTTGCCGAAATAATCATTTTAGGGTAAAAATGTAGTAACATTATTGGATGTACAGTATATTTATTTATCGAGCTTAGGTCTAAGATTCAATGTGAGCACCATCAGTGTCTCTGTAAATCTCAAATTTATCCAGTGCATTGAGGAACACATTCTCAAGCATCTCTGGGGTTACTTTAGTGACTGCCATGACAATGTGGGTTCACAGCTCCTGCAGGTCTGTAACTCTTGTTTTGTAAACCTCAGACTTTATAAAGCCCCACACAAAGAAATCTAATGGTGTCAAATCCAGAGACTGCTGCCCAGGGCCTGTTTCCACCACATCCAATCCAGCAATTTGGTAAGAACTCATCAAAGTACAGTGAATGATGTTTGCATAGTGACATGGAGCTCCAATGTCATTACAATGAAGTCCATCTCCAAGGAACAAGTCCCTCCTGCCATAGAAACTGTTCCAAAAATTTGCAAAATGCACTCCTTCCTGTTCGCAAAGAGACTTCAGGTTATTGTTAATATAGGTTGCCTTGCTATAGAAATCGTTATGTTGGATAATTCGAGGAAGTATACCTGTTAAAACAATCTTATTAGTTTTTTCCTTTAGTCGCTCTAGTAAGTCCCTGTAGCTAGCCAGCAGTTCTTTCGATCTAGAATTTAAAATGTTATTAGTAATGGCATGAATAACATACGCTGTGTCCTCAGCAGTACCATCTGTAAAATAGTCAACACTATTAGTTATATCCTCCACCCTTGCACCAGGGTAGCAGTAACGGTGCCTACAACGAGGGTTTCTCCCACAGAATTCCTCGAGCTACCCTTGAACAATGGAATCACCAACGAGTCATATTTCCGGTTCATCAGCATCTTCAAAACCTAAAACAGAAAACTTATTGTGTTATTACTGGTAGACAAGTCTTAGGTTTTCTCAATGGGGCTCCATTATGCACTCGAATGAAGGGTTGGGAACTAGGGAGAGAGAGAGGGCTATTAGTACTATTTATATTATTAGTAGAAACTGAGGCAGGAGGAGTCGTAACTGGAGTCTCAAGGGATTCTAATTTTGCCATCAGGAGCATCACGCTTTCTTCAAGCCTCACTCTCACATTCTAACTCGTTCCTCAGCACTTCCATGCTTGAGCACCACCTGCAAACTAACTGTTCATTATTATTAGCCATTGTAAACGTGTAAGCGGCAAATTTCCCTTTACAGTGACTGCAAGTACTTGATGGGGGTGCCATGCTTTTAATTAGTTAAAAAACAAAAAACGAGCATTTGGAAATTAATAAATTATAACGTAGGTCTACCGCATGCTTATTGTGCCATCACCTGCGGAAACCCACAAAAAATGTTCTTGAAACGCAGAAACAGGTTCTTATAACACAAATTTATACTAAATGAATATATAATTAAGCTACTGATGAAAGATCTGTAAAAGAAAAAGTATTAATAATACTTATCTGTCCACTATTTGACTGACTTTTTTCTTCCCATTTTTCCTTTTTCCCATGGTGGGTGACCACACACTACTTAATCCCCTGAAGGAAGGGAAAATGAACCTAATGAAACCTCGCTTCTGATAGATATGAAAAACAAAAAAGGCAAACCAAGGGAATTTCAACCTTATGAAACCTCGTGTAGTAATAGATTCAGGAAACAAACCAGGCAAGCCACGTGCACTAGCCTTGGTTTAATCAAATAATATAGTAATGAATAAAGTAGTAGCTAACAAAATAAAACAAGTAATAACAGAGCTACCAGGGAGTTCAGCCCCTGGTCCAGATGGAATTGGAGCCAAGATTCTTAAGGAATGCAAATATACTTTATCTCTACCTTTGAAAATCCTGTGGAGATCCTAACTAGACACCAGTAGAATACCACCAATCATGAAACAAGCAAATATTACCCCAATCTACAAAGGAGGCAAAAGAATGGAAGCCAAGAACTATAGACCCATATACTTGACTTCTCATATCAAAATATTTGAGAAAGTCCCAAAAAGCTACATTCTCAATTTTATAGAAAATGAACATCTCTTAGAAGACTTTCAACATGGCTTCAGACAAGAGATATCCTGTAAAAGAATTCAGAATTTGTGGAAAAATAGGAAAATGGATCCATGCCTTTCTCTCTGACAGAAAACAAATAACAATTGTAAATGGAGCAAGATCTACAGAAAAAGAAGTGATTAGTGGAGTGCTGCAAGGTACAGTACTGGGACCAATTCTATTCATTATATTGCTAAACAATATAAACTGTAACCTAGGAAGCTCTCTCCTGTCATTTGCAGATGATACCAAAATACTAAGACCAATTACAGGAAAAGAAGACTGTGTAAAGCTACAAAGGGACCTACAAACTAGGGATATACCAATTTATCACTTTTTAGCTGATAACCGATACCACTAATTAAAAACAGTATCAGCCAATAACCAATACCAATATCTAACTAGGGTTTATTAGTTTGTCATATTTTGTAACATATTCATAATTTATTTTCTGTGTTGAAAACTTGGCAACAAAGCAATGATCCTTTTCATTAAAGATGGCAACATTGCATTAGATGTCATAGTTTTGTTTGTTATACAATTGGACTCTGAGCCTGTGTTGGGCTTAATAAATGTGGTTTTTGGGGAATTTTGCTCAGAGATATTTGGGAGCACCATCAACAACAATTGCAAGCAAACACATGTTCAGTATTGGAGGAAACACTGCCAGTGCTGCTAGAAATTGGCTCTCTCCTGAACATACAGAGCAGCTGCTATTTTTACATGAGAACCTAACCCTTGTGAAAAAATAGAGCTATGTGAAGTGATAAAACAATAAAATATTGGAAATTTCATCCTCTAAATAGTCTTTTATTTATAATTTTGGAAAAATCATACTTTTGAAATAGCCAATATTTTTAAAAATCTACCAATATCACCGATACCAATATATCAGTACATCCCTACTACAAACTATATATGCATGGGCAGATGCAAACAATACTTGGCCTTCAATGAAGACAAATTTGAACTAATTAAGTATGGACCAAATAAATGCCTAAATGAACAATTCAACTACACTGGACCCACAGGAAAAGATATTGTACAAACTGATCATGTAAGGGATCTAGGGGTTATATTATCTGAAGATACAACATTCAACAGGCACATTGACAAAGTAACTTAATAGGATATATCAGGGTTGGCAAGAAACCCACTTTTTTTGAAAAAGCCCACCCCAGGTGGGTTTTTTCGGGTTTTTTCACCTAAAACCCGAAAAAACCCGGGTAAAATTGGGTTTTTTCATATGTCCATATGGTAGTTCATATTAGACCTACCTATTCTTATTTTTATAATACTGTACTGTACCATACACTATTAATATAACATTTGTCTTGTTTTTAGCAAAAAGGTTGCCTTCCAGGCAATTAAGCATAAAAAGTTATTATTTTCTCAGATTGAGCTTCACAACAAAATTTGGAAAACATGGACCAATTTGAACTAAATTTGGTGTGGTAAATTATCCTATTTGTTAGGCTATACTTCCTATGGAAGACAGGCCCCTGTGTCTTCTGCTGGAAGTAGATGAATTACAGCTCCCAAAAGGAGCGTTCTTGAAACGCAGAAACAGGTTCTTATAACACAAATTTATACTAAATGAATATATAATTAAGCTACTGATGAAAGATCTGTAAAAGAAAAAGTATTAATAATACTTATCTGTCCACTATTTGACTGACTTTTTTCTTCCCATTTTTCCTTTTTCCCATGGTGGGTGACCACACACTACTTAATCCCCTGAAGGAAGGGAAAATGAACCTAATGAAACCTCGCTTCTGATAGATATGAAAAACAAAAAAGGCAAACCAAGGGAATTTCAACCTTATGAAACCTCGTGTAGTAATAGATTCAGGAAACAAACCAGGCAAGCCACGTGCACTAGCCTTGGTTTAATCAAATAATATAGTAATGAATAAAGTAGTAGCTAACAAAATAAAACAAGTAATAACAGAGCTACCAGGGAGTTCAGCCCTGGTCCAGATGGAATTGGAGCCAAGATTCTTAAGGAATGCAAATATACTTTATCTCTACCTTTGAAAATCCTGTGGAGATCCTAACTAGACACCAGTAGAATACCACAATCATGAAACAAGCAAATATTACCCCAATCTACAAAGGAGGCAAAAGAATGGAAGCCAAGAACTATAGACCCATATACTTGACTTCTCATATCAAAATATTTGAGAAAGTCCCAAAAAGCTACATTCTCAATTTTATAGAAAATGAACATCTCTTAGAAGACTTTCAACATGGCTTCAGACAAGAGATATCCTGTAAAAGAATTCAGAATTTGTGGAAAAATAGGAAAATGGATCCATGCCTTTCTCTCTGACAGAAAACAAATAACAATTGTAAATGGAGCAAGATCTACAGAAAAAGAAGTGATTAGTGGAGTGCTGCAAGGTACAGTACTGGGACCAATTCTATTCATTATATTGCTAAACAATATAAACTGTAACCTAGGAAGCTCTCTCCTGTCATTTGCAGATGATACCAAAATACTAAGACCAATTACAGGAAAAGAAGACTGTGTAAAGCTACAAAGGGACCTACAAACTAGGGATATACCAATTTATCACTTTTTAGCTGATAACCGATACCACTAATTAAAAACAGTATCAGCCAATAACCAATACCAATATCTAACTAGGGTTTATTAGTTTGTCATATTTTTGTAACATATTCATAATTTATTTTCTGTGTTGAAAACTTGGCAACAAAGCAATGATCCTTTTCATTAAAGATGGCAACATTGCATTAGATGTCATAGTTTTGTTTGTTATACAATTGGACTCTGAGCCTGTGTTGGGCTTAATAAATGTGGTTTTTGGGGAATTTTGCTCAGAGATATTTGGGAGCACCATCAACAACAATTGCAAGCAAACACATGTTCAGTATTGGAGGAAACACTGCCAGTGCTGCTAGAAATTGGCTCTCTCCTGAACATACAGAGCAGCTGCTATTTTTACATGAGAACCTAACCCTTGTGAAAAAATAGAGCTATGTGAAGTGATAAAACAATAAAATATTGGAAATTTCATCCTCTAAATAGTCTTTTATTTATAATTTTGGAAAAATCATACTTTTGAAATAGCCAATATTTTTAAAAATCTACCAATATCACCGATACCAATATATCAGTACATCCCTACTACAAACTATATATGCATGGGCAGATGCAAACAATACTTGGCCTTCAATGAAGACAAATTTGAACTAATTAAGTATGGACCAAATAAATGCCTAAATGAACAATTCAACTACACTGGACCCACAGGAAAAGATATTGTACAAACTGATCATGTAAGGGATCTAGGGGTTATATTATCTGAAGATACAACATTCAACAGGCACATTGACAAAGTAACTTAATAGGATATATCAGGGTTGGCAAGAAACCCACTTTTTTTGAAAAAAGCCACCCCAGGTGGGTTTTTTCGGGTTTTTTCACCTAAAACCCGAAAAAACCCGGGTAAAATTGGGTTTTTTCATATGTCCATATGGTAGTTCATATTAGACCTACCTATTCTTATTTTTATAATACTGTACTGTACCATACACTATTAATATAACATTTGTCTTGTTTTAGCAAAAGGTTGCCTTCCAGGCAATTAAGCATAAAAAGTTATTATTTTCTCAGATTGAGCTTCACAACAAATTTGGAAAACATGGACCAATTTGAACTAAATTTGGTGTGGTAATTATCCTATTTGTTAGGCTATACTTCCTATGGAAGACAGGCCCCTGTGTCTTCTGCTGGAAGTAGATGAATTACAGCTCCCAAAAGGAACTTAATTCAGCTAGTATATCTATTTAATTCATATTACTGAATATTTTTTTTTTATTTCACAGTTAATAAAACAAACTGGCAACAGCATATTTATCTTTACTGCTAGCCTACAGAATTAGTCTGTTTGAAGTTATAACTGCATTAAATAATGCCAAAGACCTTTGGATCAGGAAGAAAATCAGGGCATGAATGGAGTGAAGTCAATATTATTGATGGGACTAGTAAAGTTAGATGCAAACATTGCAGTAATGAAATAAGTAATAAAATAGAGCGAATAAAAATGCATTTAATGAAATGTTTGAAACACATGGAATCAAGAAACAAGACTGACAATACTGCCAGTACATCATCATCATACTGCCATGACATAAACCTCTCAGAGATCCAGACTCATCCTCACCACCACTGACACAATTACAGATGAAAAAAAGAAAAATTCAAAAGAAAAGTAAGTGATTTTGGCATGACAACAACTTGCAGAAAAATGTCATTGATAAAAAATAGCCAAATTCTTTTATGCAAATAATATTCCATTTCTATGTGCAGCTAAGTATTTAATGAAATGATAGAGACTAAGACCAGGCTACACTCCACCTTCCCGTCGAAATTTGTCTGGTCCACTTTTAAATACAATCCATGAAGAAGTAGAAAATTCCTGAAGATCAGTGACTGAGATCAGGATGTATAACACCTGATGGCTGATGTCTACACTCTATAACCTGCTACCTCACCCAAAGAGTTATACCTGGTAGGTCTATTTGTTGACTCATGGCTTGCTTGCATGTAAAAATCATTATAGGCGCCTATATGACAATTTTTAAAAATAATTGCATATGCACTTCTTAAGTTTCATGAAAAAACCATAAGTGGGTAAAAATAATGGGTTTTTCAAGTGGTTTTTTTGAAAAAACCCAGGTGGGTTTTTTCGGGCTGGGCCCACTAGTGCCAACCCTGGGATATATACTTGATGATAATGATCTTATTACAGAGGAGCAATATGGATTTCATTCCAGTAGGTCTGTTGATGACCATTTACTTTTGGCTTACAATGAAATAACCCAATGGATAGATAATGGAATGATAGTTGACCTGATATTGTTTGATTTCACCAAGGCTTTTGACTTGGTGAATCATATCATCTTGATTGAGAAGCTAGCTTTCCTTGGCCTAACTGATAACATACTGCAATGGACTGATAATTTTCTCTTGGATAGAAATATGCAAATTTTGGTGAATGGAAGGAAGAGCACCTCAAGGGGTCCCGAGTGGAGTGCTGCAGGGTTCTGTTTTTAGACCTCTTCTTTTTCTCATATTTATTAATCATTCATTGTTATTCTTAAATTGTCATTTTAAAATCTTTGCTGATAACCTGAAAATATATTTTCAGGCAAGATTATATTCACTAACTCATTAAATGACATTTCTAGTGGATAAGAAATATCAACACCTTGGTAGCTACAGCAAAATCTTGGGGCCTTATCATGAATCCTGCAAAATATAAGGTTATCAGATTTAATGAAATCAATCTTCATAATCATGATCTTGGACCTTACTCTAATTATTACAATGATGATGATCCAATTCAATTTGCCAAGTTGTGTACTGACCTTGGAATTGCCATTGATAAGACTTTGAAATTTCATTTTCAAGCTCACTCAGTGGCAGCTAAGGCAGCCAGAGTGGCTTCTAATTTGTTGAGGGGAACAATTTGTAGATACAGTACCCTTCATTTATGCTTTCAATTTACAAAACCCATATCAGACTAATCTTAGAATATTCCTCTCCTATTTGGAATACTGGGTATGGTGCAGGATCTCAAACTCCTGGAATCAAACACTGGACTAAATCTATTCAAGGTTTGGAGCCTGTGGATTATGCCGCTCAACTTGGGGAATTGGATCTATATTCAATTAAAGGAAGGCTTCTAAGAGCAGATTTCATAGTATTGTTAGATTTTTCACAGTTTAACTGCTATTTCCCAAGGGGATTGTCCACCCACTCTGCCTCATACAAAAGGTCATCAATTCAAGATTTTCCATGTTAGACCCTCAACTGAGATCAGAGAGGTTCTTTTCACTCAAGATTGTGAACCATTGGAATGCATTACCTGCAGTAGTTGTTCTGGAACCATCCCTGTGTACATTTAACACTTATTGGCTGATGCCATGGGGCAGCAATTTTCTGATTTTCTGTAGCTGTGTGGTTTGCCAGTTTAACACCTGTTGAGTGCTATTGCCATTATTTTTCTATTTTTCTTTTCTTTTTGTCCATTAAACACACTGAAATGCACTTGTAAAATTCCAACTATTCTCATTAACATTTTTCCCCTTGAATTAGCTCCTTCGAGAGTTGGTACAGGTGCAGTACTGGGCCATCATTGATGGCCTTATCAGGCAGGGTTGTGGAGTCGGTCCAAAATTTTCCGACTCCGACTCCACACATTGTCAAAAATTCGACTCCGACTCCACACATTGTAAAAAATCTAAAAATCCGACTCCGACTCCTCACATTTTAAATATACGACTCCGACTCCTCTAGTGTTTCACTCTATAATTATCATAATAATAAGACATTTCATCACCACCACACTAAGTGTGAAATTTTATATTTTATATTTAAATAAATATTAATTGTATATTCTGAAAATGTAAAAAAAAAATATTAAAAAAACTTAATCTAGGGGCTATCAATGAATAAGGTTTATTGACCAAAAAAACTAAATAACCTAAATGTTAGTATTTAGGATTTAGAAATTAAGGGTGACACAGGACAGAAATTGGAGTCGGAGTCGGAAGTTTTTTACCGACTCCGACTCCGACTCCGCCCTGAAACGTGCGACTCCACGACTCCGACTCCACAACCCTGTTATCAGGTAAGAATAATTCAGAACTAGGGACAGTATGACCATGCTTACCCTACGGAAATCACTTGTTCTTCCATGCATCAACTACTGTTCTCAATTACAGAATGAATTGCAAAAAAATTGAGGGCCTACAAAGAACTTTTACCTCATATATTAAACAACCTGATGAGCAACAGGTGAGTAAAAACAAATTAAACTACCGGGATAAGGCTCAGAGACCTTGACCTTTATTCCATAGAGGAGATTTGGGAGATACATCCTAATCTACACCTGGAAAATTCTAGAAGGGCTTTTAGTTGCCCCCAATACTGAACCAATTATGCCCACCTCAACAAGAACTGGCTCACCACCTCCCACCAAACAGCCTGAGAAGGATTCAAACCCTTCAATATAATAGTATCTCTAGGCAGGGTTCTTGCCTGTTTAACTCCTTACCTCAGTACCTTAGAGATATAAGTGCAGTCCCAGTAGATACTTTTAAAAAATACTTGGACATGTTTTCAGCCAACATAACCCAGGTATTTTTTTTACAAGAGTACATTACAGGCTTTTGAGGAATTTTGGAATTTTAGGTTAGGTTATGTTATGTTATGTTAGGTTATACAGTATATTAAAACTATGTTTTTCTGATTGTTTTTGAAGTTGTTTGAACAAAATTAACTTTCGTTCAAACTGCATCAAAAACCATCAGAAAAACATTGTTTTGATTTACAAAGCCTGTAATATACACTTTTAAAAATTTATGGTAATTATTCGTTTTAACACACAACTCGCTAATGAATTGAAAACATGGCTTTCTTATGTAATTTGATGCGTACTGTTTGAAAATGACCTTCATTTCCTTGGGAATGTGCCATTTTTTCAGAAATGGCATGACCTAACCTAACAAAACCTAATTAAATAACTCAGGTTAACTGAATGTCTGGCTAGGTCAACTGTACACCCTTGATGATTGGTTAGGTTAAGTTGTGATATTTTTGTTAAAACTAATGAAAATATCGACAACCTAATCAATCATCAAGGATGTACAGTTGACCTAACCAGGCATTCAATCATGGTTGGAAAAAACCCGTGTTTTTCACAAAAAAAACAACCCAACTGGGTTTTTGCTGGGTTGAAATTTTTTTTAGAAAGGTTCGATAATTATGTAGTGCCTAATATATCTATTATTTTATTAATTTATTTATCTAATCTACAATATATATTAAAAAGACATCTTTATTTCACAGAAAGTTCAGATATGAGATATAATAATGACATATTAGAATTTTCTCCATTTTAATTTTAGATCTTTCCTTTATTTCTTAACAGCAGATTTCAGCTTTATTTAGACCTAACTCAAATTTAAATTTTTAAGATGCCAAAGAGTTATAGAGGTGGAAGATCTAAAGCTAGCAAATGGGACAAAGTGACTTTATTAAGTGATCAGCCTACTAGAGTACAGTGGCAAAAAGCCAAAAACCCAACAACCCAACTAGGTTTTTGCCAACCCTGAGAGTACTATGCAATTATTACAAAGAAAGTATCACTCGAAAAATTGAAAAAGTGAATCATCATCTAGAGAAATGCAGTAAAAGAAAAGTGGAATGTTTTGAAAATGAGGCAAGAGGTATGCCGAGACTCGAATTTGGAGCATCAATTGAAACTGATTCACTTCCTCCAACTTTGGCTTCTGGCTTGAAATGAGTGACACCAGTGCAGGTTTTTCATCATCCACATTCTGTCATTCAACACCAATAAAGCATGATAAAAGGCAAAGATCAATTACACCATTTGTGGTAAGAATGACTGTGGACCAAAAGGAAGAATTAGATTTACAAGTTGCAAGGTTCTTTTTTTCAGCTAACATACCCTTCAACATTTTAGAAAATAAAGAATTTATAAAATTAATCAAAGGTCTAAGATCAGGATATGAACCACCAAACAGGAAAAGGTTGGCATCTGATCTGTTAATAAAAGTTAATGATGAAGTATATAATCCATGAAATGAAGAATGACCTTAATCTTGATGATTGTACCATTACCCTCATACAAGATGGCTGGAGTTCAGTAGGTAATGATCCTATTATTGCGCACAGTATTCATAATGGAAAAAAACCATATCTGATTTCAGCAGTAGATGCTGGAAGTACAAAAAAGAGAGCAGAATATTGTGCACAGTTAGCTAGAGAAGCAATAACAAAAACTAAAGAAATATATGGCATTGATGTAAGTATAACTATTTTGTAGGTACATTTTATTTTAGTTATAAACTGAATGTAATTCTCCACCTTGGTGTACTCAAATGCTAAGTTCCTTATGACTTTTTATTTTCAGGTACAGGAATTCCCCAGTTATTGCGGTTAATGCTGCCAGTGAAAACACCGCAATAACCGAAACTGCAATAATTGGGATGCATAATACATGTTAATTACGTTAATGCTGCCAAAACTTTTCAAAAACCGTAATAAATCGAATAAACCTCAATAATCAGGATGCATAATACATGTTAAAACATTAATGTTGCCAAAATGAGTAAATGAAACACAGTATATAGTTTTGTAAGTTTATTAACATACGTAACATAGTTTTATAAGTTTATTAACATACGTAACTTTTCTTCTAAAGTAATCACTTTGTGTTTCTTCTTAGCACTTCCAATAGCATCTTCAGCTTTTCTAATCACACTCATTGTACAAAGGGTTGATAATGCAAGTAAACTATGCAAGCGAACTGTTCTGTATGAAGACTGCAGCAACACTGAACACCAACCAGCTGCCGGGTGATACTGGGTATACGTCAGTGGCGATTTCTTAATGAATGCAACGCATGCAATGCATGCATTAAATATGTTCTCTTTTCAGATCTAAGTAAGGATTATAATTGACAAAAATAATTTTCAGAAACTAAAAATAGGCTAAGGCTTCAATCACGCATGTACTGGCTATTGGGCGGTGTAAACAAAATTATGTCTTATTTCATTAGACAATTAAGAACATTTTTCTGTACACAGATCGAAATACTTGTAGCTAAAGCATTCACTAATTCAGTCTGGGTACAGAAAAATGTTCTTAATTGTCTAGTGAAATAAGACATGATTTTGTTTACACCGCCTTGCCTTGGGCAATTTTTTAAGGAGACTTCTCACTATCCATAAGATATTTTTTTTGAGCCTCATAGCTAAATTCAAAAGGCAATATGTTTTAAAATATACTTAGAAAATTTACTTAATATTTTTACTAAAAATAATTAAAAAGCTTTTTGTTCTGATTTTTTTTAATTAATGAAAATAATACGGCATGCATGCAGTTTTATAGGTGCATTCACCAAAAAGTAACATCTGGCAATTCTGACAAGGCTTCTTTCCAGTACCACAGCCGCAAGCACACACTTGTGTTCGGTGTTCCCTTTTGTGCTTTAGTTATTTTGGATAATCAGTTAAAAATTATAGCATTGTAGTGCCCATAATGACTGACGATGTGTTTAATCAATTGAAGACTAGAAGATTTTACTCACTCTCTTTTGATGAGAAAAAGCGCATATTGAATAATGGCAGACCGATTCCACATTTGAATTTAAGCAAAGAAAATAAAGGCTTCACTAGGAAATTTAATCCTAAGCTGTATGATGATGTTCCCTGGTTATGTGGAAATATTTCAAATAACAAATTGTACTGTTGGTCGTGTTTCCTATTTTCAAGAGATAACTCTGTGTGGAATTCTGTTAGTCGTGGATACGAAGATTTAAACAATTTACATACTGCAATTTCTCGCCATGAAAAATCTCTTGCTCACATAAATGCATTTGTTGATCTTAAAACATTTGGAAAGTCAGAAAGAATTGATTTAATACTCGACAAGCAGAAATCAGTTGCCATTTCCAGACATAACGAAGAAGTTAATAAGAATCGAGAAATTTTGAAACGTTTGATTAGGATAACATGTTTTTTAGGTATGCAAGAATTAGCATTTCGCAGTCACAATGAAGAAGAAAACGCTGACAATAGGGGTAACTATATTGAATTGGTATTTTGTATGGGAGAATTCGATGAAAAGCTTCAAAACCATTTAAAAACTGCGACTGTTTTTAAGGGAACATCATCTGCTATTCAGAATGACATAATTCAATCTATTAGTGCAGTTATGTTAGAACAAATAAAATGTGAGCTTATCGACTGCATGTATGTGGCGATTTTATTAGATGAAACATCTGATGTCAGCTGTTTTTCTCAACTCTCTACTGTTGTTCATTATGTTAATAAACATGGAGAGATTTGTGAACGATTTATAAAATTCAATGACATCAGCAATGATAGAAGTGCAGGAGCGATTTCTGATTTATCTATAAGGCCATGACTCCAGATTTGAAAAAATTTACTGGAGCACAGCTCTGAATTTACTTTTTTTCCCCTTACACCACTAGATAGGTTAATGATAGTAAACTCTTGAATTGACGACATACCAATTACAAATTGTTTTAGCTAAACATAATAATACAATAATGTACAGTTTATAACTCACCTTAAGTTTATTTATTCATTGCAGCAGCAACAGTGGACAATGTTAGACCTTGCATGTAGGCATTTGTTGTGAATTTACCGCCATGTATGCTTGGCCACTGATCAATGGCTTTCTGTGCGATCATTACAGCAGATCTCCTTCACAATTCTGCACAGCTTAGTCAAATGAGATGGTTTAATGGATTCTTTGTGTTCAACAATGTAACCAAGAATGGAGAATGTCCCTTCAGTTGGTGCTTCACTCCAGGCAGTTGATCCATCTTTATCAAAATGCTTTAATCTCTCTGTGATTCCTTTCCACAGCTGTTCTATATATTCTGTCAGCCAATTTATCACTGAGTCTTTTGTAAAACTACTTTCAGATCTGGTTCTGGATGGTCTAGCAACTTCAGCAACCTGGTAGTAATCAGAATGTTTCTTGATGTATTTGTAAACTTCATTTAGGATGTAATCCTCAGCTGTTAGTTCCTTTTGCTGCCCTGTGGTATCGTGCTTAAATTCAGAAACTACATCATTTGCATTTCCTCCATTAGCTAATTTGGAAATTGTTTCCATCACTCTTAACATAACAGTTTTCCCTCCTCCTTTATAAAATATATTTTCTACAAATTCTGCACTAACTGTGGTTTTTTGAGCTACTTGCAACAATCTTTGTTAAATAGGAAATCAATACATAGAACTCAGCACTAATTTCTTTCTCTTGTGGATGATAAAAAAAAACACAATTTTCCACAAATCTGTCAAATTGATCAAATTCATAATTAACCATGCGAGTATCAGATTTGAGTTTTGGTCTCTTAAAACCAATGATATTGTCAAGAACCATATTGGTATAGTCAAGGCCTGATCTCAGATTTGAAGAGTGATTCTGAATAAAGTCTAAAAGCTCACTTAGTTTACAAATTTTCTTCAATGCATCAATGTGGGCTCTGTTCACAAGATGCATTAAGTCCCATCAAAATTTGAAATTTTCTCCAAACAACTTTTTCATTTCATTTTTAAATGGCTCGTTGTCCTTACAAAAAGCCCCATCTCCAACCATTCCAGATACCTTGGATTTAATTGCTTCTTCAGATAGTT
The DNA here is from genome assembly GCA_023014485.1 of Bathynomus jamesi. NCBI lineage: Eukaryota > Metazoa > Arthropoda > Malacostraca > Isopoda > Cirolanidae > Bathynomus > Bathynomus jamesi. Next base: position 690,539 of record JAJOZX010000674.1, read on the forward strand.
TCAAGTGATTAGGAGACTTCAACACATCAAAAATTTCATTGGCCAAATAAACTCCTGATTTGCTGCGTACTAAATTTATCCCAGCAAGTTTTACAGTCTTATCTTCTTCACTCATAACTAATACAACTAGCATGCTTAATCCCAAAATTGTTCCAATGTCAGCTGTTATTGTTACTGAAGTTTGTTCTAAGAACCACTTTACAGTTTGTTCTTTAAGTTGATTATCTAATAGCTCACAAGTTGTCTCGCACGCATGTGTGCTATGATTCAAATTTCCAACCTCACAACCTGACCTATGTAATACAGCTAGAAGTACTGGATATAGAGCCCATGCAGTGTTTGTTTTCATTATGTAGTATAAGATGTTGCCACATAAGTCTTCTATGCGTTTAGTAGTGTTCCGAGAAGATGTTTTCATCACTTCATAAACAGCAGCTCTTTGATGATGCTGAAGTTTAATTAAATGTCTCTTCAGGTGGGTTTTCAGATTTCTAAACCATCTCTCTTGATTTTCTCCTTGTTTGCATACATAGGTTAAATCTTTAACATTGAAGTAACCTTTTATGTTAGAATGTTTGTCTGAAGCACATGCTTTGGGGTCTGTGCAAGCTATGCAATATAATGTAAACATTTTATCATCAGAAGCATCATCAATATCTTCTTGATTATCATCATCTTCATCCTCAACAGCTATATCTACATCAGGCATATTAGTGTCACTATTTGCAATGTTTTCCATTATATCACTTGGTACTGAAAATGAATCATCAGCATGCCCTAGATCCTTCTTTTCCACCAATTTGAATGTAGATTTGATCAAATCATTGTTCAGGATTTCTTGTATTGATTTACACTTGCTTAAATGGGCTATGGAAATGTCAAATTTGTTGCTTTTTGCTTTATTAGATTTGGATGCAACACTTGAACTTGAAGGCATATTTTGACTCTTCTCTTTATTAACCACAGCAGCTTGGTGAGTTTCTTTTGTTAGGCGCAAAATTGCATTCAATGTCTTCTGGATTTGGGAATTTTCAAATTCCTCTAAAGCAGTTTTGTTAGTCTGATGCGCAGATTCCTCACTTACCTTTTGTTTCTTAGGTGGAGGAGAAGCACTTTCTTCAGTCTGTGAAACATCTAGTGAAAAAGTTTCATTTTCTAGATTAGCAGTTGATGAAGTTGGTTCATTTTTCTGAGGTCTAGCACTAGCACATTTTGTGAACAAACTAAATGACTGCTTTGCCGTATCTCTTTGCTGCACTTCATCCTGGTATTTCTTTACTGCAATATCTAAGCTGTGGGCCCAAACTCTGGGACCTCTTGTATTGTAACAAATATTTTTTTTGGAATTAAAATGTTCCTCCCAGTTTTGCTTCTTTGAATATTTGTTCTTGCATTGACCACAAAAGTAACCCCTTTTAACACCCTCACTTTTCTCTCCAACTTCATCAATATTAGGATCCATTATTGATTATTGACTACCTGAAAAAATACAAAATAAGTAAAAGTTAGTAAATATAGTATGGTAAAAGTGAGTAAAAGTAAGTAAATATAGTACAATGAAAGTAAGTAAAAGTAAGTGCTTTAAACTTAGTAAAAGTAAGGAAGAGTAAGTAAAAGTAGGTAAGTTAAAGTAAGTAAAAGTAAGTTTAAACTTAACTAAACTTTTCAATTCTAGAGTCATGGTGGATTACTTAAAACCGCACAAGTAATTATCTGCCCAATTTATCAAACCTGGCTGAGATCAATGGAACATAGTCCAATCCTGATAATTTTATATTAAAAAAATATACGTTTTAATAAAATTTTAATTATCAAAACATTGAAGCTTAACAAAAAATAAAAATAATTGTTAAATATGGAATTACCAACTAAACTTAAAATAACTAAATTTGTAATTTAAAAAAATTGGTTTGTACAAGAAGGTATACGCAAAAAAATTGCATAACGTCTAGCGGATGAACAAAACCCAAACCCAAATTTACTTTTTCTCATGGTCAAATTTACTGGAGCAATGCTCCCAAGATCCCATGAATCTGGAGTCATGTATAAGGCAACTAGGTGAACTGGGCTGTTTGAAAAAATTAGTTGCTCAAACCTACGACGGTGCTGCTGTTATGGGGAGCGATCTTAATGGAGTACAAACAAAGATTAGAGAAACTGTACCAGAGGCTATTTTTCTTCACTGCTACGCCCATAAACTTAACCTTGTTTTATCCCAAGCTGTCACTGAAATTTCCGAATGTAATAATTTTTTTTCAGTATTAGGAAGTTTGTCATCATTTTTCAGCAGTTCAACTAAGCGAACTTCAATGCTTGACAAAGTTGTTGGAAAGCGTTTCCCTAAACTGGCTCCAACGTGGTGGAACTATTCATCTCGTCTAGTTGAAAGAGTTAAGGAAAATAAAGAAGATATAATAGATCTTTTAAAAAGCATTCTTGAAAACCCAAAGAAATTTGATGAAAAAACAAAAAATAGTGCACGCGGATTACTTGCTGGTATCGATACTTTCGATTTTAATTTTTTATTAGAAGTATTTTCTTCAATTTTTCCTTTTACTGAATATCTATTTAATGTGCTGCAAACAAAATCTATGGATATTGTGTATAGCTCAATCACCGTTGAAAGCACTATGAAAAAAATCAAACAAATAAGGGATACAAAATTTGCAGATATGTGGGACTTGATAACAGAAAGATGTGGTGAACCTATATGTAAAAGGAAACAGAGTCTTTCTCCACAAGAGAAGTATAGTCAACTATTTCATGAAATATTTGATAATATACTTCTTCAAATGAAAGAGCGTTTCAGTTCAATGGAAAAATTGGAATTCATTGAGCTTTTAGATTGCAAAAAATTTGAGTTCTATGATGTTACTTTCCCAGAGAGAGCTTTTGAATCTTTGAAAAGAAGCTACAATTCATTTTTTGAGTTTCCTCGTCTCCGTTCTGAATTGTGTGTTTTATATTCGCACAAATCTTTTGCCAAAAAGAATGTTGCTGAGCTCCTAAAATATCTACTGGAAAGCAAAATGCACAAAGGTCTTAAGGAAATATATAAATTGACGAATTTGATTCTAACTATACCAATATCGACAGCAAGTGTTGAGCGATCATTTTCTGCACTTAAAAGAATTAAAAGTTATTTACAGAGTTTCCAAAGTGAAGAAAGGCTATCTAATCTTGCCTTAATTTCAATTGAAAAAAATTTCCTCAAGAAGCTTATGGAGAATCGAGAGTACTTTTACAATTTGGTCATCGAAGAATTTTGCAGGAAAACTAGGAGAGCAGAATTTCAATTAAAATAATGCTTCACAATTATTTAAGGTAAATTTTAAATTTGTATCTTTTTCTTTAGATCAATTCGGTAACTACTATATATAAATATGTCTAATTTTTTGTTCGCATATTTAAGCCTAACATTAAATGAACTTTCCTTCAAAGAGGTCCCCAAAAGTTTGTAAAACACCTTTAACTTGCTAAGTTCTATGTAAACAATATGCAAAGTTTGGGGAAGAGGGTTAGTTAGGCAGATGTTTTTCTTCCATTCCATAACATTGCATGCCTGAACAAAAATGTCACGAGTCGCCACTGGTATACGTGTACTATACGATAACCACGTGCAAACGTCGGAACATAACATTTTTGCCAGACGTATGATTTTCAAATACTGTACTGTACCGCAATAACTCGAAGTTTGAAAGTGATAATCGGGATTATAGTCGCAAATTATAAACCGCAATAACTCGAATATCGCAATAATCGAAACTGCAATAAGCGGGGAATTCCTGTATTTGCTGTATGCACTGATAATGAAAACAAAATGATAAGAATGCGAGAAATTCTTAAAGATGACAACTACAGTCTTATTACTTATGGCTGTTCAGCACACCATCTAAACTTGGTAGAAAAAGATGTCTCCCCAAAATTAGTTCTCAAGCATGTTGTAGAAATTAACAAATATTTCTGAAACCATCACCAACCTCATGTAAGCTAAAAACAAATCCAATAAATTAGCTACTGTCAGCTTTACTTTTATGCATTAGCACTGTCACCAGTGTGAATCCTAATCCATGACTCATTAATAAGTTGCATAGGCTATTTATTTATGCTGTCAAATCCAGCAATATTTGTAATAAAAATTTATATTTTAGGGTTGGTAATGGAGAAAGGAGGTATGATGCCACAACTACCAAATGAAACCAGATGGAATTCTCAGTTAGAATGCATAAAAACCTATTTGTCAAATTACTCTCTATATATAGAAATAAGAGGAGAGCATATTGAAGACATTGATCACAACATCGGAAAATTGATAGATAACTTATCTATAGCTACAGAGACAGGCACTCAATTTACAGTCACAACTACTTAACTTTAAATACCAATATTAATTTCAAGATATTTTATAGACTTATAGTGCACATTTTATTTATAGAATCCTGTACTAAAGCACTACTAATAAATAATTAAAATACACTTCATTTTGTGTGGTGTAACTTGTAACACCAAATAATAAATTCTAACAATGCATAATTCTAAATGTTTACAGATGTTTTCATTCACCCATATATAACTTTATAGTTTTTATTTTTTTTGTTACAGTTGCAGGCTGATAATACAACATTATCTGATGCTGTTGAAATTTGGCTCAATTTAATCCAAGATGAAAAATTAGTTCCATACAAAGAAGATATTATTAAGAGATTTAAAAAAGCTATGGAGCCATGTCATCTTTTGGCAAATATAACTGACCCAAAGTATGAAGGTAAATGGGACCTAAATGCTTAACTACTATCAATATATAAAACATAGGTAACTAAACTGTATGGGCAGAAGAGTTTTCTCTAATCTGAATCAAATCATCTGGGATTGCCATATTAGATAACAATTAGCATAAATTAGATACCATAACAAATTATATAATCTATATTATAAGCTTTATTTTTGTTTCCACACAGTTCTATTTTTCAGGACAAAAACTGAACAAAGTTCAAGAGGAAGAGGCTGAAGAATGGCTGATTGAAATAAATTCAGAATACATGGCAGGATATTATGCATTCTGCTTAAAAGATGCACTAATTTTTCCTCCTTATTTATTCAAAGATAGTATAGTGAGCTCCACATCAGCTAGTAATTGGTGGAAAATTGTTAATGAAAGAAAGAGAGAGAGCAGGTTACCATTAGGTTTTGCTAAATTTATGAGATCTATTCATAGTTGTCTGGCCAGTTCCGGATCATTGGAAAGATTTTTTTCAACATTTGGCTTGGTATGGAGTAAAATGTGAAATAGGTTAGGGAAAGAAAAGGCAGAAATATTGGTTCAAATCTACTGTCACCTAAGGTCAAAAGATGCTGAACATACTGATCAATAATCAATATTAGGTACCACTTAAATTATTTAAATTGTAAAGCTGAAAAGAAACATGATTTATTTTTAGATATACAGGGTGGGCGGAAAGTAGCTCCCTATTTTGGATTGGTAAAAAAATACGTATATTATCCATTTATTTCAGAAGAAATAATATGAAAAGGTAGGCATACATGGTAGGTTTTCTCTAAAATTCAATGTGGGCTCCAACTCTTTCCACCAGCTTCTGGAGCCACCCAGGAATGGCGTCCACTGACTTTAGCAGGAACTCCGGCGGGATGGAGGACATGACTTCCCGAATTCGGTCCTCCAGTTCTTCCAATGTCCTCGGTTTGGTGCGGTAGACTTCTTCCTTTACCCACCCCCAAAGAAAGAAGTCGCATGGTGTCAAGTCGGGGCTCCTGGCTGGCCATTCGCTCTTGTTGTCCGTGAGTGGCTGGATGCCCACTTCCCTGGGCGTTGGATGGGTCGTCGTGGTCCACATCAATGGCCAGCCAGGAGCCCCAACTTGACACCGTGCGACTTCTTTCTTTGGGGGTGGTAAAGGAAGAAGTCTACCGCACCAAACCGAGGACATTGGAAGAACTGGAGGACCGAATTCGGGAAGTCATGTCCTCCATCCCGCCGGAGTTCCTGCTAAAGTCAGTGGACGCCATTCCTGGGCGGCTCCAGAAGCTGGTGGAAAGAGTTGGAGCCCACATTGAATTTTAGAGAAAACCTACCATGTATGCCTACCTTTTCATATTATTTCTTCTGAAATAAATGGATAATATACGTATTTTTTTACCAATCCAAAATAGGGAGCTACTTTCCGCCCACCCTGTAGTTAGCCAGTAATTTTAGAAAAAATTTACACCACACCATTTTAGATTTTGTTGAGCTGCAGGGAGCCAATAGGCCTTAAAAAATGATGAAAATACAATCTAAATTTTTGTAATTGGACCTATGGTTCTCGAGTTATAGCACTTCAAAGTTTGACACTTTTGCCACTGGGTGGCACTGAGATCGCCATTTTATTTTTTTTAAATTTCCTTAAAATCATTGTTGTATGTTCAATTTTAACAAACAGTGTCAAATCCTACATTTTTGAGGGCAAGGAATCCAAAAATGACATCAAAATGTGGAAAAAATTCACTCTTCCAAGTCATATCTTCCATATTTTATCTTCTCGGACCAAAAAAATGGGTTGGCTTTGAGGGCCTGTATCTCAGGTCTATATAGGTTTTTTTCAAGGGAAATACAGCATTATTTAGGATAGACATATGAGAAATCATGTTTAAAAAATCTCAGATATATTATCTTTCTGTATGATTTTACAGGCATGAGAGCACACCACATTTTCTTCTTGGACGAAAGTGGGATTAACTATTTATTTTAATTTAATAATGGTAGCATTGTAACTTTCTATCAATGATTTCAATTCTCTGTCTTCATATTGTTTAACTAAAATTTTAAATACTCTTGATAAAATTTCTTCTACTTAATTCTGAGCTGTGTGACCCTTAATTTAATTATAAGAACAGCCACAATAACTTTACCTAAATTGAATTTTCTACGTTAAAACTTTATTGATAGCTTAGTAGTACACTACATAATATTTTTTATACATTAATACATATTATTTTGGAGAGAAAAGATAGGCAGCTTTCAAGGATGGTATTGCTTATATGCAATATATGCTTATATGTATTTTTTAATTGAATCAAACATCATCTTATATTTTTACCACACTACCGTATATCTTAACCACTTAACAAACTTATTTATTTCCAAGAAAGTGGACAATATATATCTATTTTTTTTAATAGAATATTTTATTCTTTTTATTGTGCTAAAGAGGAAAATAATCGACATTTTATTTTTTTTATTTTAAGAAGTTATAAAGAATTACATGTCCTTTGAAAAATTTGCCCGAGTTTATACGTTCATTTTTTAAAACGAGAAATACATGTTTTTTTTAATAAAAATAATAATAAATGTTAAGCAAATTCCTTTCAAAACAACTCTGAACTAAATAAAAACTATGTAAAAGAAAATTGGCATATTACTTTTAAGAGAAATCATACTTCGAGTGATAATCACGAAAGCACGGAGAAACGCATAGGCCTACATCGCAATCTCTGCAGTAATATCTTGACTCACGGCGAATTTTTTTCCCCTTTCGGTTTTCTTTCGTGTACAAACTGCACATGTCCTTGTTGGGTTCGTTTTTTTCTCAGTTGCTGGAATAATATCTGGAAAGTGGCGCCCTGACATTCGAAGTGGTGTGGCATTGGTGCTTGGTCGACCCCTTGAAGCTACGAAAGATACTTTGTATTTTGCAACCATCATGTCGATCAGCTCCATTCTGTAGTCTAATGGTTTCTTGCTTTGTCCCGTTTGTTTGAAAAGAATGAAAGAATTCCATACAGCTAATTCTAAAAGATGAAAAAACAACTTCCGGTAATACTTCTTTCCCCGTTTCCTCATGATTGGGTAGCTTGAAAGTGTTTGATCAACCCGATCAACTCCTCCCATGGTGTTGTTGTAATCCTTCACAATCTGAGGCACACGGACAACACCTCGCCTTCTTACACATTCTGTCATTTCTGAAGAATGAACAGTTGATAGAAGAGTGACATCCCTTTTGTCTTTCCATTTCACAGCCAAAACTTTTCGACGCCTAAATGCAATACTTTCCCCCTTTTTCAGTTTTTTGTTTTTATTTGCGCAGGTATCCCTTTCCTTGTTTGTTTTACAGTCCCATAAGTGTCTGTACGATGTTCAACCAATAAGTTAGCCAGCTCCAGTGAAGTATAAAAGTTGTCTGTAGTCAGGCAATGACCTTTCCCCAATAATGGCTCCATCAATGACATCACAATTTGGATAGATACTGGAAGATCTTTATAAACCTGACTCACTTGAGTACCTTTTCCAGTGTATATGATTGTTGACCAAACATAGCCTGACTTTGATTCGCAAAGCATGTATAATTTTATGCCAAAGCGAGCTCTCTTCAGAGGCATATACTGCACCCACCCAAGACGTCCTTTATACATCATAAGGCTCTCATCAATTGTCACATCACGATCTAGGTTGTATAGAGAATTGAATTTGTCACTAAGGTATTTGTAAACTGGATAAATTTTGTTCAGTTTCTGGTATGGGTGGGTATTTGGGTCATAATCTTCATTATTTGCAAAATGTAAATTACTTTTCAAAAGCTGAAATCTTTTGAGTCATGCACTGTCTAAAAAATGGTGTATCCATGATAGGCTTTTTTGTCCAATAAAGCCAATAGTTAGGCTTTGGAATTAGGCCTTGCAGCATTGTTATTGCTAAAAACACTCTTATCTCATTACTGTCTGTAGCTCTCCAAGCACTGTTCCCGTGTTGCGTTGCATACCGATTCATCTCAGTTACAATAATATCGATGAGTTCATCAGTAAAATATAAATTGAAAAAATCTAATGGATTACCTTCAATGGGAACATTCGTATTTGCATTACTCTTTGTGAAGGCAAATCTTGGAGGAGCTACCGTAGGCTGAGTCTCTTCAAACCACGATTGACGAAATTGCTCAAATGTTTCATCTGATTCACCCTCCGAAAAGTCTTCTGAGCAAGAGGAATCACTGTTATCATCTTCGGAAGAGCTCAGATGTATATCTTCAACATTTCCTAACAAACTTTCTTCTTCACTATCAGAATCCATCTTTATATGACTAAAATTACCATATGTAAAAAATGATTTGGACAGACATACAACGCACCTCGGATGACTGTTGCGCACTGAGAAAGTACTGTATATAAACATAATTATATGTGTTATATGTCAAAAGCCAGGCTTCAAACCACGCCCAGAGGCGTGGCTTTCGAGCAGTACAGCCAATTAGAGTAAATGCACGAGATATCTCGTTCAAATTTTAAACATACTTCAAATTTTTCATGCGCCCGAGTAAATTCGGGTAAATTTTTTAGAGCGAGTCTTTGATGCCCGAGTATATTCGGGCAAATTCGTTAAGTGGTTAAATAGGTCCCTCATATACCTGTGTTTTCTTTTCAGACTGACTGCACACTACCATAGACTACTCTAAAATAATCTCAAAATTGATTTGTGAGTTGATTGTGATTGTGAACTGATTGTGATGATTCATTAACAGTGCTATAGTATGCTTCAGAAATGGACATGGAAACAGAATTTTCCCTTTTTTTAATTGGAATGGTTAAAGGTTCAGAAGACTCATGTTATAAAACATGGTACAACAAGAATACAGACTACAGACATCTTGCAGGACTGGCAGAAGATGAGGTTGAACTGCTTACTTGGTGGTCTGGCAAAAAGCCACAACTAGAAAATGGAACACTCTCTTTGAATGATGAAAGTAAAGTTTGTTTTTATCACTACGACGTGTACACCAAACGATATGAAAATTGCCAGAAAAAAATGCTGCAACCCTTTTACTCTGCATGGTTGCATACGTAGGCACAAGCAGAAGATGCGGAATGGTTCACATGTGATTACTGTTGACTTGGCGTGTCAACTTTCAGCATCATCTATTCAGGTAATCCCTGGTCAAAAGCTCTGCTTAGAATGTTGGAAACATGCAAAATCCTTGTTCAGAACAGTTCATCTGACGAAAATGTGTCTGATGATTCTCAAAGAAATGATCCTGATTTTTCAACTCCTGAACTCACCTCTGAATTGTTGGAGACTTCGCTTACAGCTTGTGGAGTATCTCCATTGAAATCACATGGCAAGTCAAAATGACAAAAAATTTCACATGTCCAACAAAAGAGAAAAAGCAGCAAAATATATGGAGACTGCATTCACATCCACAGGTTTAGACTTGCCATCTTGCTCCAAAACTCAACTCCCCCATAATTCAGATGCAGAGGACCTTAACGAATTAACAGATGATTTAAAAACCAAATATTGTCTAATAGAAAATAAAGCTGAAAAAGTTAAAATCTTTATGTTAAAACCTAAATCTTGGACCACAGCTGAAACAATAGAATTTTTTGGTGCCAGCAAATACTTAATTCAATCAGCCATCAACTTAAAAAAACAATATGGTGTTTTGGCCAAACCCACTAGAGCTGCAAGAAAAGGACTTGAAGAATCCACAATCAATACTGTTATTAACTTTTATCAGGATGACGAGTATTCAAGAGAAATGCCTAGTGCAAAGGACTACATTAGCATATCATACAAAGTCCATAAACAAAAAAGACTGCTTCTTTGCAACCTGAAAGAACTGTACTGTTCATTTAAAGATAGACATCCAGACATGAAAATAGGTTTTTCAAAATTCTGCTCACTTTGTCCAAAGTTGTGTAAGGTTGTTGGCTCTGCTGGTGGGCATTCCGTCTGTGTTTGCTCCATACATCAGAATGCTGTCCTTGCTGCCCATGCATTGAATCTGGATTACAAACATTTAATGCAGATGGTTGTATGTGATTTGTCAAGCAAGCTATGTATGGTACATCATTGTTCAAATTGCCCTGGTAAAGAAAGACTGATCAACTTTCTTAAAGAATCCTTTCCAGATTTTGATGAACATTGCCAAGTGCTGCTGGAATGTAATTTGGTCATCTACCAATCGTACAACAATAGTGTTAGTGATTATGGATCCTTCTGAATTCTTTGAGTTTTTGGCTTCTAAAATTGACAATATGACATCTCATTCTTACATTTCCAAATGTCAAGCACATTACCTCAACAAACTAAAACAAGAACTTTCTGTGAATCCTTCAACCTGCATCATTCTTGCTGAAAATTATTCAATGGCCATTCAGGATGCAGTTCAAGGGTGGCACTGGACTAAGCAACAATGTACTATCCATCCTATTATGTTCTATCATGTGGATTCCTCTAGTAAGCTTCAGACAAAATCATTTGCCTTTTTCTCTGATGACCTTGAACATGACACTGGATTTGTTTATTATCTTCAAACTGTTCTCTGTTCTTTCATTCATTCATATTTGCCCCATATCTCAAAAATTGAGTATTTCTCTGATGGATGCTCCAGTCAGTACAAAAACTTCAAAAATTTTCTTAATTTAACCTTTCACAAACATTTTCTTAATTTAACCTTTCACAAACAAGATTTTGAACTTGATGCAACATGGAACTTCTTTGCCACCAGTCATGGAAAATCTCCATGTGATGGTCTTGGTGGAACTATTAAAAGAAAACTGCTTCATGAAAGTTTAACTCTAACAGAGAAAGATCAGATTATTTCTGCCTTTCAAGCTTTCATTTTTTTGTAAGAGCAGCATGCCTTCAATACAGTTCTTTTATATTGCAAAAGACGAACTTATACCTGTAAGAGCCACTTTAGAAGAAAGGTTCAAAATTGGAACAACTGTTCCTGGAGCAAGCTGCTTTCATATCTTCATTCCAGAAAAGATTGGCTGCATCTCCTACAAAAGAACTGGCAGAGGATGAGGAACTTTCAGGAATGTTTTCTTTTTTCAGTTCACCATCCACTGTATCAGCAACACTGATACCTAAACTACATGATTATGTTGCTGCCACCTATGACAGTCATTGGTGGATTGGAGTGATTACTGATGTTGATAAGGAATCTGATGACTTTGAGGCTAAATTCATGACACCTCACGGTCCAAGACAGACATTCTCTTGGCCAACTCGGGATGATATCTGCTGGATTCCAAAGTCAAATATATTGAGAATACTCACTGCACCGATTACTATATCAGGACGTGTGTACAAAATATCAGATGAGGATTTCACGGCTTTCATTGAATTTTAGTTACAAACCACACACACACTAAACTTATTGTAATAGGTGCTTCTCTTAGATCCACTTTTGTGAGTACAATGAACAATATACTGTTTGTGTAACCAAATATGTATTCATGTAAAGATTTGTATTCAATTTTTTGAAAATAAAATGTTTAGAAAAAAACAATAAAACACTAAATCTACCATAGCTAGTCCAAAGTCTAGTTGAGAAAATGGTGATGAGTGTTACAGCCATAGGGGTTCCTCAAAACTTAACAAGTGATGTTAACGGGTCTAAACTAGGTTTAATGGCAGAAATGTTTCACTCTACAAATTTTGGTGCCAGAAATAAAACATTTTAAAAAATAATCTATTTATGGCATTTAAGTGTTACTGATTCCAGTGGAATTGTCCGTTATGTTTACCATTAAATGAAAGATATTATGGCCTCTTTTACTGTAGTTTTTCCATTTTTATGTAGTTTTTGGATTCCTTGCCCTCTAAATTGTAGGAATTTGACATCTTGTTTTGTATTGTTGATAAAAATTTTAATTTTAGAGCATTTCTTGCAAATAGCAATGGAGTGCAAGAGCACAATCCTATTTTCATATAAGAAAATGTGGTATGCTCTCATGCCTGTAAAATCATACAGAAAGATAATATATCCGAGATTTTTTAAACATGATTTCTCATATATCTATTCTAAATAATGCTGCATTTCTGTTGAAAAAAACTTATGCAGACCTGAGATACAGGCCCTCAAAGCAGACCCATTTTTTTGATCTGAGAAGATAAAATATGGAAGATATGACTTGGAAGGGTGAATTTTTTCCACATTTTGATATCATTTTTGGATTCCTTGCCCTCAAATATGTAGGATTTGACACTTTATTTATTAAAATTAAACAAAAAAATTATGATTTTAAAGAAATTTAAAAAAAATAAAATGGCGCTCTTAGCGCCACCCAGTGGCAAAGGTGTCAAACTTTGAAATGCTATAACTCGAGAACCGTAGGTCTGATTACAAAAATTTAAATTGCTATTTTCATCATTTTTCAAGGCTTATTGGCTCCCTCCAGCTCAACAAAATCCAAAATGGTGTGGTTTACACCCCTGACTGAATTATAATGGAATGACCACATGTATGTCAAATAAATAGTTTCTGGAAATTTTAGTTTATATTGGCCTTATCACATTAATTATAGTTTATAGTTATTAATATATAAGACTGCATAACCATATTATAAAAAATGCCAAGTTAAAAATAAGTTTATGAGAAGTAAATTGATGTGGGTTTTTAGGTTAGGTTTTTGGTAGGTTTTTGGGTACCAACCCTGCATTCAATTGACCTAAATGGGCATTCAATTGACCTAAATGGGCATTCAATTTACCTAAACTGGCATTCAATTGGGTGCTGAGATCAGGGAATAAGAAAGAACATTACCCCCAATATTTCAAGAGATACCTATTTAACCTATTTTATAACGATGATAGGGTCATTCCATGTCAAGTCAGCCACCTAAAACACTCACCCCTTTCAATTTTGCTCATACTTGGCACAATAGCAGATATACATGCCAAACTTAAATTCCCAAATTATTAGAGCTGACTATCCTTTGGTTACTGAGATACAAGGTCACAAAGTTATGACATTTTGACCTTTTTTGCGTTAAATGACTATTTTCAAAATGGTGTAACTAAAAACCTATTAAAGCTAGAGCATTGATTTTGGTCTCATTTTAAAGCTCTTTAGTAGCCCCTTGTTTATTGTCTCTTGTTAAATATCTCTACTGTGAAAAATAAAAAAATCCCTTCAAAAGTTGACCTTTGACCTTGAATAAAAAAAAAATACCTTCTCCTAAAAAATTCAATTTTTTTACATTAATACCTTGAGTCATGTACAACAAAATCCCAAGAAGCTGTAAGTGGCTGATAACTAGTTCAATGTATAAAAAATAATGAATTCAAGCAACATTTTGAAAAAAGTCATTTTATACAAAAATTGTCAAAAAGTCATGACTTTGTGACCTTGTATGTCAGTAACCATTTTTGTCTAAGGTCAGCTCAATCTCTTACAAATACAACCCATATCTACATACTATCTGCAGCCTTCTACAAACAAGCAAATGCTTATTTTTAAATATTTGTTCTTTACCCACCTCACCTGTATGTTGTGCATGTATGTGATGGTTTTCAGTAGTTGACAAGATTCTTGTGGGCCACCCAATTTATTGTGATTTCTAGAAGAGAAAACAATTTTTAATGTATACCTAGATAGCTACCTAATTAACAAATACAAGTAACATATTAAAATGTACATACAATATGTATAGGTATAGTGCTCATTGATTTCCATTTATCACAACTTAAAATGTATGCAGTGTATATATAGTTACATGACCATTTTAATTTTGAATTCTTACCTTTCTGTGCTGTAGATCTGCCAAAGCTTTGGATGCCTTCAAAGTAACTTCTTTGCAAATCCTGTATGTTCGTCCATTAGTAGTAGATGCCTCAACTTGTGTTAGAATATCTGAATATGGTAAGATTAATTCATCTGGTCGACCAGGATACACAAATGATGGGTTTGGGCCATGAGGATGAAGGAATGTGACTTTTACTTCTCTATTCTCTGGTATCTTTTCCAGCACATATGCCACCCACCAATGGCCATCATATGCAGCAGTAACAAAACCATGTATTTTCTCCTGTCACAACTTCTTCCTTTTCAGTAACTTTCTCAATATTTGAATAATCTGATAATTAATGTTTAACCTTAAGAGAAGTCAATGAAACTGGCTGTAAATGGTGTAATTTCTGTGTACCAGCAATAGTCCTTGCAGTTGAGTGTCTTTCTTGGAGAAGTTGGCTTTCCTCTTCATGCTCTTTATTGGTTGAAAAATGACATTTTATATTTACAATATTTTCACTTGCAAATGTATATAACTGTTCTGCAGTAAGGATCTGTTCATCATAAGGTCGTTGTAGACTAGCTTTTGCAGCTAATCTCTTAACTGTGCCTCCAACACCATCACAGGGTCCCTTTCCATGACTTGTTGCAAAAAAATTCCATTCTGCCTCAATTCCAAAATCATCTCTGTGATGGCAAAGATTCAAAAAGTTTTTGCAGTTCTTATACTGTCCTGCACACCCATCTGAAAAGTAAATTATTTTGTGGATGGAACCGATGGATGAGATATTATCTTTTAGGAATTTTATCAGATGCTTTTGAAACAAATGTACAGCAACTGTGTTATGGATGTTACACTCTGAAATAATAACAAAGCTAAGGTGAGCAATCTCATCTTCCTTTTTATAGTAAATAACAAATGGATGTAGAGTAGCCATCTCATTGTTCCAGTGAAAGCTCTGAACCTCATCTTGAAGAATAAAGGAATAATTTTCAGCAAAATCACACACAGCAAGGACCTCACCATCTTTCAAAGACATTTTTGTTTCACGGTAATAAGTTGCTTGCATCTTTGTCTTGAAGTCATGTATCTGGTATTCTTTCAGTTGGTTACAGAATTGGTCAATATATTCATCTGTATTCAGTTCTACTGATTCAAGATTTGACCGATCTGTATTGGTCCACTTTTTAAAATTTATGATATCAATGAAGTTGTTTGTAAATATGTCCAGTAGTCTGTTTTTTAAATCTGATGGATCTCCACATTGTTCACATTGTCTGAGGCAGCATTTCTGTGAGGCAGGATTGCATTCCATAAAGGCAACACAATGACGTACATTCTTAATAGGTGTGTCATCATTTGCAGTTAGTTTTTCTAATTCAGCTCCTACAAACATAAGTTTGGCATTCTGATGAATTGTACAGACACACTGAGTGAGTTCCTGTTGCTCCAGCAATAACACACTGCTTTGGACGCAATTCTGCAAATTTACTGAATCCCACCTTAACCAAAGGATTTCTTTCTTTGAAAATATGATAGGCTTCTTTTAAATTGCAAAGTAAAAGATGCTTTTGCAAATGTATCCTTCCTCTTTCATTGTCAATGATACTACAATAGTCTTTCTTTCCTGGCATTGTTCTACTGATGTCTTCTGAAAGATAAAATGCTTTAATAGCGTCAACAGTATCCTGTTTAATTCTTTTCCCACCCTTTGGATTTGGGTCTGAAAGGACACCTTTTTCTTCAACTATTTTTTTAGCAATAGATGCTGTATGCCTTGTTGTGTTAAATTCTGAAGCAATTTTCCTAATGCTCCAACTTTTGGGCAATACAGTGAGGATTTTTATTTTATCACTTCTTTTAGTATTTTCATTTTTGAATTTTTCCTTGAGTTGATTTATTATTTCTAAACAGTCTACATCTCCAGATGGCTCCTTAAATTGTGAGTCAGAAATCTCTTTTCCTGCAACTGTTTCCATTCTCTTCTTAACTGTCTCTGTCACCTTGCTTAGTTTTTTAGCTCCATATGACTTTTGCTCTACAAGCTTTCTCTTTTTTATGGGTGATTCACCAATTGAAACAAAAGAAGCATTCAAAGTACACATCTCATGGTTTTGCTCTGAAGTTGATGCATCACTATTGTCAACATTTTCAATTTTCTCAAGATCTTCAGGTGGTTCACTACTACAAGAAGAATCATCATTTATGTCTGAATTCAAAGTGCCTATTCCTTTCTCAGGCAAGGACTCAAGATGTTCTCTACACTGCTTACAAAGTCTGTGATGTAGTGTTAAGTGCAGATCGGGAAACTTATTTACAAGTTCCTGTGGTACAATTCTCAAACTCTTCTTTCGACACTGACCTTTGTGACGCAGCAAAGGATCAGCACACTTCTGTTTCAGTTTTAAATGTTCCATGTTTGTACTCTGAAATCACAAAAGCACAAAGAAAATCCTGAAAAGAAAACAATGAACAATTAATGAATTATTAAATAAATTTTTATACATGTATTTAGTAAAAATAAATTAACTTTAACTTGAAGTCAGGAGTCAACTCTGTAAAGTTGACAGTACTTATATACTAGTTGGGCCTTTGGATCAGCGCTACTCCAGTAGATTTGGGGCTGTCGAGGGGTTTAACCCTGGTTGTCTTTTAAAAGACTTCTTTTGGCACAGGTCACAAAAAGGTTTTTGAACTAATAATGTTAAGTTGAACTAAGTCTTCACTGACACTATATCAGAACAGAACTTTTAAATAAATGAACTGACAAAAAAAATCTAAAATTGAAGAATGATGCCAACTTCATTTATTTTTTATACATTGAACTAGTTATCAGCCACTTACAGCTTCTTGGGATTTTGTTGTACATGACTCAAGGTATTAATGTAAAAAAATTGAATTTTTAGAAGGTATTTTTTTTTTATTCAAGGTCAAAGGTCAACTTTTGAAGGGATTTTTTTATTTTTCACAGTAGAGATATTTAACAAGAGACAATAAACAAGGGGCTACTAAAGAGCTTTAAAATGAGACCAAAATCAATGCTCTAGCTTTAATAGTTTTTTAGTTACACCGTTTTGAAAATAGTCATTTAACGCAAAAAAGGTCAAAATGTCACAACTTTGTGACCTTGTATCTCAGTAACCAAAGGTCAGTCAGCTCTAATAATTTGGGAATTTAAGTTTGGCATGTATATCTGCTATTGTGCCAAGTATGAGCAAAATTGAAAGGGGTGAGTGCAAAAAGTGCCATTTTGTGGCTGAGTTGACATGGAATGACCCGATAAACGAATCCACCATTTTCTCTGATGCATAGTGGAATTATATCCACACATGATATAGGTCATTTCTGGAAAAATGGCACATTTCCCAAGGAAATGAAGGTCATTTTCAAATAGTACTGTATGCATCAAATTACATAAGCCATGTTTTCAATTCATTAATGAAATGTGTGTTAAAATGAATAATAATCTACTTAAGCTCCCATCTCTCCAATTTTCAGAAATTATACATCAGTAGCTTCGTTTCTTCATTAGGAATATGATTTAGACAATTTCTAGTAAGGGAAATGCTTCAAAACCTAACCTAAAAAAAATCTAGAGAGTTTTAAAAACAGTCTAGCAAGTTTGTAGTTTTACAGGATTTTTAATAAAAATCTAGTACGTACTTTTTTAATTAGAAAAAAAATCACTAGATTGACAATATTAGTATTCGTGTAAATTCTAATTGGATTCGGTACGGTGGTATTTGCGATAGAATTATGACATGCCATTCGTGTGATTTCAACTTTGAACACTTTATTCTTCATGTGCCCCAGATGAAGATAAAGCATTGGATGTTTTTATCAATTATAGTGTTATTCTCTCATCCTGAACTTGCCCAAAATGTGACAGCGAGTGCCTAATACAAAAAGGTCAGAAGATATTTAGGTTAATTGAATGCCTGGTTAGGTTAATTGAATACTCAGGTCAACTGTACACACCCTTAATGATTGGTTAGGTTAAGTCATGATATTTTTGTTAGTTTAAACAAAAATCATGAGAGCAAACTTTTCTGGTTAATTTTGAGGTGTTTTGCACATTTCCTAGGGGCAATGCATCATTTACAAGATCTCATAACATGAACATATCCTATATGTTTATTATGACATCTCAAAAACTACGCATTTGCACAGGAAGCCAATGGCAGATTTGTGCAAAGCACCTCAAAATTTACCAGAAAAGTTTGGTTAAAACTCTTTAGATTCTTTTTAGGTTAGGTTAGGTTTTGAAGCATTTCCCTTACTAGAGTGTCTAAATCACATTCCTAATGAAGAAACGAAGCTACCGATGTATAATTTATGAAAATCGGAGAGATGGGGGCTTAAGTAGATTATCATCACCAAATTTACCCATACCTGACCAACCCACAGTGCCAGGGTATTCCTCTGCCAGACCAGCCCTCACAAATTCAATAGTGAACCAAATTGTATGGCAGGAGCAAAAGAAAAGAAGGGTGGCGACTACGTTGTGGCCCCGCCTCAGGAGGCGCTGAGTAGACTTCGTGGGAGCACACTCTTGAGGCAGAAGACCTTCAAAGTATAAGTCAACTCGCTACTTGAAGGACAATTTTAAGCTTAAAATACCGACTTATACGTCCCAATATATGGTAAATCGTCTGGGGGGGAGAGAATCTTGTACAAACTGACAGTTTTTTTTCCATGGACGTCCCTACTGCAGTAGGTCCAGGCATGACTCCAGATTCCTGGGATCTTGGGAGCATTGCTCCAGTAAATTTGACCATGAGAAAAAGTAAATTTGGGTTTGGGTTTTGTTCATCCGCTAGACATTATGCAATTTTTTTGCGTATACATTCTTGTACAAACCAATTTTTTTAAATTACAAATTTAGTTATTTTAAGTTTAATTGGTAATTCCATATTTAACAATTATTTTTATTTTTTGTTAAGCTTCAATGTTTTGATAATTAAAATTTTATTAAAACGTATATTTTTTTAATATAAAATTATCAGGATTGGACTATGTTCCATTGATCTCGGCCAGGTTTGATAAATTGGCCAGATAATTACTTGTGCGGTTTTAAGTAATCCACCATGACTCTAGATTGAAAAGTTTAGTTAAGTTTAAACTTACTTTAACTTACTTACTTTTACTTACTCTTCCTTACTTTTACTTACTTTCATTGTACTATATTTACTTACTTTTACTCACTTTTACCATACTATATTTACTAACTTTTACTTATTTTGTATTTTTTCAGGTAGTCAATAATCAATAATGGATCCTAATATTGATGAAGTTGGAGAGAAAAGTGAGGGTGTTAAAAGGGGTTACTTTTGTGGTCAATGCAAGAACAAATATTCAAAGAAGCAAAACTGGGAGGAACATTTTAATTCCAAAAAAAATATGTTACAATACAAGAGGTCCCAGAGTTTGGGCCCACAGCTTAGATATTGCAGTAAAGAAATACCAGGATGAAGTGCAGCAAAGAGATATGGCAAAGCAGTCATTTAGTTTGTTCACAAAATGTGCTAGTGCTAGACCTCAGAAAAATGGACCAACTTCATCAACTGCTAATCTAGAAAATGAAACTTTTTCACTAGATGTTTCACAGACTGAAGAAAGTGCTTCTCCTCCACCTAAGAAACAAAAGGTAAGTGAGGAATCTGCGCATCAGACTAACAAAACTGCTTTAGAGGAATTTGAAAATTCCCAAATCCAGAAGACATTGAATGCAATTTTGCGCCTAACAAAAGAAACTCACCAAGCTGTTGTGGTTAATAAAGAGAAGAGTCAAAATATGCCTTCAAGTTCAAGTGCTGCATCCAAATCTAATAAAGCAAAAAGCAACAAATTTGACATTTCCATAGCCCATTTAAGCAAGTGTAAATCAATACAAGAAATCCTGAACAATGATTTGATCAAATCTACATTCAAATTGGTGGAAAAGAAAGATCTAGGGCATGCTGATGATTCATTTTCAGTACCAAGTGATATAATGGAAAACATTGCAAATAGTGACACTAATATGCCTGATGTAGATATAGCTGTTGAGGATGAAGATGATGATAATCAAGAAGATATTGATGATGCTTCTGATGATAAAATGTTTACATTATATTGCATAGCTTGCACAGACCCCAAAGCATGTGCTTCAGACAAACATTCTAACATAAAAGGTTACTTCAATGTTAAAGATTTAACCTATGTATGCAAACAAGGAGAAAATCAAGAGAGATGGTTTAGAAATCTGAAAACCCACCTGAAGAGACATTTAATTAAACTTCAGCATCATCAAAGAGCTGCTGTTTATGAAGTGATGAAAACATCTTCTCGGAACACTACTAAACGCATAGAAGACTTATGTGGCAACATCTTATACTACATAATGAAAACAAACACTGCATGGGCTCTATATCCAGTACTTCTAGCTGTATTACATAGGTCAGGTTGTGAGGTTAGAAATTTGAATCATAGCACACATGCGTGCGAGACAATTTGTGAGCTATTAGATAATC
Organism: Bathynomus jamesi; assembly: GCA_023014485.1. Taxonomy (NCBI): domain Eukaryota; kingdom Metazoa; phylum Arthropoda; class Malacostraca; order Isopoda; family Cirolanidae; genus Bathynomus; species Bathynomus jamesi. Next base: position 711,559 of record JAJOZX010000674.1, read on the forward strand.
AACTTAAAGAACAAACTGTAAAGTGGTTCTTAGAACAAACTTCAGTAACAATAACAGCTGACATTGGAACAATTTTGGGATTAAGCATGCTAGTTGTATTAGTTATGAGTGAAGAAGATAAGACTGTAAAACTTGCTGGGATAAATTTAGTACGCAGCAAATCAAGAGTTTATTTGGCCAATGAAATTTTTGATGTGTTGAAATCTCCTAATCACTTGAAACTATCTGAAGAAGCAATTAAATCCAAGGTATCTGGAATGGTTGGAGATGGGGCTTTTTGTAAGGACAATGAGCCATTTAAAAACGAAATGAAAAATTTGTTTGGAGAAAATTTCAAATTTCGATGGGACTTAATGCATCTTGTGAACAGAGCCCACGTTGATGCATTGAAGAAAATTTGTAAACTAAGTAAGCTTTTAGACTTTATTCAGAATCACTCTTCAAATCTGAGATCAGGCCTTGACTATACCAATATGGTTCTTGACAATATCATTGGTTTTAAGAGACCAAAACTCAAATCTGATACTCGCATGGTTAATTACAAATTTGATCAATTTGACAGATTTGTGAAAAATTATATATTTTTTGATCATCCACAAGAGAAAGAAATTAGTACCAAGTTCTATGTATTGATTTCCTATATAACAAAGATTATGTTGCAAGTAGCTCAAAAAACCACAGTTAGTACAGAATTTGTAGAAAATATATTTTATAAAGAAGGAGGGAAAACTGTTATATTAAGAGTGATAGAAACAATTTCCAAATTAGCTAATGAAGGAAATGCAAATGATGTAGTTTCTGAATTTAAGCACGATACCACAGGGCAGCAAAAGGAACTAACAGCTGAGGATTACATCCTAAATGAAGTTTACAAATACATCAAGAAACATTCTGATTACTACCAGGTTACTGAAGTTGCTAGACCATCCAGAACCAGATCTGAAAGTAGTTTTACAAAAGACTCAGTGATAAATTGGCTGACAGAATATATAGAACAGCTGTGGAAAGGAATCACAGAGATTAAAGCATTTTGATAAAGATGGATCAACTGCCTGGAGTGAAGCACCAACTGAAGGGACATTCTCCATTCTTGGTTACATTGTTGAACACAAAGGATCCATTAAGCCATCTCATTTGACTAAGCTGTGCAGAATTGTGAAGGAGGGTCCAGCTCCAGGCACTAGATCTGCTGTAATGATCACACAGAAAGCCATTGATCAGTGGCCAAGCATACATGGTGGTAAATTCACAAATGCCTACATGCAAGGTCTAACATCATCCACTGTTGCTGCTGCAATGAATAAATAAACTTAAGGTGAGTTATAAACTGTACATTATTGTATTATTATGTTTAGCTAAAACAATTTGTAATTGGTATGTCGTCAATTCAAGAGTTTACTATCATTAACCTATCTAGTGGTGTAAGGGGAAAAAAAGTAAATTCAGAGCTGTGCTCCAGTAAATTTTTTCAAATCTGGAGTCATGGGTCCAGGACTACTTTGGTCCATAAGCCTACCTTCTTTGCATCAACTTGCGCGTCAGCAGTAGGTTCAACACTAGGGTCAGCGGTCCTTGCACGTCCTTCAAGGGTTTCCTGGATTGTGATGGTATCTTTAGATTTTTCAGAAGTTGATATTGAAGCAAACTGAATATACTTGGTAACAGGCAACTTTCTTGAAAGTAAACATAATTTTATTTTGGGAGCTAAACGAGCAATCTTGCATACCGTCGCCATTTCGATTTTGTAATGATGAAAATAAAAAATTGGTTGTTTCAGTGTACATTCTCCAACCAGAAAAGGGTCATTGAGGTGTGTGTGTGTGTGTGTGTGTGTGCATAAATCCAACTAGAAATAGCAATTAGGATAAAAAACAACAACTTTAGTTTTTATAAATACAATGATTAAAAAAAAGGATAGGATTGGCTCAACAGAACGTGATTATAGAATATTTGACAATGATCAGGATAGTGTTGGTATTTTTAATGATCATTTTAAATGCATTTTTACTGAAGAAAATTTGAATAACTTCAATTTTAATTCTTTAGATTCTGTAAACTCTGGTATCCTTGAGAAGATTCACATAAGGAAGGATGATGTTAGGCAGTAATTGATAAAGTAAAGCCAAATAAAGCTGCTGGTCCTTATAATTTAACCAAGTGCCAAAACTGCAAAAAGTCTAGTTGAAAAATTACAGCTGGTACAATCCATGATCACTTTGCTATAAAAATTAAATTAAAAATGGTGATCCGACGATATAATGCGAAACGAAAATTTAATAACAAATATAGCTCATGACTTGGACAACCTCAATAGGCCTAAGTGGCTGCATGTTTTCCATGTGAAATTTAAATAATATTTATGCTAGGATTCTCAGAGAAGAGAAGAATGGCTTCAAACACAAACGAACAAACAAACACTTTATTTCAGACTCAACAGGTCCAAACATTATACAAGAGGTCTGAAATGAAAAACCTTTTATTTACTAGGCTCTATTAAACAGTAATTCACATATCTGAAAGTACGGAAAACATATTTAGATACAGTACTATATACATATATTATGATATATATAAACATAGTGATCATAAGCAATATTCATGACATTCTTCCCATTTTTAATTCTAAACAACATAATCGTTAAATCGAGCAGGTGGCTTGCGATCACGGCCACTACTACGTGGAGCGGAAGCAGATGAGTGATCCGATGAACCACCCTGTTGATTATCATGATTACGAACATTCGATGTATCTTGACTATCGGGTTCGACGCGAACGTCAGATTCCAGCACACCATCCACGTCAGGCTCATCATTCGTCGCATGCACATCCATGGCAGTGTTATGTCCTTGAACGTGCATTGTTCCCTTCGCAGAATTTTCAGCAGGAGCCAGATGTCGTAGAAACACGGTCGATTCCCGGCCGTTAGCATGACAAATGTGCGCGTACTGAGGGTTAGCCTCCAACAGCTCGAACTCTTCGACAAATGGATCATATTTATTACGAACGTGCTTCTTTAGCAGACACGGTCCAGGTGTGGTAAGCCACGACTGTATGGAATGTCCGGTAGTCGATCTTCGTTGGAAATCAAACATATGTTCATGCGGAGTGCAGTTCGTAGCCGTGCACAGCAGAGATCGAATAGAGTGGAGAGTATCTGGCAGAACAGCCTCCCACTCAGATACTGGCATATTTCGAGACCGGAGAGCAAACTGAATCGTCTTCCATATTATGCCGTTGTATCTCTCCGTCTGGCCGTTCCCTTGCGGATTGTACGCAGTCGTTCTACTAGTCGCAATGTTCCTTTCGGTAAGAAAACGCTTGAGCTCCTCCGAAAGAAAGGAAGTCCCTCGATCTGAATGAATGTATGACGAAACGCCAAAAACAGAATAACTGAGTAAGACAACGAATAATGGTTTCACTGGTTAAGTCAGGATAGGGAAAGGCAAAAGGGAAGCGGGAATATTCGTCAATAACAGTCAAAATGTAGCGATTACTGGAAGATGAAGGCATCGGTCCCATAAAATCTACATTCAAGCGCTCGAACGGCTGGGTAGCCTTGATGAGTTTAAACGGGTCAGTTCTAATATATACAGGGTTAAGCTCTTTACATCCTTGACATGTAGAAATCGTTCTTTTGATGTCATCAATAGAGTAGGGTAAATTACGAGAACGGACAAAATGGGACATTCGTGTTACCTCTGGATGGCATAGATTGTTATGCAGCTCTCGTAAAGCGTGAGGAGATGTGTTGACTCAACAGGAGATTCGAGAAAATGCATCAGCCGGTATGTTCTGAGATCCAGGGCGATATACAATGTCATAATTATAGCAGGACAACTCAACGCGCCATCTCATAATTTTATCATTTTTAATTTTGCTGATTCGTCGATTGTCAAACATGAAGGCAACAGATCTCTGGTCTGTAACCAATCGGAAATGTCTACCAAGAAGACAATGACGCCATTTCCGAAGTGCCTCAACAATTGCATAGGCCTTCTTCTCTACAGATGAGTGGCGAAGCTCCGACGAGGACAATGTACGAGAAAAGAAGGCAACAGGCCTTCCTGACTGACACATTGTGGCCGCAATGGCAGATTCAGAAGCGTCAGTCTCAACAACGAAAGGCACATCAGGATCGAAAGTTGTTAGGACGGCATCAGAGATATCCTTCTTCAGGGATTCGGAAACACTGACAGCTGCCTTTGATAGTGGAAAGGCAGAAATCGCAACCAAAGGACGAATTTTGGCCGAGAAGTTGGATATCCAGTTAGAATAGTAAGAAAACATACCCATCGCCCTCCGCAACGAGGCAGTATCTCGAGGGACAGATAAGTCCATTAAGGGCTTGATACGCTCAGGATCCGGTCTTATAGTACCTTGTAAAACAAGGTATCCCAAGAGGTTGATTGAGGATGTCGAGAACGTGCACTTTTTGTCATTCAGGGTCAAGTTATACTTCTTGACCGCATCCATAAATAGCTTAAGATTGAAATCGTGATGAGATTGACTCTTTCCACAGACAGTGACATTGTCGAGATAAACAAAAGTGTCACGGAGATTCTCATTAGAGTTAACCTCGTCCATAATACGCTGGAAAACAGCAACTCCATTAGTGACGCCAAATGGAATTCTTCGAAATTGATATAAACGCTGACTGGCTTCGAAAGCGGTATATGGTTTATCGCTGTCCATTATTTCAATCTGATGATACGCGCTGGAGAGATCTAAAGTGCTGAATACCGAATATTTAGATACTTGCTCCATCATGGTGTCGATTCTAGGTAGCGGATAAGCATCCAATTGTGTAAAACGGTTAATCCTCTGAGAATAATCCACAACTAGACGCTTCCTGTGATTCTCGTTGGACACAATAAGTGGTTGAGCACGCCATGGAGAGTTACCGGGCTCTTTTACTTCTGGAGCGAGGAGTAGCTCGATCTCAGCATTGATAAATTTTTCATCATCAGAAGAATGTCGTCGGCTCTTGATAGCAGTTGGACGACAATCAGCAGATTTGAGAATAGAGAAGGCGGAAAGAAAGTAGCGACAGCCAGGCTACACACCGAAAAAGGTGGCTTGTCTCCACCAAATGGAATCTCCACACTGGAGAATGATTGAAGAATATCATGACCCAGTATAACGTCGCTGCACAGGTCACTCAACACCAGAGCTGTGACTAGCGCCGCTAAAACTAGCGGCGCTTTTTAGCGCCGCTAGTTTTTTAATAGCGCCACCACTAGCGTCGCTATATTTTCAAACTACTAGCGCATTTACCAGCGCCGCTAGTTTTTGAAATAAAAATTAATGCTATGCGCTAGCGCTAATTTTTATTTCAAAAATGAATTTAAAGTCCTTCCATTCCATACGAGTTTGAACGTTTCAAACATGTATGAACATGTATGCTGGCGGCAGTTCCTTCATTCTGCATTGTATTGCAAAATTAAATAAATAATTATCCTAGGTCGTTGTAATAAAGTACTACTGAAACAAGTTGATACCTAAATTAGTTTGATTATATTGTGAGGTGACGTGTATGTATATATATATGTATATAGTCTAAAAGTCACTAAAGAGTAAATATCACTAAATCTAAGCTGAATGGCAAGACCAAGCCATAAACGAACCAACGGGCTGTTCGTATTGCTTTGGTCTGGCCTAGACATGTTTTTTCCTATCTGACCTAATCTTTGGTGCTGAGTAAAATTAGGTGATGAATCTAAGGTGACAAATCGGGTAGGAAGTTGTTCGTACTTAAGTATAGTTAGGGGTAATGTCTAAAGCTTCTAAATTGGTAATGTAAGAGAGAGTTAGGTAGGCTGTTGTGGGACACAGGAATAAAACGGTAGGCTTCAAGGAATACCTAATTCAACGCACCGATAAGTGCTTTTGATTGTTTGCTAGAACCTAAGTAACCTAACTGGGGTGTCTACCCCACGCTATCACATTTGGCGACGAGGATGGGATTTGGCTCATTTGGTTAAATTTTGTTCATTGGGTTAAATTTGGCTCATTGGGTTAATTTGGCTTATTGGGTTAATTTGGCTTATTGGGTTCAAGTGGTTGTTTGGAAAATTGGATGTAGCCTAGTGGGTCGTCCGATTTGGTTTGTTTGTGTGGGGAAGCTACCGTACTATAGCGTAGCTCCCGCCGCCCTAATTCTAAAACTAATTCCTACTCAGCCCTAACTATAAAACTAATTCCTACTCAGCCCTAACTCTAAAACTAATTCCTACTCAGCCCTAACTCTAATACAATTCACTATTCAGCCCTAACTCTAATAAATTCACTATTCAGTAACTAGACCAAATTTAAACCTAACCTAACCTACTTCACGTGAGTTGGCCTAATTCGGTTTTGCTCTAGCATGTCGGTGATTGGCCATATAAGCCCCTACGAAGACAATGGGGAGGACTTCGAAGCTTATGCCACTAGGGTGAGGTTGTTTTTCGAGGCAAATTCCATTCCGGATGCTAAGAAAGTACCTACCTTTTTAACTATAATAGGCCCTAAAACGTTTGGTTTAGTTATGGACCTAGTTTCTCCTAAAGCACCGGAAACTTGCACCTATAATGAATTGGTACAGGCCCTAACCGATCACTACAAACCCCGAGTAGTTCTCATCTATGAACGTTTCAAATTTTATTCAAGGCATCAGACGGGAAATGAAAGCATTGCAGAGTTTGTTGCAGGAATAAAAGCCATAGCCGTACGTGTAAATTTGGGGACAAATTAGATGAAATGCTAAGAGATAGGTTTGTAATGGGTCTCAAGAGGAGTCTACCCAGAGAGCCCTATTAGCCATACAGGACCTAACTTTTAGTCAGGCTGTAGAAATAGCTACGGCTAGAGAAGCAGCTGCTAAAGATGTTAGAGCTTTTGGAAATCATAGTAGTAAAGCCCAACACGTAAATAGCTTTAAATCTTCTAGGCCTGGCAGACCTAACGAGCCTACTAGACAGGCAAATAAAAGGTATGAGGCGAATACGACTAAGCCTACTAATTCTACTAAGCCTTCCAAGCCATGTACAGGGTGTGGAAAACACCATTGGAAGAAAGATTGCCCTTTTAAAGAAGCAGTTTGCCGAAACTGTAGTAAAATAGGCCACATAGCTAAAGTGTGTTTTTCAAAGAAAACAAAGGGTGAAAATTCTAATTTTAACATTTCTAGTATAAATCCTCAAAAGGGAAATACTTCGAACATTGGAGTGGAGTACCTATTCTATGAGCAGCAAAGTGGGGAAAATACAGGCCCATATATTGTAGAGGTAGGCCTAAATGGAATTACAGTTCCTCTAGAATTGGATACGGGTGCTGCCCGGACGGTCATGTCCAAGGTAGTTTTTGATAAGATTTTCAAAAACACACCTAAACTACATGCATCTAAAACGATTTTGAAGAAGTACGGGGACATACAAATACCTATTTGTGGAGAAGCATACGTCACAGTTACACTTAACCAGAAAACTTTGTCTCATCCCTTAACCCTTTTAGTGGTGGATGAGCAAGGGCCTACTCTACTAGGCCGTGATTGGATTGATGCTTTGGAAATGCCAATTGACAAAATCTTGCCAAGGGGTCAGGCAGATGTGCATACACTCTCATATCCATCTGACATAGACTCATTGTTAAGGGAGTTTTCTTCTATTTTTGGGCCTGAAGTAGGCAACCTAAAAGGCCATCAGGTCTGCATAGAAGTAGATCCTAATGTAACTCCGAAATTTTGTAAGGCTCGTTCAATTGCGCATGCACTGCGGGAGAAGGTAGATTTAGAAATTGACAGGCTGCTAAAAGATAAAATTATTGAACCAGTCACACACGCTAAGTGGGCTGCCCCAGTAGTTCCTGTACTAAAACCGGACAAGTCCGTGCGGTTATGCGGGGATTACCGTTTAACAGCAAATAGAGCCGTCCTTCTAGATTGCTATCCTATACCCAAGCCTGATGAATTATTTAGCTCTCTTGCTGGGGGTAAATATTTCACAAAACTCGATATGTCCCAAGCCTATGCTCAACTAAGTTTAGATGAAAACTCTAAAGAATTAACTATCATAAATACGCACCGAGGCCTATATAAGTACAATAGGCTATGCTATGGAATAGCATCGGCTCCAGGTATTTTTCAGAGGACAATGGACCAAGTTCTAGGTCACATTCCAGGGGTACTTTGCTTTCTAGATGATGTCCTCATTTCAGGTTCGACTAAAAAAGAACACCTAACTAGATTAACCACGGTTCTAAAAAGACTCCGGGATGCTGGACTTAAGCTAAAGAGAGAAAAGTGTTCATGGGTCACTAACGAGGTTTCATATTTAGGGTTCCGCATAGATGCCTCAGGCATTCATCCAACGGTGGATAAACTAGAAGCAATAGAAAAGGCACCACCTCCACAAAACATCACACAGTTACAAGCTTATTTAGGTCTCCTAAACTTTTATAGGAAATTTTTGCCTAATGCATCGACTTTCCTTGAACCCCTAAATAAGCTATTACGATCTGGGGAACAGTGGAGATGGGAGAAAACTCAAAAGGAAGCATTTGAGGCTTCCAAGGACGTACTACTAAAGTCCACTCTCCTAGTGCATTATGATCCTAAACTTCCTCTCGTAGTTTCAGCAGACAGCAGTTCTTATGGAATTGGGGCAGTGTTATCTCACCACATTGATGGTGTAGATAGGCCTATCTGTTTTGCTTCTAGAACACTAACTGAGACGGAAAGACGATATGCACAAGGGACGTGAAGCATTAGCCTTAGTATTTGCAGTAAAAAAATTTCATTTCTATCTATGGGGTCATGAATTTAAACTAATTACTGACCATAAGCCTCTTTTAGGTTTATTTTCACCTAATAAAAATATTCCAGTTATGGCCTCAGGTAGGATTCAACGATGGGCACTGATTCTACAAGCCTATAAATTTGACTTAGTACATCGGTCAGGTAAACTTCTAGGTACGGCTGATGCGCTAAGTAGGTTGCCCTTAGAAAATCCAAATGATTGTGTACCTATACCTACAGAATGGGTTCACTTGGTGGAGTTTTTGGAATCCACTCCAGTATCTGCAGTACAAATAGAGCAGTGGACAAAATCAGACCCTATTCTGTCTAGGGTCATCCATTTCTGCTCAGTTGGTTGGCCTACTAAGGTTGAGAGTGAATTACAGCCTTTTATTCAGCGTCAGTCTGGCCTCTCTATTCAAAATGGCTGTCTCTTATGGGGCCACAGAGTGATTATTCCAAATAAAGGCAGGTCGAATTTAGTGAAGGAACTTCACGCTGAACACATGGGCGCAACAAAAATGAAAGAGCTGGCGAGAGCTTATTTCTGGTGGCCTGGTTTAGATGGAGAACTCGAATCATTGGTTCGTTCCTGTCAAAGCTGCCTAGAGAACAGAGATCTCCCAAGGAAAAGTCCACTTCATCCTTGGGAATGGCCTACTATACCGTGGCATAGGATCCATGTTGACTATGCAGGTCCTATAAATAATATTTATTTCCTAGTCATTGTGGACGCCTACTCTAAGTGGGTGGAAATTTTTCCAACCACTTCCACGACTTCGGGTGTTACTATTCGCTTACTCCGTTCAGTTTTCGCTCGATGGGGTTTACCCGTAGTCCTGGTTTCCGACAATGGTACTTGTTTTACCAGTGAGGAATTTCGTTCCTTCGTCCACCTAAATGGCATTAGACATGTCCGGTCTAGTGTTTTCCACCCGTCTACTAACGGTCTCGCGGAAAACATGGTCCGTACTTTCAAGTCGGCCTTGCGTCATTCTCGTGGGGAGGAAATGCAAGTGGTGTTGGATAAATTTTTGTTTAAATATCGAATAACACCACACACCACGACAGGGGTGTCTCCCTCTAAACTTCTGATTGGCGGGGAATTCGTTCAGTTTTTGATTTGTTACGTCCAAACGAAATGTTACAACAACGAGTTTTACGCCATCAGGAAAAACAGAAGTTGTACCACGACACTAAAAGAGGGAGAGTTCTAGAAGCGAAACCTAATGATCCAGTTGTGATTCGCAACTATGGGGCTGGACCAAAATGGGTTCCTGCAACTGTGCAAGAGAGAACGGGCCCTGTTTCCTTCAAGTGCCAACTAGAAGATGGTCGTTCTATTAAACGCCATCAGGACCAGATATGGGAACGGGAAGTGCAGAAGGACCAGAGTCTTCCGGAAGAGAGAACTGATCCTCCGGAAAATGGTTCAACTTGCCCGCCTATACAGGTTGCACCTGATCCTACTACATCAACCCCGCTCCGCAGGTCGTCTAGGGTCCCTCATCCCCCTGACAGACTAAACTTGTAGGGGAGGAGTGAGGTGACGTGTATGTATATATATATGTATATAGTCTAAAAGTCACTAAAGAGTAAATATCACTAAATCTAAGCTGAATGGCAAGACCAAGCCATAAACGAACCAACGGGATGTTCGTATTGCTTTGGTCTGGCCTAGACATGTTTTTTCCTATCTGACCTAATCTTTGGTGCTGAGTAAAATTAGGTGATGAATCTAAGGTGACAAATCGGGTAGGAAGTTGTTCGTACTTAAGTATAGTTAGGGGTATTGTCTAAAGCTTCTAAATTGGTAATGTAAGAGAGAGTTAGGTAGGCTGTTGTGGGACACAGGAATAAAACGGTAGGCTTCAAGGAATACCTAATTCAACGCACCGGTAAGTGCTTTTGATTGTTTGCTAGAACCTAAGTAACCTAACTGGGGTGTCTACTTGATTTGAATAATTACAAATATATTACTTGAAATACTTCTGTTGTATATATGATATATCAAATAATTAAATAAAAGAAATGTATTGTTTTCTATGGTATTAGGTATTTTTTATTTGTTATAGCTAGATTTAAATAAATATACTGGATTTAAATAAATAAAAAGTTTTGTTACACTGGATTTAAATAAATAAAAAGCTTTGGTTCTATAGTATAATTGTTTCATTTAAACATTCTTTTTGACAATATTACTGCATAGAAGTGTAACTAACATAATAGGTATTTTTTATTTGTTATAGCTAATATTGAAAACTAGCGCTAGCGCTAGCGTCGCTAAATTTTGAAATGACTAGCGTTAGCGCTAGCGCCGCTATTATTTTTCCTCACTAGCGCTAGCGCTAGCGGCGCTAGTTTTCATGAGTAGCGCGCACAGCTTTGCTCAACACAGACATCTTTACTTTAGAATAACGATGACTATCCACAATGACATCGACGGTGCAAATACCCACCACCTTTGAGCTGAGTGAGGTTGTGGCCATTGCGACTTTAGCAGTAGATAATGACATGGCCCATTCATTATCTACAACCAGTTGATGATTGATAAAGCTCTCCGAGCTCCCAGTCTCAACCAATGCTCTGAGTTTTACCCCGTTTACGGTCACACACATGACAGCCCTCGATAAACAGCTCGGCGAAGCAGATATAATAGCAGACAAAAATGAAGCAGCAGACTGAGAAGTAGCGGTTACAGATGATTTCGAAGATGAACGGCACACACGAGAAAAATAGCCATTCTTTGAACACTTGTTACAAGTAGCATCTTTTGCAGGACACTTACTGCGAGGGTGTCTATTATAACCACAGAAGTAGCACTTGGAGGTAAGTGCAGCAGCCACAACACCATCAGCAGTAGGTACAAAATCCAGACCGGCGTGGTCATGGTCGGGTTTCTCAGTTTCGTGTCTCACAGCAGCTGCAGTAGTCACAATACGATTATAGTTCTCAGACTGTTTTTGAGCTGCTTCCAACGAGAGCGCCTGATCATAAGCAGTTTTGAAATCAAGCGATTTGTTTTCTAGTAGGCGCTGGCGTACACAGCTGGACTGAAGCCCGTTGATGAATGCATCGCGTATGTAGCTGTCTCGAGCCTGTTCAGCTGTCATGGCTGCGAAGGAACAGTCCTTACCAAGTTGTTTCAGTACCTGAACATACTGATCGATGGATTCATGTGGTTCCTGACGTCTAGTAGACAAGATGTGGCGTGCATAGATTTCATTCTTAGGTTTAAGATATATATTGATTTCAGTAGAGTAATAGCGTCTTCGTAGGTAGAACATTCAGATATGAATGTATAAACAGGTGTACTAATATAGTTGATTAGGAGAGTAAGCATCTGATGAGAACTAACAGTTTGAGAGCCTGCTCCCCCATCAGCTGTAGTCGAAGGAGTAGAGATAACACCGATGAAATTCTCAAATGTTCTGAGCCAGTATTCCCATTGTCTGTCAGCACCACTTGAATCGGGAGACACATCAAATTTCATCAGGTATGGAGAACCTACTATCCATGATACCGCAGATAAGAGATAATGCAACGTAATGATCTTAGAAACTGTTTTAATAGATTGAAATGAAAAACCTTTTATTTACTAGGCTCTATTAAACAGTAATTCACATATCTGAAAGTACAGAAAACATATTTAGATACAGTAATATATACATATATATATAAACATAGTGATCATAAGCAATATTCATGACAAGGTCCATAGAAGATTAAGAGGTAGTTGTCTGAAGCACTGACTAAGTAGGCCAGTGAATCACTGTGTATAATGAACATACAATTGTCTACAACAATACTTCCAGATTTGAGATTTATAAAATATATCGGAGACCAGTCCACTAACCATGGCTTCTCTTATCTTATTGACTGACTCACCAAGCCTAGTGATAAATCTAAATACAAAATTGCGAATGACACTGGCACAGTTAGGCACCTTATTGACTACAAACAGCATACTGACACTAGAAGGAGCACCATTTACAAATCTTGGAGTCCTTAATAAACTCCTAAAAATATTATTATATGCAACATATAATTTCCTCAAATTATACATCCTATAGTTCCACCACAAATGAGCTGTATACATTGGAGTACAAACAGTTTTGAACAAAATCAACTTAACATCTAATGAACACATGAAATTTTCTAACCAAAATATTTCCCTGAGCATATAATTGTTTACATTGCCTTAGAATATCATAGTCATCTGAAAGACTTAGTCTGGGTTACTTCTGACAGCACCATACCATTCAATTGAAATTCAGGAAATTTTATATACTCGTAGGCCTTGGTTCTCATAATCATAACATGACTTTTATCAGGATTATATTTTATGTCGTTATCCTTCCCATACCTTTCACACACCTTCAAAAGTGTGCTGAGCCCTTTTACAGATGGAGAAATAAGAACTCGATCATCTGCATACATCAGATGATTAACAATCATTGTATCAATATAGCAGCTTATTTTACAGGTGTTCAGCACGACAGATAGATTATCCATATAAACATTGAATAAGTAGAGGGATAGTATCCCTCCCTCCCTGCCTGACACCATTGGTCACAGAGCATGGCTCTGAATTAACCCCACCCCATCTTGCAGTCATTGTCTAGTGATTATGCTAGAATATTAATATACGGACCAAGTAACCAACTACATTACGATTTACAAATTTCATGAATAATTTGTCACGATTAACACGATCAAATGCTTTAGAGGCATACAAGAAACACAAAAATACATTAGCATCTAGAGTTTGGTATTTACAGACCATTTCCTTCAAGGCATACGTACCCATATCAGTACTGTGTTTCTTTTTAAAACCAAATTGATTATCACTAATATACAGGTAACATTCAAGTCTATTACTGAATATATATTCAAACACCTTAGACATAATACTGGCCAAGGCTATTGGCCTATAGTTATCTTTACTGTTGATTTTACCCTTTTTATCTTTCAGTACTGGCACCAAAACAACGGATAACATTGTATCCGACAAAACATCATGTATGAGTAAACGTGTAAAGCACAAAGCTAACAGAGGAACTAATCTGTCACTACTAAATTTCAGGTGCTCAGCAGAAATACCATCAATACCACATGATTTGTTAGTCTAAACATTTTATGGCCAGTTTAGTCTCAAATACACTAACTCTTATATCTGGACTATAGGTAGCATCACAATTAACATTACTGTTCTTATGTACAGAGTTGAATAACTCATTGTAGTGTTCCTTCCATAATTTGACTATATTCTCAGTTCCAGTTACATTTTCAATATTAGCAGGAAGAGACATTGCACTATTATTCATTGTTTTTAATTCGTCCCAAAAGGCTTATCTGAGGCACTAACTATTTTGTTTGTTTGATCATAGTCAAAATAGTATGTATATCAGGGGCGTGCCCGAGGGGAGGCGCAGGGGGCGCGCGCCCCACTATAAATTCCATAAAACTACTTTGACAATTGAATTGTCAATTCAATACTTATTAAAATAAGTTTTTATTGTTCTTCAAATGTTTAAAAATAAAAAAGTTTGTCAGATTAGTATGAGCGTGAATTTCATCCTTCAGGTACTTAGTTATATGCTCCAAATGTCACCAGAACGTGTTTCTGACCACTGTATTTCCAAATTTCTCCATCCCAGGAGGGGGGACAGTACCTCCTTCACGCTCTCCCACTCGACGGCCTCGTCGTCTCGTCAACGGCTACACCGTTGGGTTGATCACACTCCCTTTTCCTTAATTTCTCTACACGCCCCTGTATATAGTCTAACACATATAATACATAAAATTCAATGCGACAATTTTGGACTAGCTTAATGACTTGTGTGCAAGATGTCTGATACGTTTTTTTTTATTAGAGTGAGTTCTCGAGCAGTCTTAGCAGCTATATTTTCAGTAATATATTTTTTAATGTTATTAGGTAACAATTTTCAATCATAAAAACCTAAACTAAAATAATTTACAATTTCGATATTGTTAAATGTACATTCATATGGTAATACTTGAGAAATGACTAATGAAAGCGACTGGGAGTTTGTTTACAAGCCACTGAAGCCAGTAGTCACGCTTTGATATACAGGGTGTCCCGTAAGTCTGGACCCATAGGGAAAAATAATAAAATTACAAAATAGTCCAAAAATTTATTTATAATATATATATATTTTTTTTTATTATTATTTTTATTATTTTTTTATTATGATCTTACTCCGCTGGAGTTTTATTTGTGGGGCCACTTGAAAGCCAAAGTGTACGAGGTCAAACTTCAGAACATTTTCCACCTTAAAGCACGCATTGTGGAGGCGTGTCAAGAAATTTCTGCGACTGTGATTCAGAAAGTGCTGTCGCAGTGGAGATTGCGTCTTCAACTATGTGTGCGACACAACGGCGGACACTTTGAACAGATTATGTAATAAATTTTTGGACTATTTTGTAATTTTATTATTTTTCCCTATGGGTCCAGACTTACGGGACACCCTGTATGTTGAATCAGTGGCACAGCTGTATTGAGGGGCGCTGATCTCCTCTCCACGTCTTCGCGGAAGCGGTGAAGGATCTCCAATTGCTCGCGTTGAACCTCTTCTTGTACGGTGAGACCGGCGTCCGCGGCTTCCTCGCCGGCCATTCTCTGCCTTCGTCTCACCCTTCCCTCAAGCGAGATATCCAGGGGGTTCCAGAACGCCGTCGCCTTCTCTGATGTTCGCTGGACAAGCCCTTCCCTCTCCTGATGGAAGAAGAGTGCCAAGGTGCTGAGCTTGGTCGAGCAGACGTCGAGGCCGAGGTCGGGTTTCTAAAGGAGCCTCTGGAAGTCATTCATCCTTTTCAGAATCGGATGCCAGAAGCAGAGGTAAGCGACGAAAGTGTACTGCAGTGTGAACGACAAGAGGCTGGAGGCAGTGGCGGATTAAAACTCTCTGGGGCCCTAGGCACCAAGACTTTGGGGGGGGGGCCCTTCTCTTTGTTTTTAAAGTAATAAAAAACAATAATATAATACTGAAAAATGGGTTTATTGTCTTATTATTTACAAAACACGCTTTTAAAGTAATAAAAAACAACAGTATAATACTAAAACCAAGTTATTTGCTTTATTATTTACAACCCACTTGCGTGTTTTTTTAGCAGCAAATTGGGCAATAATGTCTGTGAAGTCCAGACTTCTACCAATATCATACTCAATTACACAAATGCTCAAAGAATTCAATCGTTCCTGGCCCATTGTAGCTCGCTTTTCATTTTTAATTCGAACCAGTTTGGAGAAAGATCGTTCTCCTTCGTGAACACAACAGGAAAAAGTTAAGTATATGCGTAGTGCTATAGCAATACTTGGCATAGGCGCAAATTCCTATGGGACATGGGATACATGTACCCCCCACCTTTTGAAAACCGTTGACAAAGTATCAATTGTACCCCCCCCCCACTATTTAGGAATTATTTGGAACTCTTAGTAACCTAACGGTATTCCAAAGTAATAAAAGGAATTGTAACACATGAATAAATATTATTATTTATTATTATTATATTATATATATTATTATATTATATTATTATTATATTAATAAATTATATTTTTGTTACGGTATTTTAAATACCGTACAATGTACAATAATTGTACATGTACAAAAAATCCATTAATTTTGAGATCCAAATGAGATCCAATTTTTACAGCGATTTGCGATTTGCACCCATGATATTTGGCCCTTTGGGTAGCACTGAGCTGAAAGAATGTGAGCAAATGATACAAGTAAGATTGCGGCAAACAGCATATAATTCAAGACTGGAAAATTTGTCCAATTTGCTGCAGATCTGCCCGTGGGCCACGGACTTTTGTGGGCTTATAATTTTTTCTCTACAGGTTAAGTCCATCTACCTGCAAATTCGTCTAAATATTTATCAATATTCAAACCTCTCCATCAAAGTACAGTAGGCCACTGTATTTTATATTTCACTGTAGGCTGTACCTCAATGTATCTGCAACAATCAATTATTAATATTTCAACAATATTAGGCTATCTATGTATTTTGAGTGCACCGACAGCATTACACTGGAATATGGAATTTTTTTCTGAACCTTGGAGACCCCTAAAAAATTTTAACCTTTGGGGCCCCTAGACACATGCCTACTGTGCCTAATAGGTAATCCGCCACTGGCTGGAGGCATCAGATCTGGTGTCGGCTGACCCGGTGCCCCCATCGCAAAGGTCCTCTAGGGTTGCAATGATGCCCTCGAACCCTTCAAGCACTGCGGTCACCGTATCGAAGCGGAAACTCCATCGCGTTTCGCATGTGCGCTTGGGGGTTTTTGCTTTGCCGGGAGGTGCTCTTTGAAGACGTCCCACCGGTGAGTGCAGGAGGAGAAGAAGGCGTAAACGCAGTCCAGAGTTCCGAAGAAAGTGATAGTATTGACGGAAATTTGAGCAGCATGTACTCCGGTCAGATTCAGTGGGTGGTTGTTGCAGGGTACGAAGACAGCCTTGGGATTCCGATCTAAAATTCTCTTTTGTACGCCCGTGTTAACACCAGCCATAGTGAGCGCATTACCGTAGCCTTACTCTGCGATCCAGCCCTTCCTCCTCCAACGTTGACATGACCTTGTCGGCTAGGGCTTGGGCGTTCTTTTCTTCGAAGACGATGAAGCCGCCAAGGAAAGATTCTTTGATTTTGACGGTTCGTTGCTGATCTTAACGTATCGGCTCACATGTGACAGCTGGTCATGATGGGAAATGTCAGGGGTGCTGTCAAAAATCACAGTGTAGTACTTCGCTTTGCGTGTCTCAGTCAGGATGACGAGTTGAACACGCCGTCCAGGGAGGAGAATGAATTAGTTTTGGATCATGGATGAGAGGTACGACGGCGTAGATACTGATTTTTTCATGGACCCGAATGAGGTGTTCACGAATGACGGGATCATATTTGCCGAGGAGTTTAATCATCTCTAGGAAGTTGCCGGCAGTGGTGGATGATTGGTCTTCCCGGTGTTCTCGGAGTGGCAGGTTCTGTTTTGCCAGATAGAGGATGCATTCCACTTCTCTCCTCAGGATCTCTCTCCACCTCTCTGACTCTTTGTTTATAACGTGACGATTCTTATGGTCGATTGTTGCTTCTCTGCCCAGCCTTATGCGAAGTTCAGTCCATTTCTTATTGGCCACCTCATACGTTGAACTCGCTTCTTGTTCACCAACTCATGGATTCAACTTCCCCCAGTTGGTGAATCCAGCCTCACGTCCACGTCCGAAGAGGCTGTTCTCTGACTCGTAAAGACGGCAACAGAAGGTGGTGTCCAAAGACGGTGAGTACAAAAGCCACTGGCGAGGCACTCGCTCTCCGTTCGCTAGTCTCCGTTCGACCTAGGTGGCAGTCATGCTCTTGTGCGGGGCCTGCCTTGTTTTGAAGACACAGGAGTCTCCTCCGAACGAACTCCATCCGAAGGTTGTCGGGTACAGGGTGGGGCTAGAATCCTGCGTCGCGGAACAAAGCGTCGTTGATTTCACCCGGATTTTGTTCGGCCCCCTCGTTCGGCCCCCTCGTTCGGCCCTTTTTCTTATTTCTTGTCGTCGTTGGCGTCAGAATGGGGAGGAGAGTCCACAGCAGTGCCCTCACCTGGGTCCACCTTTTCCTCGTTGGCTTCCTCTCTTCTTTTGCTGCCCAAAACAAGGTTGTGATCTGGGACCCTTTCGTTATCGTTGGCTTCCTCTCTCCTGTCGGTGTCAGCATCTCCATTGGGTCAGGAGGGGCAGCGAAGGATCTCTGAAAGGCAGCAGCTGCCTGCTCGTCTTTTCGTTGGCGAGCTTTTCGCTGCCGTTTATAGGCCATCCCACTCAAGCGGGGCCGAAGGCGCTTGTTCATTCTTTCAGGATACGATAAGAGTGTACCGCACACGGCAAAGCTGAAAAATATTAAGATATACTGTATGCATATTTCTTTCAGAACATTTTCCAACAGAAAGTAAGTATAAATTTGGGTATTGGTTGATTTCACCAACCCTGTCCCATCCTACTCAGTGTCCCATCTCTGTTCCATTTTTCCTCTTTGCAAACGCCTTGTTTTCACGGAGAAAAATTAAGATTGATGCAGACTGATGTAACTAATAACTGCTAATTTCAACAAGATATTATTTTTCCAGGCACTATATAGCGATCTTGAATTTAAAGTAGGAGGTTGAAAATTGTGCCTGTATGTTTCGATGGGAAATTCCCAGTAAGGGGAACAAGCTAAACGGCATCGTTGACCTCCAACCAAAACTGAATCCAAGTTAGCCTCCCAGATTGCCGTCCCCCGGAAAGCGCCGCCAGGGTGTACCTCCCTTCGCTACGCGACAATGTCAAATTAAAAGTCATGATTGTTTAATTAGTTATATATTGCTGAAACATTATAAATAATGATATTTTGTGCTCCCAAACTTTGTAATAAGTATATGTAGGAATTTCGGTCGGAAGCTCCTCCGGAAGGCATAGCCTTCCTGGCTGTTCCCCGGAGTTAGTTGAAAGATTCCACCTCCAACTAGGTATGTACATACTGTAGTCTATATATACATAGTCTCGATGATTACTCTTGTGAAAATGCTTGCTTTTAACCCCCAGTTTGTACCCAAATGGGTGTATACGTTTTTAAAATGAGGGCGAATCAGACAGTTTTTATTATGTAATTTCAAAATATAAAATTTAATTTTATAGAATTATGTATTCAATTTATAATTTCATAGTTAATTAATATTCTTAAAAATTGCAATATTATAATCATATAATTCGGACGGGGACTATTTGTGTAGCCAATCTTAGATGTTATAAGCCGATGACGTAATGAATCAAATGTAAATTAAAAACTAGGAAGTGGCTCCGTGGCCGGCATGTCGGCCGCGTAGTCTGTAGGCTACGTAGCTAACGATAGGATCGCCGACTGGAGAACCGGCAGATGTTGTGAACGAAAGATAACACATTAAAACAATACACCTTTATTTTCAAAATCATAATGTTACTTCAAAATTAACGAAAATATCACGACTTAACCTAACCAATCGTCAAGGGCGTACAGTTGACCTAACCGGGCATTCAGGTTACACATTGAAACAATACACCTTTATTTTTAAAATCGCTCTTTGAAAGGAGTTAAACAGTTATATACGTGAATACTGTACTAAAAAAGATGCAGAGTCCTTGGCATTCAGTCCTGCTTGCACGGGTTACAGAACCATTCTTGTGTTCTGGGAGCAGCCGTCACGCCGGCTACGTAGCCTACAGACTACGCGGCCGGCATGCCGACCATGGAGCCACTTCGTAAAAACTAATGGAATCATATTAAAAGCATTAAAAATTAATTAAGTTTGTTTATTGTAAATAAATACAAAATGTCTTTAAAGTGTTCTGTGGTACTTTGTAGCAATATAGAAACTTTCACAAACAGTAGAAGTTTTTTAATTTTTCTAAAACCGAAGATTTTTAATATCTGGGCGTCTAATTGTGGAAGAGTAGGACCTAAAATTTAGGTCAAACATAAAACCAGACCTGTCAAGTGTCACGCATTCGGATGTCGTGTCACGATTTCACGCCTTTTCGAATTTTCAGCCAAAAGAAAAATTGATAAAAAATTTTAAAATAAATTTCATACTTCTACTAGACTTAACATTGTTATTGATTAACATTGTCATTGACATTATTCTTTTATTACAAAATCTCTTAAATATATCATAATAGCCAGTTATTGAGTGTTTACATGAAAGATTGTCCTACTTTCAAATTGTATGATTATTGAAACTTCATGTTGTATTGATTTTATTAAAATCTGCAGAAAAATTACTACTGTTTTCGAAACTGAAAATGAACAGATTATTTCGAGAGGAAAGGTGAGTTTAAATTAACTATCAGCTTACATGTATGATTATTGAAACTTTACGTTGTATTGATTATTAAAATTTGCAGAAAAATTACTACTGTTTACAGTGTATGACACTATTTTTTGCAAATTAACTTAGTTATTTGCTGTGTTAGCTATACAGGAAATTAACCTAATAAATTTGAATTTAGTCCTCCAGAATGTGTCAGACTGTATAATTTTACTACAAAATTTTTACATTTTTCGGAAGGAGGGTGATCCCCCCACAATGGGTTGCCAAGTGAATCTCATGCCCTGGGAAAATATGAACTTGGAGCTCTGTAAAACGAATAGTGATATGTGATAAACATTTTAATGAAACAGATTTTTCGCAGTTCACTAACAAAAAAAATCAGGAGAAAACGTCGTAGTTTATAAAAATTTTCTATATTTGTAATTGGGGCAGCATTTTTATTGGTAAATTCATTATCTCACTTTACTGAGCCTAACAACTCCCTAAATTAACTATAGTCACCCTTCGTGCAAAAAGATAAATTTAACACCACACCATCTTCGATTTTCCTATAATTTGGTATACTATGGCCATGATATTGTCTAAACCAGTGATTCCCAACGTGGTGCATACTTCCCCCCAGTGGGCGTTTTGTATATGAAAGGGGGCGGCAGGGGGGCGTTCAGGGTTTGTGCATGGTGTTAAAATCTCCGAACAAGAAGAAAAATGGTTTCTATAATGCTCACATTTTAAATGGCTTATCATTCGGTGATCTCAATATCTCAGTACAACATTTGATTTGTCTCATCATGTTGGAACCTGTGTTCAGCCACAGGGAGTGTGCTGTCGCCGACACGGCTCGGCGGTTTGTCTAGAAATGACGCACGGTGATTGGTTGCTTAGATTCTGAGGCAAGACAGGCAGTAACGTGTCTGGTACAAGGGGTCAAGGCAGTGTAAGCTAATGGTATACTGTCTTTACTCTCCAGTTGTGCCATATCAAGCAAACAGTGGACATCTCGTGCTAATCACCTATTTAATCAACCAGTGTGCTTTTAATGCAAATAAGTTGTTACTGATCAACATGGACAAGAAGAAAAAGTGCAGGCAATATTCACATGATTACTTGAAATTTGGAATAATTCTATCCCCTATAAATGTAGCGTTACCACTGTGCCTAATCTGTGAACAAACATTCTCGAATGAAGCTATGAAACCTTCAAAGCTGAGTGAACAACTGAAAAAGAAGCACGCTGATAAAGTGAACAAGGATATAGCATGCTTTCGAGATTCGAAGACAAAACTTGAAAAGCGAAGTGCGATTAGTGGACTATTTAAAAAACATTCTAGTGGAATGATAAAGGATTTCTTGCGTCTTATAAGATTTCGTTATTAATTGCTAAATGTAGACAAGCACATACAATTGGAGAGACCCTGATTCTACCTGCTATAAGAGAGGCTGTCAACACTATGTTGGGTCCTGGTTCAAGTGACATAACATCATCATTTCTACTGAGCAACAATTCAGTGTCAAGAAGAATTGATGAGATGGCAAGTGACATTGAAAGTAAACTGTGTAACGATTCGCAGACTACTCAGTTTGCATTACAGCTTGACGAGTCAACTCTTTGTGATAATGAAGCCCTACTGCTCGCTTACGTGCAGTTTGTAAACATCGACCAAGTAGTCACGGAAGAGTTATTATTTGTCAAGCCACTGATAGCAGACACCAAAGGCTCGTCAATATTTCAAGTGACTGAATGTTTCTTTTCTGACAAAAACATTCATCTGCAAAACATTATTGCATGTGCAACAGAGGGTGCACCAGCTATGATTGGCCGTCAGCGCGGTTTCATAGCACATTTAGAAAATGTTGCATCCGAAGTGTTTGTCATTCATTGTGTTGTTCATCATCAACATTTAGTTGCTAAATATCTCAGTAATAGGCTGCATAAGTCTCTACATGTTGTTATCAATGCTGTTAATAAAATTAAGGCTCAACCTTTGAATGACCGCTTGTTTCGGCAGCTTTGCCATAACAATGAAGAAGAATTTGAAAGTCTACTCCTCCATACAGAAGTTAGGTGGCTCTCAAAGGGTAATTGTTTGAGGCGTTTCTACGAACTCTATGACAATGCCCTTCAATTTCTTCGCTCAATTGACCAAAAACTATGCCATGAAGTAGAGACAAGGCGAACTGATGTAGCATGCCTCTCAGATATCTTTGACAAATTAATGAGGTCAGCACTAAATTGCAAGGGAACAAAATGAATCTCATCAAAGCAAAAGGAAATATTATGTCCTTCATCACTAAGCTAACTTTATTGAAAAATGACCTTGCCCGCCACGCTCTGTACCAGTTTCCAAGTCTACAGTCAGTGATAGAAGTTGAAAGCAATTTGTTGGATACTGATGTGGAAACTTACTGCTCTCATCTTGAAGCCCTCAAAGAAGATATGATGACAAGTTTTAAAGACTTCAGTGAACTCAGAATACCTGACTGGGTTATTAATCCGTTTGTGGCGAATGTACAAGATATTTAGCAAAATTAATTAGTTCTTAAATTCTGAAACAAAACTTGAACATTTATGATGGTATGCTAAGCAACTTTTTTAAACGTCATGGAAAATTAAAGGCATTTTGGATAAACAGAAAAGAATGGTATTTATGCAACTTTTATAAAAAAAACATAAAATTAAAGGCTTTTTAGATAAACAGAAAAGATTGCGTGACAATTATGTTTATGTTATACAAACACACACACACACATATATATATACAGTGTATATATATATATATATATATATATATATATATATATATATATATATATATATGTGTGTGTGTGTGTGTGTGTGTGTGTGTGTGTATGTGTGTGTCGTTTAAAAAAGTTGCTTAGCATACCATCATAAATGTTCAAGTTTTGTTTCAGAATTTAAGAACTAATTAATTCTGCTGAATATCTTGCACATTCGCCAAAAACCGATTAATAACCCAGTCAGGTATTCTGAGTTCACTGAGGTCTTTAAATCTCCGCCCTAATATATATATATATGGCTATAGGCTAATAATAATGAACAGTTAGTTTGCAGGTGGTGCTCAAGCATGGAAGGGCTGAGGAACGAGTTAGAACATGAGAGAGAGGCCAGGGTGAGACTTGAAGAAAGCGTGATGCTCCTGACGGCAAAATTAGAATCCCTTGAGACTCCAGTTACGACCCCTCCTGTCTCAGTTTCTACTAATAATATAAATAGTACTAATAGCCCTCTCTCTTCCCCTAGTTCCCAATCCTTCGTTCGAGTGCGAAATGGAGCCCCATTGAGAAAAGCAAAGACCTGTCTACCAGTAATAACAAGCAATAAGTTTTCTGTTTTAGGTTTCGAAGATGCTGATGAACCGGAAATACGACTCGTTGGCGATTCCATTGTTCGAGGGCAGCTCGAGGAATTCTGTGGGAGAAACCCTCGTCGTAGGCGCCGTTACTGCTACCCTGGTGCAAGGGTGGAGGATATAACTAATAGTGTTGACCATTTTACAGACGGTACCACCGAGGACACAACGGATGTTATTCATGTCGGTACTAATAACGTTTTAAATTCTAGATCGGAAGAACTGCTGGCTAGGTACAGGGTCTTATTAGAGCGATTAAAGGAGAAAACTAATAAGACTGTTTTAACAGGTATACTTCCTCGAATTATCCAACGAAGCGATTTCTACAGCAAGGCGACCTATATTAACAATAACCTAAAGTCTCTTTGCCAACAGGAAGGAGTGCATTTTGCAAATTTTTGGAACAGTTTCTACGGCAGGAGGGACTTGTTCCTCGAAGATGGACTTCATTTTAATGACGTTGGAGCTGCGCGTTTAGGAAGACTATTTCATAATACTGTCTCTTCTTTTCAGGCTGCCGTAACTCGAACGGTCCCAGCGTAAATTCTACAAGTTTCCCCTACGCTCGCGAAGGTGTCGCAATTACAAACAATTTGAAGGTTCTATCCTTAAATGCTCGTAGCCTACGAAATAAAATAAACGAATTTTTTTCTTTAATTGCTTGTAAAGACTATGATTTAATTGCGATAAATGAATCGTGGCTTAGCACTGAAACACGTGACTTTGTAGGGGAGTATCAAATTAAAGGTTATAGACTTTTTGTTAAAAACAGAATAGGTAGGCGAGGAGGCGGTGTTATGTTGTATATCAAAGATAATATTGCGAACGTTATAGAAGTAAAGCACTCAATTCCAGAACCGATAGATTTGACTATAGCAGAACTTAAATTGAACGATTTCAAACTTCTTGTTGCGGTTATATATAGGCCCCCTAATCAAACAGCTGATACGGACGAAGCGTTATATCGTGAACAAAAGAGAATAATCGGTAGTGAGCAGGCTTTAGTTATGGGTGACTTTAATTGCGCCAACGTGAATTACGATACAATGCAGGGAGACGCGGAAGGTAATCGTTTAGTTAATTTTCTCGAGGATAGCTTTCTTATTCAAAAGGTTGGGGAACCTACGAGGTTGGACAGTATTTTAGATTTAGTAATAACTACGGATGATAGGCTAATTACTGATCTTCAAGTAATAGAACCGTTGAGCAATAGCGATCACAATATGGTAGAGTTTGTCCTCTCAGTAAGTCACTCGAAACCAACTAACTCGACTAAAATTCCTAACTTCCAGCATGCAGACTTTAGTAAATTTCGAAATAAATTTTCACACGTCAATTGGGAAAACGTAATGGGGAACTCCAACGCAAAACTACTGTGGGAATCGTTCGAAACAGTATTTAGGACTATAAATGAGGAATGTGTACCGTACAAAATTAAGCGTGCAAAAGTAAACAACAAGCCCTTGTGGTTTACTTCTAGAGTAGGAGACATTATAAAGAGTAGAGATAGGGCTTATAGGCTATATAAGTGCGATAAAGATAATCTGTTGTTACGAAACAACTACATATCTCTAAGGCGTGAAGCTAAAAGTGTAATAAAAAAGTCAAAACGCGAATTTGAAATCTCCATAGCTCGTGACGGTAAAGAAAACCCCAAGCGATTCTTTCAATACGTCAATAATAGAAATCCAGTAAAAAGTGTATTGGGGCCTTTGAAAAATGTAAACGGAGATCTAGTTTCTGAAAACAAGGAAATGGCTACCTTGCTAAACGAATTTTTTACGTCAGTTTTTACTATAGAAGATGTAACGAATATCCCTACGGTCATAGACATAATACCTTTTGATAATGGTAATATTTTGGATAATATCGTGGTTAGTGAAGGGAAAGTAATGCGCTATATTGATAAAATGAAAACGCATAAATCACCGGGGCCGGATTCCATATATCCCATACAACTAAAAGAATTAAAAGATAGCATTGTTGAGCCGCTAACAAAGATTTTTAATGCGTCTATTTCTGAGGGGTCCGTACCAGATAATTTCAAGTTAGCAAACGTAACACCTATCTTTAAGAAAGGCGATAAAGGTGCGGCGGGAAATTATAGGCCAATCAGTTTAACGTCTGTTGTAGGTAAGCTACTGGAATCAATAATTAGGGATCGTATAGTCGAACACTTAGAAGTGCATAAACTAGTTAGAAATACGCAGCACGGTTTTAGGCGAAACAAATCATGCTTAACTAATCTTTTAGATTTTTTCCAAAGCGTGGTTGACGTTTACAGATCTACAGATCTACAGAAGCTAAGGCTAACAAAGACCCTAAGATCCACTCTAAGGCTAGCCCGAGAGAAAGGAGAGAGTAGGGGGTTAAGAGAAGAGAGAGAATAAGGGGTTAAGTAAGGAGCAACACCTATCATTCGTGGGTTAACATTCATTCAGAAAAAGGGAAAAAGTCTCACCATCATCATCCGCCGGCCACTGCCGACAAGTCAGAAAAATAGTCGGAGAATATAGGAGAGGGGCGAAAGATGAAAAGAAGTAAAATAAGAACGCTTACAAACCATGCAAACACAGTCTTAACTCACTGTCATACCATGCAAACTACAAACATGCAAGAGAGAGTTAGACATGCAAGGTAAGGAAAAAAAAAAAAAAAAAAAAAAAGTAGGTAAAGTTAAACAAAAAGTGGGTTAGTTTACGCTATGAGCTACATCTACATTCGTGTTAGTCTAATTTTTTTTTTTTTTTTTTTTTTTTATTGCTGGCATCACACGCTGGCATGTCACAAGCTGGCATTCATCGTCAACAGACTCATCCTCGAGCACCACCACCAGAGCTCCTGTTGTTAACTTTTTTTTAATTTTAAACAACGTTAATATTTTTAAAATGTCTGTCAAGACGGTTCTTAAACATTAACGCTGGTAGAATGAACGACTGACGCGGGAAGATTATTCCATTTATCAATTACTTTAAACGTAAAGAAGTTTTTAGCGATATTAGTAATGAAACGTCTGCCACGCAACTTGAATCCGTTATTGCGAGTATTACTATTATCGAAAGTGAACAATTTGTCAAAATTTACGTTATCGATGTTATTAACGATTTTGAAAACTTCAATAAGCTCCCCCCTTAATCTCCTAGTTTCGAGTGAATACAAGTCTAACACTTTAATCCTATCTTCATAAGGCTTATTGCGCAATGCCGGAATAAGTTTCGTGGCACGACGCTGAACCCTTTCTAACCTATCAATATCCTCACGCAAGTACGGGCACCAAAACTGAACGGCATATTCCAAATGAGGCCTGACTAGGGACTTGTAAAGGGGCAATATAATATCCTTCGATTTAAATTCGAAATTACGCGCTATGAAGCCTAACATCCTATTAGCTTTTGCGCAAGACTCCAGGCACTGGTTCCTAACCTTTAAATCTTTAGTTACGCGTACGCCTAAATCTACTTCCTCGTCAACGCTCGCTAAATCCCTATCATCCATCGTGTACACGTAATTATTGTTGCGAGAACCTATATGCAAAACTTTACATTTATCTACGTTAAATTGCATCTGCCACTTATCTGTCCACTCCATAATCCTATTACATCGTCTTGGATCCTATTTCTATCGTCCTCGTTAACAACCTTACCGCCTATTTTAGTATCGTCCGCGAATTTTGACACGTTACTAGTCAATCCTACATCTATGTCGTTAATGTAAATTACGAATAGCAATGGGCCTAACACTGAACCCTGTGGGACACCGCTACCTACATCTAACCACCCCGATTCACTACCATTAACTACGACCCTCTGCTCCTAGCACGAAGCCATTCTTCTAACCAGTTAGCTACCTGACCGCGTATACCGTGCGCTTTAACCTTCGCAATTAGTCTCCTATGCGGAACTGTATCGAACGCCTTTTTAAAATCTAAATAAATAACGTCAGCTGCCTATGCCTATCGTATTCGCGCACTATTTCGTTATAAAATTCTAACAAATTAGTTAAACAAGACCTATGGCGTCGAAACCCATGCTGACTACTATTAATCAAATCTCTACTTTCTAAGTGATCGATATACGATCCCTAACTACGGATTCCAAAAGTTTACCGACAATTGACGTTAAGCTAATGGGCCTATAATTGCTAGCTACTGCGCGGTCGCCTTTTTTAAAAATAGGCGTGACGTTAGCTAATTTGAAGTCTTCAGGAATAATCCCCGTTTCGAGTGACTGATTAAAAATCTTCGTTAAGGGGCCTACGATAACGTCTTTCAAATCTTTCAAATGTCTGGATAAAAAGCGTCAGGGCCTGGAGCCTTGCTAACTTTTAGCCTATCGATATAATGCGCAATCTCAGCCTCGTAAACAGTTATTTCATCCAAAATAGTCTCGCTACTAAATGGAACGATATCGTCCACGTCGGGGACATTATTTACGTCTTCTACGGTAAAAACTGTCGCAAAAAAGTTATTGAAAATACCCGCCATCGCCTGAGCGTCAGAAGCCAAAGCGCCATTAACATCCACTAGAGGGCCTATGTTATCTTTTACCGGCTTACGATTATTTACGTATTCAAAAAACTTTTTTGGATTATGTTTACTATCCGCAGCTATAAGTATCTCTAAATTACGCTTGCATTCCTAACTGATCTTTTAACCTGACGTCTAAGCTCGATATATCTATTAAAGTTAGCTGCCTGCCATTGCGCTTATTAAGTCTATACGCTCTATTACGCTCGTTTATGAACTCGCCTATTTCCCTAGTCCACCACTTCGGCCTACCACGATTTCTAACGCGCTTGGGCCTACGAGGAATAAACTCCCTTTCAATATTCCTAAAACTTTCTTTAAACGCCACCCAACGCAAATTTGTGTCATTACCCATAAATAAGTTATCCCAGTCCACTACTCTCATCCTATCCAAAACTATCAAAATTAGCCCTACGAAAATCAGGGACTTCTATTACGTTACTATCCTGTGTTTTCTATCAATAACTTAAACCTAAGAATTTGATGATCGCTACATCCTAAACTCTCGCCTACTTCTAAACCTTCGACTATATTCTCGCCGTTCGTCATCACCAAATCTAAAATTTATCACCGCGCGTTGGTTCGGTAACTATCTGTCGTAAAAAGTTATCGTCCATAAACTCAACCAATCTCAAACCCTCTCATTACCAGTAAAATTCTCGTAATTAACATTAGGGCAGTTAAAGTCTCCGACAATTATACTATTCCGATTGTCAATAAAATTACCAAGAAGTGAGTAAAATCTAGTATCTATATCGAGGGGTTGAACGGGAGGTCTATAAACAACAACAAAATTAAAACTAATACTACGCGCCCTAACTTCAACACATATCGCATTAATTGCTGCCGGAAAATCTAACTTAACCTCGATAGCCCTAAGGGAATTACGAATGTACAGCAAAACGCCGCCCAAACTATGTAACCTATCATTAGTAAAGAGTTTAAAACCCGGTATATCAAGTTCCCCCAACAAGTCCCGAGTCACGGTATTTAACCAAGTTTCAGTGATAGCAACTATATCATAGTTGCCGGAATAAATTATCGCCTTAAATTCATTTAATTTATTTCTAATACTACGCGCGTTACAATAAAGACGTTTAAGTTATTTTTTACCACGGGCCCGCGTTTTAAACTATTTATCACGTCGGGCCCGCGTTCCCGGACCCACAACGTTTAAAGAAGGCTTCGACCTATACAGCTTTCGCACGTTTTCGTCTATTAACCTACCTAGCCTAGCATTACCTATTTCATTAAAATGCACCCCATCTTTTATAAAAAGGCTAGGATCACTGAATTCGGACCACAGCTTTACGAAGGGTACATTTTCCTCAGCACAAATCTCTTCTAATTTGTTATTCAAAAATATTGTTTTAGACGTAATTCTAAGACCCAAACCGTGCCTAGGGGTAATACCTAGAACTAAAGGAAACAGAGGGTGGTCGTTGATGGAGCGGAGTCGTGTTGGGCTAATGTAGCGAGTGGCGTTCCTCAGGGTTCTGTGTTGGGCCCCTTGCTTTTTCTTATATATATTAACGATTTAGATGTCGGCCTAGTCAGTACAGTTCAAAGTTTGCGGATGACACGAAGCTGGGTGGTAGGGCGATTAATGACGAACATAGAGGTAAAATCCAGGAAGATCTGAATAAAATCGTTGATTGGTCAGTCACATGGCAAATGAGATTTAACGTTGATAAGTGCAAAATTTTGCATATAGGTTCGCGTAACGGTAATTTTGCGTATAGTATGTCAGGGAAAGATTTAATAAGCGTAGAGCAGGAAAAAGATTAGGAGTTATAGTCACTGGTGATTTAAAAGTAGCGAAACAAAGTACAGCAGCGGTCAATAAGGCGAATAAAGTGTTAGGTTTTATAGCTCGAAATTTTGAGTACAAATCGCGCGATATTATAGTTCCACTTTATAAATCATTAGTTAGACCCCATTTGGAGTACGCGGTTCAATTTTGGAATCCGCATATGCGCAAAGATATAGACAAAATTGAAAGAGTTCAAAGACGAGCAACTAAGATGATTCCGTCGCTTAGGTCAAAGTCGTACGAGGATAGGCTTAAGGAGTTAAAATTAACAACACTCGAGACTAGGAGGCTAAGGGGTGATCTAATCCAGGTTTTCAAAATTATGAATGGGTTCGATAACGTAGATAGAGATAGCTTATTCGAAATATCTCAATATAATAGGACTAGAAATAACGGGTGTAAGTTGACAAGTAGAAGGTTCGAGACAGCAGTTGCCAAAAACTTTTTTACGCATAGAATAGTAAATAGGTGGAATAGTTTGCCGGTAGAAGTAATTAGTAGCACGTCTATAAACATGTTTAAAAATCGATTAGACGCATATGTTGATAGATTGGGTATAGTTTAAGGTAGTAAAATTAAGGCTTTGTGGTGATAGATCCCACAGCTCAACACAAGTGTTGTGAGATATAGGGAGCAAAGGTGGGCAGTTGCGCCGCAAAAAGTTGCGGCACAACTTGCGGCGCAACATTTTTGGTTGCGCTTGCGCCGCCATTTTTACAGAGAGTTGCGGAATTGTTTGCGGCGCAACTTATATATGCAGTTTCAAGATTAGCGCGCAACGCGCAACATTTAATATTACTTCTCTGTAAAAATAACCCAAGCGAATGTAACTTAAATATTTTTATCTGGCAACACTGCACTTCAATTGTTTACATTCAGTCACATTCTCAATGCGCCAGTATCACTGTCTGACTTTCTGTTGTTTTCGTTTCTTTTTACTTTTTAGTACTAGTACTAGTATTATGGATCGTTTTGTGGTGTCTGTGGCCGACAGCACTGATTCTGCCGACCAGGACATGGACAGAGAGGTTGAAGTGACTGAGAATGTTGACAGCCGTTCCCCTGAGACTGAAGCAAGTGTCAGTGAGGTTTCCGCTTCAGGATCGGGGGCCCCTACCGTTAACCCCTGGCCTTACTTGGCCGACTTTTTTGAGTTCAAGGGTCAGGCCCAGGCACAGGGCCACACGGACAACTTCCTGTACGAGTGTGTCCGCTGCAGGCCCAATAAGAAGGTCTTCTCAGCCAACAAGTCAAGATACAGCCTCCGGAAGCATATGGAGAGTAAGCACGGCTACTGCCTTCAGAAGTTTTTGGACTGCTGTATGGACGGGACAAAAGAAGCCAAGAAACGCCATGCATCCTTGCACGAAGCTGCCACCAAGAGGCAGATGATGTGCCGCCAACCAACCTTGATGGAGATGGCAGGCCCATCCAAGTGTAGGCACAACATCAGCAAAGCTACCTTCCAACATAAGGTGAGTCAGGAAAATTTGATTTCAATAATTTGCTTAACATTTTTTTCAAAAATTAACCTACTGAATTAAATTTATGAATGTAACATTATAACAAATTGACAAGAGATGTAAAATAAATTTTACTTTTATATTTAATTCTATAGCTCATCAACATGTTTGCGGACAACATGATCCCCTTCTCTGTTGTGGACAACCCCACGTTCATGGACTTTGCTGCCATGATACCTGGCGGCTACATGGAGAGTATGTCGCGAAGGACACTGACGAGGTGCATCGAGTCCAGGTTTGAAACTTTTAAATATTACAATCGAATATGCTTCAAAGTGAAATTTTAACGTATACGTGCCATTATAAACTAAGAAATTCTATAGTTATTCCCTTTAATTTTCATTTTCTTTCAATGACATTAGAAAGTATGATGCTTGTATGGATATCTAAACTAATTTGTAATAAAATATATCATGAAATGGAGGTCTGGATAGACTTTGAATAAAGTTTTTTCCGTTTTTTTTACACATTCCTGCGTGCGCATATCCATAGAGGCCCGCAGCTTAAGGCTTAAAATTTTACATTATTGCATATTAGACTCTTTATTTAATATTTATTAACTAAGTGATTTGATTGATTTCGTTTGTAATTTGTTTTTATACTTTAAGGTATGAGACTGACCAAAAGAAGCTGAAGGACATCCTCAGCAACCTGCCATCCGTGGCCACCACTGCCGATGCCTGGATGTGCAGAAACAGGTTTGTAAGCCAAATTTTAAAGCAAAAAGAAAAAATAAGCAACAATTCCACAGAAACATTCTACCTTGAAAATCTGAAGTTGAAAATTAAAAAGTCAAACAAACTTTTATTTTATATAATTTCTAAAAAACGTTTTACATTTTAGATCATACCTCGGCATGACCGTTCATTGGATAGACCAAGAGACCCTCAAGAGGAAGAATGCTGTCTTGGTGTGCCAGAGACTGAAGGGCCGTCACACCTATGACATATTGGCTAAGGTCATCCAGGACACACACTGGAGCTTTGGCATCGAGAACATTGTGGGCAGGACAACCACAGATAACGGGTCCAACTTTGTCAAGGCATTCAAGTAAGTTAAAGAAAAGTTAATTTTTTTCAAGCACATTGCAATACCAAAGAATAATTGCGAGAATATCTTGGAAGTTGAATTCTAGGTTTGTAAACTTAAAAGATTTTACATGGTTCATATTTTATAGGGTCTTTGGTGAACCTGAACTGACCATTTTGGTGCTGAAGTTGGGGAGCAACAGGATGACCCAGAAGATGCTGCTGAGGTGCTGGAAGTGGCAACTATTTTGGGAGGTGATTAATTTAGAATTTGTACCCGCTGTAAATCAAACTTTTTTTAGAAAACTTATTTTTAGAAATTTATTATAATCGTACCCAATGTAAATCATTGTATTAAATATGACTTTATTTTTAGATCATGAAAAGAGTTTAAAGACCAGCCCTCTTATCAGTCTTATGACCTGCCGAAGCATTCACGGTGTGCTGCCCACACCCTCAACCTGGTGGCCACCGCTGATGCTGAAATGGCTTTGACCAAGAGCCCCCAGTACAAAAAGACCAGTCGTTCAGCCTTTGCCAAGGCCCAGGAACTTTGGAATAAGCAGCACAGGTAAATTAATTTATTGAACATTTCTACACTCCAATAACAATTAAAAATGAAATAAATTTAAGAAAAAACAAATAAATTCTATTATTTTTGTTTAACTTAAATTTGTGTTATTTATAGGAGTTCTCAAGCCTGCGACCTAATCAGGGATGAGGTCGGAATGCTGCTTATTGTCCCAACAGTCACCAGGTGGAACTCGGTGTATGACGCCGTGATCCGTCTGGTCGACATATTCAACAGCAAGGACGCAGCCAGGGGACTGAACAAGGCCTGTCACGCACTCAACATTCCGGCTTTCACGTCCGGTTAGTGATAACTACAATTTTTTTTTTTAGAAATTAGTCAAGTTAGTTGAAAAAATTAAATTACAAATTGTATAACTTTCCATGTTAACTTTTACTTACAGAACTTATATAAAGTTTTTTTCCAGGTGACCAGGAGTTCTTCAAGGCCTATCGGCAGGTCATGGAGCCGGTGGCCAAGAGCCTAGACGTCCTGCAGGCGGAGGGGAGAGCCTACATGGGCGTCTTGGTGCCCACCTTGGTCCTCTGCCTCTCCAGTCTCAACAGGCACAAGCACAACGAAGAGTTGGCCGTCTGCCTCCCTCTGACAGAGGCCTTGACTGAGGGGTTGATGGGCAGGTTTGGCCATGTCTTTACAGACATGGACTGCCTCTTTGCTACTGCCTTCAACCCGCAGTTTAAGCTGTCAAGATGGCCAGAGCTGGTGCCAGGAAGAGACCCGGAGGAGTTGAGGAGGACGGTCACCAGCAAAGTTGTGTCGTTGGTGGACAGGGCCAGGAAGGATGAAGAGTTCAGCAGCAGCAGCAGCAGTGATGCGGAAGCGGCAGACAAAGGGGACTTCCTCGAGCAGCTGTACGACACAGGAGTAATCAGCAAACAAAAGAAGGAGAGCACAATGCTGGTGAACAGTTTCCTGGACCAGAGGCCGGAGAAAAATATCGCGAGGAACGTGTTCACTTGCAAGGAACTGACAGACCTCTTTGTGCAGTATAACACACCCATTCCCTCAAGTGCGGCTGTAGAACGTCTGTTCTCTTTGGGGAAGGATTTCTGAAGCCAAAACGGGCTGGACTCTCCGATCCACACTTTGAGATGCTGGTGTTCATGAAGGGGAACCTGGCTCTTATGTAGTGATTTTTTTGCATTTATTATATATTGTAATAAAATATTGATATTATCTTTTTTTGTATCAGATATATTTGGTTTAACTTGGAAAAAGGCTTTTTATTTTAATATTATTTTATTTATTTTTCAAAAGTTGCGCGTTGCGGTTGCGCTTGTGGC
This sequence comes from Bathynomus jamesi, assembly GCA_023014485.1. Taxonomy (NCBI): domain Eukaryota; kingdom Metazoa; phylum Arthropoda; class Malacostraca; order Isopoda; family Cirolanidae; genus Bathynomus; species Bathynomus jamesi. The sequence goes on from JAJOZX010000674.1 coordinate 746,319, forward strand.
GCAACTTTTTGAAAAGGGTTGCGCTTGCGCGTGCGGCGCAACTATTTCAGCAGAATTGCGGTTGCGGCTGCGGCGCTACAAAAATCGTTGCGCGTGCCCACCACTGATAGGGAGGCAGCATCTTGGGTTAGGGGATATTCTCTGTCCTTACACACCCCATTTAAAGAGATTCCTCTGCCGAGCGGTGCCCCCCATAGTACTGTGAGGTATTGAAAAACTCATGATCTTCACTTGCCCTACAAACACCTTGAAATGGGAGACCCAAAATGGGTGCACACACATTTCTACATTACTGTACAGTCTTTACAGCCACACCTACACTTTTCCTCCTAAGTATATATATTGTAATGTATATTGGTTGTAAATTTTGACTTGGTCCGCAATCGATATGGACCGTGACTTATTTTTCGTTGGGCAAGGTACTACTATTGATGGGTACCGTAATGAAATTGACTGGATTCTTTGGATCTGATATATTTGCATGTCGGTTATAAATAGATATAGAGTGTAACATATTTGTGGATAGTAGTCTATTATGACTCGATCCTCTGGATCCAGAGATTCTATCTTTAGTTTTAAATCGATAATTAATTAGTTTTTAATTGATAATTATTTAGTTTTGCAAAAATTGGTCGTTGCGAATGTACAGGCAGTTGTTACATAAATACTGTATATATATATATATATATATATTATAATGTTATAATGTTTCAGACCAACAAAGACCCTAGGATCCACTCATGGCTAGTCTACCTAACTGTGTTCGTAATTGTGTATTGTGTATGTCCGTGGTGGCGGAGGGGACCTACAATTTTACGTGGGTTCCGAACCACAAGAACATAAGAAATTTATGTAACAACTGCCTGTACATTCGCAACTACCAATTTTTGCAAAACCAAATAATTATCAATTAAAAACTAATTAATTATTTATCGATTTAAAACTAAAGATAGAATCTCTGGATCCAGAGGATCGAGTCATAATAGACGACTATCCACAAATATGTTACACTCTATATCTATTTATAACCGACACGCAAATATATCAGATCCAAAGAATCCAGTCAATTTCATTACGGTATCCATCAATACTAGTACCTTGCCCAACGAAAAATAAGTCACGGTCCATATCGATTGCGGACCAAGTCAAAATTTACAACCAATATACATTACAATATATATACTTAGGAGGAAAAGTGTAGGTGTGGCTGTAAAGACTGTACAGTAATGTAGAAATGTGTGTGCACCCATTTTGGGTCTCCCATTTAAAGGTGTTTGTGGGGCAAGTGAAGATCATGAGTTTTTCAATATCTCACAGTACTATGGGGGGCACCGCTCAGCAGAGGAATCTCTTTAAATGGGGTGTGTAAGGACAGAGAGTATCCCCTAACCCAAGACGCTGCCTCCCTATATCCCACAACACTTGTGTTGAGCTGTGGGATCTATCCCCAGAAAGCCTTAATTTTACTACCTTAAACTATACCCTTTCTATCAACATATGCGTCTAATCGATATTTAAGCATGTTTATAGACGTGCTACTAATTACTTCTACCGGCAAACTATTCCAGCTATTTACTATTATATGCGTAAAAAAGTTTTTCGCAACTGCTGTCTCGAACCTTCTACTTGTCAACTTACACCGTTATTCTAGTCCTATTATATTGAGATATTTCGAATAAGCTATCTCTATCTACGTTATCGAACCCATTCATAATTTTGAAAACCTGGATTAGATCACCCCTTAGCCTCCTAGTCTCGAGTGTTGTTAATTTTAACTCCTTAAGCCTACCCTCGTACGACTTTGACCGAAGCGACGGAATCATCTTAGTTGCTCGTCTTTGAACTTTTTCGATTTTGTCTATATCTTTGCGCATATGCGGATTCCAAAATTGGACCGCGTACTCCAAATGGGGTCTAACTAACGATTTATAAAGAAGAACTATAATATCGCGCGATTTGTACTCAAAATTTCGAGCTATAAAACCTAACACTTTATTCGCCTTATTGACCGCTGCTGTACTTTGTTTCGCTACTTTTAAATCACCAGTGACTATAACTCCTAAATCTTTTCCCTGCTCTACGCTTGTTAAATCTTTCCCTGACATACTATGGTTTGAGTTACAAACATTAAATGACTGAATACATCATTGTTATGTTCTAATACACGAAAAAACAAGTGAGGCAAATAAATTTGAAATAAAAAGTTGTTTCACTCCGCCTATAAAATATATATAATATATATATATATATATATATATATATATTTCGTGTATTAGAACATAAAAATGATTATTCAGTCATTTAATGTTTGTAACTCAAACCATCTCTTGCATTTTCACATAAAAGCAAAATGGCCATCGGCCGGTTGTCCATAAATAAAAATATGCTCATAACATAAAAACTAACTGTTCTATAAAAAAAATAATTGAAGAACAACTCTTTATAATGCAAAACTATACTTAAAAAACACCATTGCGCATACATTGTATTGAAATAAAATTGTATCTAGTCTCACTTGGTTGGATGCCGTAAATCAATTACATTTGAATGCGAAATAAAACCCGCTCATCTCAAATATTATTATTTATTCTTTTCAACGGATGAGATAAAGGAGAAAATTGTCGACACCACTCGACCAGGAAAGTATTCCTGGGGGGTCGGGGCCCGGGGGTATGTTAGACAGGAGACAGAGAGTGCTGGAACTCGCGTTTCTCCTGTCACTGTCCTTAGCTGATCTTTTCCTATGTCTCATCTACCCTGTGAGCAGTCCAGCATGCTCTCAAACACAAGCTTCTCCCTCTGTTCTTCACTATACATGTATGCACACTACACAATCTTTCCAAAATTTATAAAAAAAAATGCATTGTGAACATCGGAGACCTTGATTTTGGCTCTCTTTTTCAGTGATGTAGGACTCGAGACAGGTCTCAAGACCTTTTTTTCTGCTCTCGGTCTCGGTCTCGAGTGCTTAGGTCTTAGTCTCAGTTTTAGCCATGGTGGTCTCGACCGCATCACTGCTCATTGCACACGAACAACAAAATTTTGCAGTACTCTGGACGGAATATCTGTTGAAATCTGAGAAATTTCCTGTTCAATGTATGCCTTCATTTCTTCTATTGTGTGCGGATTCTGTTTACACAATCTATCTTTTAAATAACCCTACAGATAAAAGTCACAGAGGTTTAGATCTGGTGATCTAAACCCCTGTGACTTTGGTTATTTACATATTTAAGGTGAGTTGACTAAAAACCGCAGGAAATCTGTTGGACAGGACTCTTCCGTCTAAAGTATCGTGCAAGTATCGTTTTGCATGTTTTGCTCTTGGGGACTAATTTCCCATGCGTAGAAAAGGTACAGTAAATATTTCATACCTTTAACAAAACAAAAGAGTATGTTGATTTGAAACTGACGGTGCATATAGTTCAGGAGTGGCTGTCATTCGTGTAAAAAAAAAAAAAAGCATATCTATTTGTGATAGCCGAGGCATCAGGTCTCAAGACCTTTTTTTCTGCTCTCGGTCTCGGTCTCGAGTGCTTAGGTCTTAGTCTCAGTTTTAGCCATTGTGGTCTCGGCCGCATCACTGCTCATTGCACACGAACAACAAAATTTTGCAGTACTCTGGACGGAATATCTGTTGAAATCTGAGAAATTTCCTGTTCAATGTATGCCTTCATTTCTTCTATTGTGTGCGGATTCTGTTTACACAATCTATCTTTTAAATAACCCTACAGATAAAAGTCACAGAGGTTTAGATCTGGTGATCTAAACCCCTGTGACTTTGGTTATTTACATATTTAAGGTGAGTTGACTAAAAACCGCAGGAAATCTGTTGGACAGGACTCTTCCGTCTAAAGTATCGTGCAAGTATCGTTTTGCATGTTTTGCTCTTGGGGACTAATTTCCCATGCGTAGAAAAGGTACAGTAAATATTTCATACCTTTAACAAAACAAAAGAGTATGTTGATTTGAAACTGACGGTGCATATAGTTCAGGAGTGGCTGTCATTCGTGTAAAAAAAAAATAGCATATCTATTTGTGATAGCCGAGGCATCAGACAATGATCAATCCACCTGGTGGTACCACTCATATCACTAACGTATGTAAAATTACCACTGGTTACCCCTAATACCTCTACATCACTTATACTTAAATTGGCTGACTCGCACATGTTACCCGATTCTACAAAGAATTAGTAGTTCACATGTGCGTTAAAATCCCCCATTATTATACAGTGAGAATGAATATTTGGGGTTATCTGATAATGACTTAATTTTGTACAGCAAATCAATGTATTCATCTAGATTACTGCCGTTGTTGTATGGTAAATAGCAGTTTACAATTAATATGCAATCATTGCTCACGTGTAATTCAATGCCTAACAACCTTACATTATCGCTTGTTAAAAATTTTGGTAAATGTTTAATATAACACCACCTCCTCCAATTTTTTTGCAAAATACATTTTTTAGTAGTTTTTGGTGTGTTCTGTTCAGATCTGCTATTCATTTGTTGTGGAAATGACCCAATTAAAAGTTACGAGACATTGAAGTCTACTAAGTAAATACAGTATATGGAATTTTGGGCATAAGCATGGGTCATTTCCACAACAAATAAATAGCAAATCAGAACAAAACACACCAAAAACTACTGAAAAATGTATTTTGCAAAAAACCTAACCTAACCTAACCTTACCTAACCTAACCTATACCTAACCTCATTGTTTGTACAGGGTGTCTCAAAAGTCACTATCTATTTTGAAAAATAATGGGAATTACGAAAAACTGGTTTAAGACATGAAAAATATATTTATTTCAAAGTAAGTGCCACAAAGAATTAGTGCTATTTATTTATCTGTCTCCACATGGCGACCATCAGTGTCTCTACAGAGCTCAAAGCGATAAGTTGTTTCCCGGAACACACTTTCCAGCATTTGAGGTGTTATTTTCTGAACTGCATCGGTAATACGATTTCGAAGTTCGGCTACATCACTAATTCTTCTACCAGTGTACACCTTAGACTTAATGAAACCCCAGGCGAAAAAATCTAATGGTGTTAAATCGGGTGAACGTGCTGCCCATGATTGTGTTCCTCCACGACCAATCCAGCGACCGGGGAAGCGTCTGTCAATAATCACGTACAATTATTGCATATGGCACGGTGCTCCATCCTGCTGAAAACTACTGTGTCAAGAATGCCATCTGTAAGAAGTTGAGGTTCGAGGAATTGTTCAAGCATGTCAAGATAATAAACCAATTAACTTTTTTAATACACAAATTTGCACCAGAGTACATATCTTTATGCCAGCATAGCATTTTTAAAAAAAAACATCTAATGTCACCGAAATAGATAGTGACTTTTGAGACACCCTGTATTACAGCTTGTATTCTGAGAATTCTTTCGTCAGAAATATGTTCATAAAACGTAATATTACATTAGGCTTTACATTCACTTTATCTAGCCACGTATTCTTGAACTGAGATATGGAGAATCCGCATGTGTTTACACGCTATTTCTTTTGTTAGTCTTTTTCGATGTACACCGGAATATATACTGGTCCTCTCTGTACGTACATTGTTTATCACACAATGGACACTTCCTTGTTGATGGTAAAACGTTATGCGCAATGAAAATCTCTATAGCGGCTTTATCGTTATTATAAACGCACGCTATCAGTTCTTCGAAATCGTAATTACAGCCTTCACATGCCATATCTAAATTTATTTAAAGGAAACTGGCGTCAATCATTAGACTAGATAAAAATAAAAACAAATGTCGTTATTATAAACGCGCATGAATGTCGTTATTATAAACGCGCATTTGACGTGACGTCACGTCAAATGGATATTGTTAATTAAAATTTCAGAAGCAAATATCTTCGTAAATACAAATTTCCCCAAATAAAGACATACACCATTTTTCTTAGTAAATTATGATGTACTACTGGAAATATTCATTTTACTTCGGGTGCAGCTGGTGTTACAGTAAACATTAACCAAAATTTTATATGTTTTGACAAATTTTTCCTTATTAAGAAAGCAACACCACCAAAAGGCCTATCGTAAATTAATTCATCTGACAAGTCTACTGCTGATGACGCATGGTACATAAAGTCGTCATGGATGGTAGAGAGGAATTTTAGCTCTTGCTTAGGTAGCCAGTGCTCCTGCAGGAGTATCAGATCTGCACTGTTGCAGATTTTATGAACATCTACAGTTGAATTCCTCACTGACCTTACATTATATGAGACTATTTTCAACAAGTTATCCGCCATGACTGATAGAAAATTTATTATTAGTAAGATTATTATTATTATACACAGTACAACTTTCAGGCATTACCGTTAGGGCGCCTATTATTATTATTATTACTAGTACAGTTCCCGTCGCTTCGCTGACGGTTAGACAGGCTAAACTACAGAAAAGAACGCAGCCGTGAAAATTTTGAGCTTCACATTGTGTCAACATTTCTGAATCTGGTATATCCCAAAACCTCCTCACCCCCATTCATGCAACTTGGGGGCTAACCACCTCCCCCATTATCCCAACCCCTCCCCATTACCCCACCCATCCCCATTACCCCCACCCCCACCCTTCCCCCATTACTGCCCGGGATAAATTTCACAAACAGACAAACAGACAGGCTAAACTACAGAAAAGAACACAGTCATGAAAATCTTGAGCTTCACATTTCCGCCCGTAATACAATTTCTGAATTTTTTTCTAATTTTTTCTCACAATTTCTGAAAGTGTGACGGACGGACGGACGGACAGCTCTCTTATTATAGTATAGATTATTGTTATTATTTTGCCTGTTATCAAATCTGGAAAAGTTAATAAACTCCTTAACAATAATACCGTCTGGCCATTGACTCATAGTATACGGGTTGAAATGTGCATTTACACCTTTGATTATTACTTTAAATGAGTTATAACTTATAATACGGAAATTTCGTGTTTAGTTTATTAACTGTCAATATACTGTGTTCACCGATGACTTCTTCCATCATGTGTCGAATATCGCTTGCCTCGTTCGATGCACCTCGGCAGAATTGTTTCTTGTGTAATTAATTATTTAAAATATAGTTTCCACAAAATCGTATCCGAACTCAGCTTCCCATAATTTATCAGCATTTTTATTAAGCTCTTTTATTTTCATAATTTCTCTGATTTCTTCATTAAGCTACAATTATTGTCTCCCACGTATACAAATGATCTTTTTCAGTTAATGATGTCTCGTGTAATAACAATATACATAAAATTGCCAGATAATTAATCAAACAGTATGCCAGTATGCTAGGTTAAGTGGCTATGTTGGCCCTATTTTTAACTTAAGTGTATAATACGTAAGATTGTACTTGTATGTAGGTTAAGTGGCTATGGATTGTGAATGATCCACAATAAAGATGTTTTGTTTTTTGTTTTTGTTTTAATTTTTCATGCGTTTTATTGACCACAAATGCTTGCTTTATGATTTTAGGTTAAGGAAGGGAATTAATTATACTGTAAAAAGCTTCGACATAATGAATTCATGATGCAGAATTTACATGAATTTCTCTAAGGGGGACGTCTGTTATCACTGTTCCTTCGATTGGGAACGCTGAAGTAAGAAAGGTTGGGAACCACTGGCTCTAAACTCTAGTCTAAACTCAGTCGAAGTAATGATTAAGTCGTCATATTTTGGAGGTTCCATACACGCTGAGTCGGAGACACCATACTACTAAATTTTAAATTGTCATATCTCACTCCATAATTCAGATAAAAGAATGATTAAAAAGCATTCTAAATGCGATTTTCCAAATCATTATAAGCATAAAAAATACTTAGTATCGAGTTTGACTGATGAGTGGTTAAGGAATGTTAGACAGGAAAAAGATCTTGGCGTTATAAGAAAGAACATAAGAATTTTTATAGTGGGCACACTAGGGGCCACTTCGGCCCATCGAGGTGGCTCCACTATGTAAAACTGCCTGTACATTGGCAACAACCAATTTTTACAAAACTAATTAATTATCAATTTAAAACTAGAGATAGAATCTCTGGATCCAGAGGATCAAAGTCATAATAGGCTACTATCTACAAATATGTTACACTCTATATCTATTTATAACACATGCAAATATATCAGATTATTCAGATCTAAAGAATCCAGTCAATTTCATTACGGTACCCATCAATACCAGTACCTTACCAACCAAATATAAGTCATGGTCCATATCAATTGCGGACCAAGTCACAATTTACAACCATATACATTACAATATATATACTTAGGAGGAAAAGTATAGGTGTGTCTGTAAAGACTGTACAGTAATGTAGAAATGTGTGTGCACCCATTTTGGGTCTCCCATTTAAAGGTGTTTGTGGGGCAAGTGAGGATCATGAGTTTTTCAATATCTCACAGTATTATGGGGGGGCACCACTCAGCAGAGGAATCTCTTTAAATGGGGTGTGTAAAGACAGAGAGTATCCCCTAACCCAAGATGCTGCCTCCCTATATCCCACAACACTTGTGTTGAGCTGTGGGATTTATCACCTAAATGCACATAATATATATGAAATAAACTAGTACCATTCATGCAATAAAAATGGGCTTAAACACTATCACCAGATGTCGCTTGCAGACATCAAACTATCCAACCTTCTTTTGAAAGAATCGAGTGTATCTGAAGTTAGTAAGTAATTTAGTAGTAATCTAAATTGGTAATTGTATACAATATCCTCCTCACCTCAGTTTCTAATAAAAATTATTGCAATGCGTAGAAAATAATAAGTAAAACCTTTCCTTTAAGTAAAAAAAATTTCAGTCGATCATATTTATGGAGATATTATTTAATTAACAATATCCATTTGATATGACGTTTTTCTGATTGGGCTATTTTTTCACTACTCTGCGACTTAATTTAGTTGGTTGGTTTCTGTTCTGGCTATTTTTTTTTTCTAATTGGATTCAGTTTGGGTAATACTTCAGTTTGGTCGTGTTTGTGATAGAATTATGACATGCTGTTCGTGTGGTTTCGACTTTGATTCGTCATGTGCCCGAGATGAAGACTAAAAAAAGCGCATAACTTAACATGTTATTACAGTATCATTTGCATAATTTAGGTCTCGGGGGTACGGGGGCAGAGCCCCCCTAAAGATCACTCATCACAAAGTGGACCCTATACCGATCAATTTGTGATGAGTGAGCCCCCGTACCCCCGAGACAAATTATACAAGTGATAATGTAATATGTTAATTTATGCACTTTTTTAGTCAAAAATACATTTTTCTAGGTTAGGTTAGGTTAGGTTGGTTTCCAAAAATAAATAATTACATGCAATAAATAAAGGTTTTACATCGATTGTGAAGTCAATTTCATAAAATTGAGGTGAGGGTGATGTATACAATTACCTCAAAATTTTTCAAGTAGTGCTTAGAGACTTAGAAATAAAGCAAATAAAATGTTAGGTATTATTAAGAGGAATGTTAGTACAAGAGTAAGGAAGTCGTCTGTAAATTATAATTCTTATGTTAGGCCTCACTTAGAATACTGCATTCAAGCTTTGTCCCATCAGCTTAGACATGAAACTGATATGCTTGAAGGTGTGCAATGAAGGGCAACCAAGCTTGGCAATATTCTCTCTTGGCATCCCAAATTATTCAACCAACCAAAAATGTATAGCATTCCAAATTATTTAACAGCATTAGCTTTGTTTTGATGAATAATTTTTGGGTGATATTCTATTTTGGCATCCCAAATTATTTAACAATTACAAAATAAACAAAGTGTCCCAAATACAAGCAATTGGTGAATGTGTATATTTAGTCGCTTCTTGACATGTATGATAGTGCAGTATCCTGTGTGATATACTTGTCTATCGTACATGTCAGGAAGTGACTAAATATACACATTCACCAATTGCTTGTATTTGGGATGCTATTTGTTTATTTGGTATTATTCTACAGGGTGGGCCGTAAGTTTCCATACATAGGAAAAATAAACATTTTTTTATGGACAACCATTTGTATTTATATAATATGCTCTACATGGTTGCCATTGTTTTGAAAACACATTTCAATACGTGTTCCCCACTGTTGATGAACACGCATTAGCACAGTTGACGTTATGCTTGTAATGGCGTTGGTGATACGTTCCTTTAGATGATTTATGTCTCGTATCTTTTCCTGATACACCATGGCCTTCAAGTGCCCCCAAAGATAGAAATCAAGGGGGGTGAGATCTGGGGATCTGGGAGGCCACTCCACAGGACCACGCCGACCAATCCAAGCATCCGGAAACTGCTGATCCAAATACCGACGCACGTGAAGACCATAATTTAAATTTTCCTATGTATGGAAACTTACGGCCCACCCTGTATTATTACACCCGTCTAACGTCCAGCAATTATTATATGTTCATTAAGTAGATTTTTTAATTCTAAGACACTTTCCTTCTATAGCGTTTCCGTCGCAAATGCTTCGTTTTCGAGATCTAAACATTTTTTTGGTGTGTACGGTTGTTTGTGTTTGTACGGTCGTTTGTACGGTCGTTTGTGTGTGTGTGTACACGGTTGTTTGTGTGTGTACACGGTTGTTTGTGTGTGTGTACGGTTGTTTGTGTGTGTGTGTGTACGGTTGTTTGTGTGTGTGTGTTTGTACGGTCGTTTGTGTGTGTGTGTGTGTTTGTACAGTCGTTTGTGTGTGTGTGTTTGTACAGTCGTTTGTGTGTGTGTGTGTTTGTACAGTCGTTTGTGTGTGTTTGTACAGTCGTTTGTGTGTGTTTGTACAGTCGTTTGTGTGTGTTTGTACGGTCGTTTGTGTGTGTGTGTGTTTGTACGGTCGTTTGTGTATGTGTGTGTGTTTGTACGGTCGTTTGTGTGTGTTTGTACGGTCGTTTGTGTGTGTGTGTGTTTGTACGGTCGCGTGTGTGTGTGTGTTTGTACGGTCGCGTGTGTGTGTGTGTTTGTACGGTCGCGTGTGTGTTTGTACGGTCGCGTGTGTGTGTGTGTTTGTACGGTCCGTGTGTGTTTGTTTGTACAGTCGTACGTGTGTGTGTTTGTACGGTCGCGCGCGTCTGTGTGTGTGTGTATGGTCGCGCGTGTGTGTGTGTGTTTGTACGGTCGCGTGTGTGTGTGTTTGTACGGTCGCGTGTGTGTGTGTTTGTACGGTCGCGTGTGTGTGTGTGTGTGTTTGTACGGTCGCGTGTGTATTTGTACGGTCATTTGTGTTGCCATCACATGTCTGCCCAATCAGAGCACTCTATCCATTTCGAATTTGAATTAGTTTGCTACGAGAATGGCTTCATGTGACGTGTGTTCATTCGATTATTACCGCTGTATTGTTGCTTTCTATGAAAATTTAGAAAAAAGTGTTGAGTTTCTGCGTGCTCAGTGTTCTACTGACAGTAGTGAAGTGTCCACATTGTAAAATGGAGTGCACATATCGTCAAGACCAGAAACTGTGGCATTGTACTTAAAACGAAGAAAAGACGGTACTCTGATTAGTCTGTCTTAGATTTTAAAGGTAATTCCTGTTTTTCTTTTAGGTTAGGATAGGTTAGGTCAATTTTGAAGGTGAAATTTGTTTTTCCTATGGTTTTTGATGTGTTTTGAACAAATCTGACCTTCAAAACCGTCGGAAATGACTCGTTTTCTGTGATTTCCCCCACATTGCTGGCTGGGGGGGGGATCTCAAAAACGAGTCATTTCCGACAGTTTTGAAGGTCAGATTCGTTCAAAACACATCAAAAACCATAGGAAAAACATAAATTTCACCTCGAAAGGGAGACGGGTGTAATACTGTACATTTACCGTTTATTTTACCATTCATTTTGTAATTGTTAAATAATTTGGGACATCAAATAGGGTATTGCCCCAAGCTTATCCCAAACCTAGGAAGATTAGAATACAGGGATATCCTTGCTTTTAGTCCTAAATTCGGTATTTCTTTACTATTACGCTGGTTTCCGGTAGAAAGTTTTAAAAGCTGGTTTTCAATGTTTTTCAATGTGCTGAATTAAAAAATTATCTCATTTCCATCACAAATGATTTGTTAGAGTTATTGAAGCTTAAACTCTCTAATGGGAAAAGGGTAAAAAAAAAATGATGCTTCCACTGATTTTAATTTGAATCAGTTAGTAGATGGCTTTGGATAATGTTAGGGGTTAGGTAAGGTTAGGTTTGGCCAATTTTGAAGGTGAAATTTGTTTTTCCTATGGTTTTTGATGTGTTTTGTATTAATCTGACTTTCAAAATTTTCAGAAACCACTCATTTTTGTGATTTTCCTCACCCATAAACTCCTGGTTCCCACTGGGGGTCCCCCAAGTAAAAAAGGGTAGAAAGTTTTAAAAGCTTTAAGCTTCAATAACTCTCTAACAAATCATTTGCGACAGAAATGTGATCATTTTTTAATTCAGCACATTGAAAAACATTGAAAACCAGCTTTTAAAACTTTCTACTGGAGACTGGTGTAATAATAAATATTTACCCTAAATTCTAGCTAATAATGTGATAGTCCTAAATTATGTAGAACCAAGTTTTATATATATATATATATATATATATATATAATAGGAATATGAAAACAAGAGATATGACTCAACATTTATTGGCCAAACATTTCGGTCCACTCAGGGGCCATCTTCAGTGACTAAATAGAAGCATCTAAAAAAACAATCATAAAACTAAAGTAAATACAAATGTCATAAACTGTACAATAAAAAATCTAATACAAAAAAAGTTAAAAAGTTAAAAAAAAAAAAAACTATCTGGATAATAAAAGTAAAAAAATAAAAACTAATTTCAAAAATTAAAAAGTTTAAAAATGTTTAAAATTTAATTTTTTTTTTTAAAAAAGGACTGACCTGGATGGTAAAAGCTACAAATGACAAGTGGAGAGAAAGGAAAGAAAAAACAAAGTTAGTGCGTTAGTTGCGTTAAAAAGGTGTTGGTTGGTTAGGAAGTATGTAATTTTATCGAGGAAAGGCTATCGTTTAGTTCTGGATTTAATTTCTTGATAAAAAGGGATTCTAAAATTTTAAGATCAAGTGAATTAGAAGCAGATGACAAAATCGCAAAGGAGTCCTGGGGACACGGGTGGTCATGGGTCTCTGAATGATGCCGAATAGTAGAGGATTCAGGAGTGGAAAGAGGGTGAGAAGTTCGATAAGAAAAACCCAAATGCTTCAAAATCCTAAGTTTTAACTGTAGGGCAGTCTGCCCCACATAACGACTTTGGCAGGTCGCACATGTACAGTAGGTATATAAATAAATAACAAAGGATCTCAAAAGCATGGGAAGGTGATCTTTATGGCGAAAAAAGGATTGCAGAGAATTAGAATTAGAATTAATGATTATAAAGTCACATTGAGGGAAGTGTCTATCCAAAATAGAGTGGACATCTTTATTAAGTTGAAAAGTTATATAGTTGGTCTAAAAATGAAAGCTTAAGATAAACCTTCTGTTTCGGGACTGTGGACTGAATTATTTTAGGTGAATATAGGTTATTTAAAAATTTAGAAATTAAAGTCTCAAAAGTCAAAGTAGCTACAATAAAAATTATAGTTGAAAAATCTCTTAAGATACTGAATTTCTAAGTCAAATAAAGACCAACTTGAACATAGGTGATAGGCTCTAAAAATACAACTTTTAATACTTGGATGCTTTTTGTAAGCTTTTGACAGGAATTTCGATGAAAAATGTGGATGCAGGAGAACACATTTCAATTGATGAGGCATTACTTCTATGGAAAGGATGGCTCGGCTTTCGCCAATTTATAAAAACTAAACGCGCAAGATTTGGCATCAAATTATGTGTAACAATGAAAAGAATTGGTCTGGCTACAACTATAACTTTAGGGTGTACTATGGGAAAGACCCCAACAACCAATATTCTTTGCCTGATGTTGATGGAGTAAATGAACTTTTATCTAGTGAAAAAATAGTCCATTTATTAGAATCTGTTCTCGGACAGGGGCGTCATGTAATTGTGGACAACTGGTACGCAAGTACCCGATTGGCACACTTTTTGGAGACTCAAAATATAACGATGACAGCAACAATTTGCACTAATAGAGGAGTGCCTAAAGAGCTTGTTGATGAGCATCTAGTATGTTATGAAGTGGCTTTTGTTCGCAAAGATAATGCGCTTATAGTGAAATGGGAAGACCAAAGATCAGTGTATGTGATAACCACAAAATATTCAGCTGGTTTTGTTGAAAAGGATAAAACATACTTTGGAGGAACCAGAAAATTTTACAAAAACTAAACCACATAGAAAAGTATAATGAATACATGGGAGGAGTCAATAAAGCAGATCAGTATCTGGAGCCTTTTGACCCAAGTCGTAAATCCCATGCATGGTTCAAGAAGCTTGGCCTACACTTGCTGATGTGTATGCTGCTAAATAGTTTTCTTGTCCACAAAAATACTGTAAAAGAAAATTTTACTTTCAAGTAGTATATCATAATGGTAGTACAGCAAGCTCTAGAAATGCATAATTTAGAAGGAATTGCTACTCAAGACAAATTCATTGCCAGCAATCCTCGTGTAGGTCATAAGCGAAAGCCTGAAAAAGCTGTCCATGCTCTAGTTCCTATTGAACCTTTGCTTGGTAGTTCAAATATGCATCCAAAAAAGTGATGCAGTGTGTGCTATCCAAAATGTAAGGAAACAAGAAAGTGTTGTATTGGATGCCCTGAAAAACTAGGCTTATGCAGTATAGATCACTTCAAAAAATGGCATAATAAAGAAGATTCTTCTAATTAGCTAAGTTTACTTCAATAAATTTATATATTGATATTTTCATATTTTTAAAAACAGACATGTTATATCAGTAATATATTTATAAATATGCTTAAAAAGACAAAACATATTAAAATTAATTACTTTATTGGGAGTAAAAAAAAGTCATTTTGCGCTACACGCGGCAATTTTCGCGATTCGTATGGACATGACTCCAGATTCCTGGGATCTTGGGAGCATTGCTCCAGTAAATTTGGGTTTGGGTTTTGTTCATCCGCTAGACGTTATGCAATTTTTTTGCGTATACGTTCTTGTACAAACCAATTTTTTTAAATTACAAATTTAGTTATTTTAAGTTTAGTTGGTAATTCCATATTTAACAATTATTTTTACTTTTTGTTAAGCTTCAATGTTTTGATAATTAAAATTTTATTAAAACGTATATTTTTTTAATATAAAATTATCAGGATTGGACTATGTTCCATTGATCTCGGCCAGGTTTGATAAATTGGCCAGATAATTACTTGTGTGGTTTTAAGTAATCCACCATGACTCTAGAATTGAAAAGTTTAGTTAAGTTTAAACTTACTTTTACTTACTTTAACTTACCTACTTTTACTTACTCTTCCTTACTTTTACTAAGTTTAAAGCACTTACTTTTACTTACTTTCATTGTACTATATTTACTTACTTTTACTCACTTTTACCATACTATATTTACTAACTTTTACTTATTTTGTATTTTTTCAGGTAGTCAATAATCAATAATGGATCCTAATATTGATGAAGTTGGAGAGAAAAGTGAGGGTGTTAAAAGGGGTTACTTTTGTGGTCAATGCAAGAACAAATATTCAAAGAAGCAAAACTGGGAGGAACATTTTAATTCCAAAAAAAATATTTGTTACAATACAAGAGGTCCCAGAGTTTGAGCCCACAGCTTAGATATTGCAGTAAAGAAATACCAGGATGAAGTGCAGCAAAGAGATACGGCAAAGCAGTCATTTAGTTTGTTCACAAAATGTGCTAGTGCTAGACCTCAGAAAAATGAACCAACTTCATCAACTGCTAATCTAGAAAATGAAACTTTTTCACTAGATGTTTCACAGACTGAAGAAAGTGCTTCTCCTCCACCTAAGAAACAAAAGGTAAGTGAGGAATCTGCGCATCAGACTAACAAAACTGCTTTAGAGGAATTTGAAAATTCCCAAATCCAGAAGACATTGAATGCAATTTTGCGCCTAACAAAAGAAACTCACCAAGCTGTTGTGGTTAATAAAGAGAAGAGTCAAAATATGCCTTCAAGTTCAAGTGTTGCATCCAAATCTAATAAAGCAAAAAGCAACAAATTTGACATTTCCATAGCCCATTTAAGCAAGTGTAAATCAATACAAGAAATCCTGAACAATGATTTGATCAAATCTACATTCAAATTGGTGGAAAAGAAGGATCTAGGGCATGCTGATGATTCATTTTCAGTACCAAGTGATATAATGGAAAACATTGCAAATAGTGACACTAATATGCCTGATGTAGATATAGCTGTTGAGGATGAAGATGATGATAATCAAGAAGATATTGATGATGCTTCTGATGATAAAATGTTTACATTATATTGCATAGCTTGCACAGACCCCAAAGCATGTGCTTCAGACAAACATTCTAACATAAAAGGTTACTTCAATGTTAAAGACTTAACCTATGTATGCAAACAAGGAGAAAATCAAGAGAGATGGTTTAGAAATCTGAAAACCCACCTGAAGAGACATTTAATTAAACTTCAGCATCATCAAAGAGCTGCTGTTTATGAAGTGATGAAAACATCTTCTCGGAACACTACTGAACGCATAGAAGACTTATGTGGCAACATCTTATACTACATAATGAAAACGAACACTGCATGGGCTCTATATCCAGTACTTCTAGCTGTATTACATAGGTCAGGTTGTGAGGTTGGAAATTTGAATCATAGCACACATGCGTGCGAGACAATTTGTGAGCTATTAGATAATCAACTTAAAGAACAAACTGTAAAGTGGTTCTTAGAACAAACTTCAGTAACAATAACAGCTGACATTGGAACAATTTTGGGATTAAGCATGCTAGTTGTATTAGTTATGAGTGAAGAAGATAAGACTGTAAAACTTGCTGGGATAAATTTAGTACGCAGCAAATCAGGAGTTTATTTGGCCAATGAAATTGAAGAAAATTTGTAAACTAAGTGAGCTTTTAGACTTTATTCAGAATCACTTCAAATCTGAGATCAGGCCTTGACTATACCAATATGGTTCTTGACAATATCATTGGTTTTAAGAGACCAAAACTCAAATCTGATACTCGCATGGTTAATTATGAATTTGATCAATTTGACAGATTTGTGGAAAATTGTTTTTTTTTTTTATCATCCACAAGAGAAAGAAATTAGTGCCAAGTTCTATGTATTGATTTCCTATGTAACAACTTTTTAGATTATGTTGCAAGTAGCTCAAAAAACCACAGTTAGTGCAGAATTTGTAGAAAATATATTTTATAAAGAAGGAGGGAAAACTGTTATGTTAAGAGTGATGGAAACAATTTCCAAATTAGCTAATGGAGGAAATGCAAATGATGTAGTTTCTGAATTTAAGCACGATACCACAGGGCAGCAAAAGGAACTAACAGCTGAGGATTACATCCTAAATGAAGTTTACAAATACATCAAGAAACGTTCTGATTACTACCAGGTTGCTGAAGTTGCTAGACCATCCAGAACCAGATCTGAAAGTAGTTTTACAAAAGACTCGGTGATAAATTGGCTGACAGAATATATAGAACAGCTGTGGAAAGGAATCACAGAGAGATTAAAGCATTTTGATAAAGATGGATCAACTGCCTGGAGTGAAGCACCAGCTGAAGGGACATTCTCCATTCTTGGTTACATTGTTGAACACAAAGAATCCATTAAGCCATCTCATTTGACTAAGCTGTGCAGAATTATGAAGGAGGGTCCAGCTCCAGGCACTAGATCTGCTGTAATGATCACACAGAAAGCCATTGATCAGTGGCCAAGCATACATGGCGGTAAATTCATAACAAATGCCTACATGCAAGGTCTAACATTGTCCACTGTTGCTGCTGCAATGAATAAATAAACTTAAGGTGAGTTATAAACTGTACATTATTGTATTATTATGTTTAGCTAAAACAATTTGTAATTGGTATGTCGTCAATTCGAGTTTACTATCATTAACCTATCTAGTGGTGTAAGGGAAAAAAAAGTAAATTCAGAGCTGTGCTCCAGTAAATTTTTTCAAATCTGGAGTCATGCGTATGGAAGGGGTTAAACACAGGCGAGGTGACAGACAGACTGCAATGGGGATGTGTTAGAAAGTTCTCAGTTATCTACTGTACTTAATACACCACTCAGTCGTGATCAGTCTTTCCTTGTGAACAGACGTGTTTTATCGAGTGTCCAGTGTTACCAATTGAATAAGTGGTTATCGTTCAAGTGTCTTTAAAAAAAATAAATAGTGTTTGGTGCATTCTTAACTAAATTACTTCATGTTACTAATCACTAATTAACGAATATATTTCATTTATTGACTTTATTCATTACTATATTAAAAAAAATAAATAGTGTTTGGTGCATTCTTAACTAAATTACTTCATGTTACTAATCACTAATTAACGAATATATTTCATTTATTGACTTTATTCATTACTATATTACTTGACTAAACCAAGGCTAGTGCTTGTTTGTTTTCCAAATCTATTACTACACGAGGTTTCATAAGGTTGAAATTCCCTTGGTTTGCCTTTTTTGTTTTTCAAATCTATCAGAAACACGGTTTCTTAAGGTTCATTTTCCCTTAACACACTACCTGACCTCCCGAAGGGTCAATCACCATGGGGAAAAAAAGGAATTAAGTCAGTCGAAGAGCGACAGATAAGTGCCATTTAATACTTTTTCTTTAACAGATCTTTCATTGGTAGGTTTGTAATTATATATTCATTTAGCATAAAATTGTGTTACAAGAACATTTCCAAACGCTCATTTTTTATTTTTGTTTGTTTTTTAACTAATTAAAAGCATGGTACCCCCGTCAAGTACTTGCAGTTGCTGTGAAGGGAAATTTGCCACTTACACGTTTACAATGGCTAATATTAATGAACAGTTAGTTTGCAGATGGTGCTCAAGCATGGAAGTGCTGAGGAATGAGTTAGAACATGAGAGGGAGGCCAGGGTGAGGCTTGAAGAAACCGTGATGCTCCTGATGGCAAAATTAAAATCCCTTGAGACTCTAGTTATGACCCCTCCTGCCTCAGTTTCTACTAATAATATAAATAGTACTAATAGCCCTCTCTCTTCCCCTAGTTCCCAACCCTTCGTTCGAGTGTGAATGGAGCCCCATTGCGAAAAGCGAAGACTTTTCTACCAGTAATAACAAGCAATAAGTTTTCTGTTTTAGGTTTCGAAGATACTGATGAACCGGAAATACGACTTGTTGGTGATTCCATTGTTCGAGGGCAGCTCGAGGAATTCTGTGGGAGAAACCCTCATCGTAGGCGCCGTTACTGCTACCCTGGCACAAGGGTGAAGGATATAACTAATAATGTTGACCATTTTACAGATGGTACCGCCAAGGACACAACGTATGTTATTCATGTCGGTACTAATAATGTTTTAAATTCTAGATCGGAAGAACTGCTGGCTAGGTACAGGGACTTATTAGAGCGACTAAAGGAGAAAACTAATAAGATTGTTTCAACAGGTATACTTCCTCGAATTATCCAATGTAACGATTTCTACAGCAAGGCGACCTATATTAACAATAACCTGAAGTCTCTTTGCCAACAGGAAGGAGTGCATTTTGCAAATTTTTTGAACCATTTCTATGGCAGGAAGGACTTGTTCCTCGAAGATGGACTTCATCTTAATGACGTTGGAGTTGCGCGTTTAGGAAGACTATTTCATAATACTGTCTTCTTTTCAGGCTGCTGTAACTCGAACGGTCCCAGCGTAAATTCCACTAATTTCCCCTGAACTCGCGAAGGTGTCGTAATTACAAACAATTTGAAGGTTCTATCCTTAAATGCTCGTAGCCTATGAAATAAAATAAATGAATTTTTTTCTTTAATTGCTTGTAAAGACTGATTTAATTGCGATAAACGAATCGTGGCTTAGCACTGAAACACGTGACTTTGTAGGGGAGTATCAAATTAAAGGTTATAGACTTTTTGTTAAAAACAGAATAGGTAGGCGAGGAGGCGGTGTTATGTTGTATATCAAAGATAATATTGCGAACGTTATAGAAGTAAAGCACTCTATTCCAGAACTGATAGATTTGACTATAGCAGAACTTAAATTAAACGACTTCAAACTTCTTGTTGCGGTTATATATATAGGCCCCCTAATCAAACAGCTGATACGGACGAAGCATTATATCGTGAACTAAAGAGAATAATCGGTAGTGAGCAGGCTTTAGTTATGGGTGACTTTAATTGCGCCAACGTGAATTATGACACAATGCAGGGAGACGCGGAAGGTAATCGTTTAGTTAATTTTCTCGAGGATAGCTTTCTTATTCAAAAGGTTGGGGAACCTACGAGGTTGGACAGTATTTTAGATTTAGTAATAACCAGATGATAGGCTAATTACTGATCTTCAAGTAATAGAACCGTTAAGCAATAGCAATCACAATATGGTAGAGTTTGTCCTCTCAGTAAGTCACTCAAAACCAACTAACTCGACTAAAATTCCTAACTTCTAGCACGCAGATTTTGTAAATTTTGAAATAAATTGTCACACGTCAATTGGGAAAACATGATGGGGGAACTCCAACGCAAAACTAATGTGGGAATCGTTCGAAACAGTATTTAGGACTATAAATGAGGAATGTGTACCATACAAAATTAAGCGTGCGAAAGTAAACAACAAGCCCTTGTGGTTTACTTCTAGAGTAGGAGACATTATAAAGAGTAGAGATAGGGCTTATAGGCAACATAAGTGCGATAAAGACAATTTGTTGTTACGAAACAACTACATATCTCTGAGGCATGAAGCAAAAAGTGTAATAAAAAAGTCCAAGCGCGAATTTGAGATCTCCATAGCTCGTGGCGGTGAAGAAAACCCCAAGCGATTCTTTCAATATGTCAATAATAGAAATCCAGTAAAAAGTGTCTTGGGTCCATTGAAAAGTGTAAACAGAGATCTAGTTTCTGAAAACAAGGAAATGGCTACCTTGCTAAACGAATTTTTACATCAGTTTTTACTATAGAAGATGTAATGAATATCCCTATGGTCATAGACAATACCTTTTGATAATGGAAATATTTTGGATGATATTGTCGTTAGTGAAGGGAGGTAATGCGCTATATTGATTAAATGAAAACGCGTAAATCACCGGGTCTGGATTCCATATATCCCATACAACTAAAAGAATTAAAAGCTAGCATTGTTGTGCCACTAACAAAGAGTTTTAATGCGTCTATTTCTGAGGGGTGCATACCAGATGATTTAAGTTAGCAAACGTAACACCTATCTTTAAGAAAGGCGATAAAGGTGCGGCGGGAAATTATAGGCCAATCAGTTTAACGTCTGTTGTAGGTAAGCTACTGGAATCAATAATTAGGGATTGTATAGTCGAACACTTAGAAGTGCATAAACTAGTTAGAAATACACAGCACGGTTTTAGGAGAAACAAATCTTGCTTAACTAATCTTTTAGAATTTTTCCAAAATGTGGTTGACATTTACGATAGACATCGGGTGGTTGATGTGTATTTAGATTTTCAAAAAGCGTTTGACACCTTGCCACACAAAAGACTCATTGAAAAAACTAAGGCTCATGGAATCGGGGGTGTAGTAATAAATTGGCTAGAAGAGTGGTTGCGAGGTAGGAAACGGAGGGTGGTCATTGATGGAGCAGAGTCGTGTTGGGCTAATGTATCGAGTGGCATTCCTCAGGGTTCTGTATTGGGCCCCTTGCTTTTCCTGATGTATATTAATGATTTAGATGTCGGCCTAGTCAGTACAGTTTCAAAGTTTGCGGATGACACGAAGCTGGGTGGTAGGGCGATTAATGACGAAGATAGAGGTAAAATTCAGGAAGATTGAATAAAATCGTTGATTGGTCAGTCACATGGCAAATTAGATTTAACGTGGATAAGTGCAAAATTTTGTATATAGGTTCGCGTAACAGTAATTTTGCGTATAGTATGTCAGGGAAAGATTTAACAAGCGTAGAGCAGGAAAAAGATTTAGGAGTTATAGTCACTAGTGATTTAAAAGTAGCGAAACAAAGTACAGCAGTGGTCAATAAGGCAAACAAAGTGTTAGGTTTTATAGCTCGAAATTTTGAGTACAAATCGCGCGATATTATAGTTCTTCTTTATAAATCATTACGGTAGTTAGACCCCATTTGGAGTATGCGGTCCAATTTTGGAATCCGCATATGCACAAAGATATAGACAAAATCGAAAGAGTTCAAAGACGAGCAACTAAGATGATTCCGTCGCTTAGGTCAAAGTCGTACGAGGATAGGTTTAAGGAGTTAAAATTGACAACACTCGAGACTAGGAGGTTAAGGGGTGATCTAATCCAGGTTTTCAAAATTATGAATGGGTTTGATAATGTAGATAGAGATAGCTTTTTCGAAATATCTCAATATAATAGGACTAGAAATAACAGGTGTAAGTTGACAAGTAGAAGGCTTGAGACAGCAGTTGCCAAAAACGTTTTTACACATAGAATAGTAAATAGGTGGAATAGTTTGCCGGTAGAAGTAATTAGTAGCACGTCTATAAACATGTTTTAAAATCGATTAGATGCATATGTTGATAGATTGGGTATAGTTTAAGGTAATAAAATTAAGGCTTTGTGGGGATAGATCCCACAGCTCAACACAAGTGTTGTGGGATATAGGGAGGCAGCGTCTTGGGTTAGGGGATATACTCTGTCCTTACACACCCCATTTAAAGAGATTCCTCTGCTGAGTGGTGTCCCCCATATCTAGGCTGGGCTGAAACTATAATTTTTTTGATTTTAATTTATCAGAGTGACTAACAGTTGGCTTTTGATATAAAAATAAGATTCCTGTAAAAAATAATTGGTGGCCACCAACGTGTGTCCGGCCACCCCAGTTTTTGTAAAAACATCTAATGCCACACTAGCAAAATCAGGAAAATGGCAATATCTCTTCTTCTGAACATGCTAGAGAGATGGTTTGCATACCAAATGATGCAGAATTTGATTTAGAACAAATTATTAAGTGATATTTTTTCATAAAACCTTTAGTTTTTGAGTTATTTTAGAAAAACTAATTTTTTGGGCCCATAGACCCCCTTTCAACTGAATGTCAACACAATAAAACATTCTCAATCTGCAAATTGACATGTATTAGTGGTTTTCAATCAGCAATCAAAATCAATCAAAATCAGCCATTTTAAATTCATTGAAAATGCTTTTTGACATTCCAAAATGCCAAACATTAAATTATACAATTAACAAATTGTCATTTTGTCATATTTTAGTATGATAAATAATAATCTAGAACTTAAAATATTTTTTAGACACAAAATCTTTCATTAATTTATGTGATTAATTTTGTTTCTAATAAGACCATCTCTACGCTCATGACCTACAACAGCCAAGGATGCTTTGAACAGTGACAAGCTTGATGTGCCTTTCAACATTCTGACTATGGCACTCGTGATCCTCCAGTTTCAATGCGGTATTAATGATATCACGCAGTTCATCATTACTGAATTATTTTAGTACAGGTGGAACAGTTTCCCATTGGGACATAGCAGACAGCTTGTGGTATGCAGAAGCTTTGAAATTGATGATTGGCTTTCTAAAGACCCTAACATTCTCATCTATAGCAGGATATTCATCAGTACCACCTTCATGATCCTCTTCATTCTCATCATCACTTTCAATTATTCCACTTGCAAAATCATTGCTACTACCAGATTCATCATCAAAATCCTCTATAACTCCCCTCAGACAGAACTTTATTGACAGCACACCACCTCACCTCTTCATCTTCATCAGCCAGCATTCCAACTAAAATATTTTCACCATGAGCAAAATAGCTGTTATTGTTTAATACATCATAACAAATTTCTCTAATTTTCCTGTCAGGGAATTTATTTACTCTGGATCATATTGAATAGGTTTCTTGACCCATCACTTAGCCTCTTATTAGCCTTGATATTGAACCAACTGTGAAAGTATACTTTGATGATGAATTCTACTATGATTTTGAGGTTCTTACTGGGTCTTTTTGTGAAACAAAAGCGAAGAATTCTACAGGCTAAGGTGAGCCATCGAGAGTGATTTAGCAGGCCAACTTCTAAGAGTGCAAGGTCTTCATCCACTTCACCAGTAATAATTGCCCAGCAGATGCAGTATCCATAGTATTGGTCTGTTGATAAATTATTGACCACCTCATTTGGTAGAAGCACAAATGCAGGATAAGGTATAGATTTGAAGTCCACAACATTCCATTCTGACACATCACCATTGAGCTGAGAACCAATAGGGCCAGAAAATTTGTCTGGACTTTTTGTTGTCCCATCTAAAGTTATGAAGATGTGTCTAAGTGGTAATTCATTTAGATGCAGAAGACAAATATCCCACTAAAGAGGTTGCCCTAAAAACATTTCCAAATATCTGATTGACCCATGCATATGTCCTGTGTTAGTATTTGTCCCATCTGCTTTAACTAAGTTTAATTTGGCCTCAAGTTCTGTCCCTTTAATGATCTTATAAATGCCATGAGCAATGTCAATGCCTTTGCCACTCTCCGGGGTAAAATGGTCGAGGTAGAAATCGTCTGAAAATAAATGTAATTAATTTTACAATTAAATGAAAAAAGGAAGGAATAAAGTTAACTGGACAGTTGTCACTTAAAAAGAAAATTTTTTAAGTAATTATAGTACAGTAATATAACAGCATAACGCCTATAATTCTATGACAATCATTTCCATTTACCTGGTTCTCCAGTAATGACATAATGTTCCTCTAGGATTGTGGATGTGTAATACTTTTCATTTACTTTGTTAACAGCAAGTGTAGCAACCTTTCTACTGTCAAAGCCAATGCCAGTCACTTTTTCAAATATCACTTCTTCTTCCTTCTTCCTTTCAGCTCTCAATCTAGCTCTCTCCCTTCTCAACTTGTTTCTGGAAAGCATTTCAAAAATATTGGCCATGCATTACTGCATTAGCATTATACAAATATACAAAATACAAATGTCAGTGTCCTGTTTGAAACTAATTAATATAAATACAAAATATAAATTTTGACGCTAATTAAAAATAATAGTAAATCTGGTGATTTAGAACTTATAGTAGAAGCTAAGAAATGTAATATCTAGAGTGATTAAAAACATACTTATCAATAACATTTTGTATGTTATCTGGGGTGATTACTCCAAAGTCCACCAATGTAGCAGAACCAATAGCCGCTCCTGCTCAATCACTCACTTGATATCTGTTAGGATATTTAAAGTAGATTTACATATCTATTGTCAATGAATAATTTATTGGTAATCTTAATCTCTTACTCACAATGATTTCACTTTAAGCTGTATTAAAAGATTTATCTTTCAGTACTATACCTGTCACATGCTTCAGCTAATGAGCGTAATCTAGTTCTGTTCTGTAATGTTGAGACTTCTGGAACATAGTCTGCATCAAATGAATCATTACAACTGTCGCTATCTGTCAACTCAGGAATGTCCATAGGTTCAGGAAGATGAAGAGGAGGAGGAACTGATTCTTTTGCCTTTTGAGATTGAATAACCCGTGATTTGAATTTTAAGTCAGTGGCTGTTTCTGGGACTTCTTTCAGGGTACAGTAACCATGCCTAGTTGTTTTCTGGTCCTACAAAGTGATTATATTTCATTACACTATAATGTATATTTTATCTATGGGTCTCTATATGTAAATTGAAATTCTTACAAAAATGAGAAAATACTAAAATATTACTTATCATTAACATCATTAATAGTGTATTATTGATATTACTAACTTATTAAATACACTTTAATAATTGATAATTAATTAATATTAATTAATAATTTACAACTTGAAATTCAATCAACAGACCTACCTCATAAAACTGGTAATCAGATTCAGTCATTTTTAGTAAGTGCTTTTTCTCTGTATCTGCCAACAGTTTGTGATCATGTTGATATATGTCAAATAAAACGTTTACAGTTTTCAGAAAATCATCCAGATCTTGATGATATTTAGGTCCCCTTTTCTTTTTCTCATACTTCAGAAGGTGATTGAATTCCTTTATTTAGGTTTTCAGTTGGCTCTGTATGGCATTTACTGATATTGGATAAACATTATATGTGACCCACAATTTATGCAATTCCTCAGAAGTAGCTCTCAGTACAGCATCTGTTTTATAGTCTCTGAAACACACACACCTTTCAATAACTTGCTTCAACGTAGGCAATTTCCCTAAAGGAAACTGTTCTGCTGGCATAAAACGTATATCACCAAGTACTTTAGCAACAGTTTTCCTTGTAGAAGTCATACTTTATATTGCAAATGTTGAATTCAATGACAAATTGCAGTTGGAAACTTATAACAAAGGCACCTGAAAAAAAAACAAGTTTTCAATTTATTACGTTTAAAAAAAGTTCATGAAGCAGCCCCACCCTCTATTCTTTAATCAAGCATAATGGATGCAAGATAAGGAAAAGTCATATCATGTGATCACTATGTCCATGTCAACATCCTTTTAGTGCAATGTTAGTAACCAAAAAGCCAAATCATGCTTATTTTAGAATTTCTTTTGTCACTAAGGTCCGTCGAAAGGGGGTCTATGGGCCCCAAAAATTAGTTTTTCTAAAATAACTCAAAAACTAAAGGTTTTATGGAAAAATACCACACTTAATAATTTATTCTAAGTCAAATCCTGCATCTTTTGGTATGCAAACCATCTCTCTAGCATGTTCAGAAGAAGAGATATTGCCATTTTCCTGATTTTGCTAGTGCAGCATTAGATGTTTTTACAAAAATGGGGGTGGCCGGACACACGTTGGTGGCCACCAATTATTTTTTTCAGGAATCTTATTTTTATATCAAAAGCCAACTGTTAATGACTGATTAATTCTATCTTGAGTTTCAGCCCGGCCTACATGATAGTACTGTGAGGTATTGAAAAACTCATGATCTTCACTTGCCCCACAAACACCTTTAAATGGGAGACACAAGATGGGTGCACACACATTTCTACATCACTGTACAGTCTTTACAGCCACACCTACACTTTTCCTCCTAAGTGTATATATTGTAATGTATATGGTTGTAAATTTTGACTTGGTCCACAATCGATATGGACTGTGACTTACTTTTCGTGACAAGGTACTAGTATTGATGGATACCGTAATGAAATTGACTGGATTCTTTGGATCTGATATATTTGCATGTCGGTTATAAATAGATATAGAGTGTAACATATTTGGGTCATTCTCTGTCAGATCAACCAGTGCCTAACACCCTCATCTCTCAGATTT
The DNA here is from genome assembly GCA_023014485.1 of Bathynomus jamesi. NCBI lineage: Eukaryota > Metazoa > Arthropoda > Malacostraca > Isopoda > Cirolanidae > Bathynomus > Bathynomus jamesi. Next base: position 773,552 of record JAJOZX010000674.1, read on the forward strand.
TGCTGAAATTTGGTTTATAGGGAGTTTGTGGGCCCTGAATCCATTTCTGAAATTATAAGGTCAATCCGACCAACGGTTCAAGAGATATGACCTCGGGAAATTTGAGGTCACTTGCGAGGTCACTAACATTTGGCGACCCATAACTTGGGTAATAATGGTCACAATTATATAAAAGTATATATATTTAGAATCAGAAAACGACAAGGAATCCAAATATGCAAGTTTTAGAACTCTAGGTTGAAAAATAAAAAAGTTACACTGTAACCAAAATTTGAGGTCACGATTTGACCTGGGGTATCAAATGAGAATTTTTTTTTGAAATGTAAAAAATGAAGGCATAGGCATTGGCTATTAGAATCAGCAAAAAAAAGTTTGTTTATGTTAGTATTTTTCATGTAACTAACATATAAGTGAACATATTCATAAGTTGTGCGTCAATTCTACCTATTTTTTCACACTTAAGCTCATAATTTGACCTATAGAAATTAAAATTACATTTTTTTATAGATATAAAAACAAAGGCAAAAAATGTAAAATTGTATTTCACTGCTAATCTACACTGGCAATAATAGTTATAATAGTGAAAGGGGAAGACCTACTTAGAGGATTCATGTGCTAGCCTAATACAATTTTTGCATGCTCAATGCTCTCATCAATTTCTTTTTGTGGAAAAATGTATTGAATTCTGCTGCCTCCTCTTAGGGTAGGACAACTCATTACAGTTAATATATGATGTCCTGGCACTGCACATGAATCCTTGTTTGATGGATAATAATATGCACTTGATCCTGATGACCCAGAGGGATGTAGAAAGTTCACAGTGAAATCATCAAACTCTTCACAATATTCCTCCACAATTCCATACCAAACTTGCATGTCATAAATGCAGCCAACATACTCTCCTGGTTTGACACATTTTAGGTTACCAAGCATTGCAGGTTCATTAGTAAAAATGACTTTTCCTTATTCTTTTCTTTTCTCCAATGCCACTTGAAATGGGATACACCATCAGTTCTTCCTTGTTTAGGGGAACAAATCTATGATATTTCTGAGTTCCAGGAATAGCCCTACTATCCTTGAATCGATGTTCCAACCGTTCTTCTGCATCTTTCAAATCAGCTGTAGTTACAAAGAAAAAATTTATCTTCTTGCTCAAGTTTTCTTCACAAAACTGAAACATGTGTTCTGGTGTAAGAATTTGCCTCTCTGTAGTTCTCTGCAAACTGGCACGAGCAGTAGCTCTTTTCACTGTTCCTCCAATCCCATCACATGCATTTTTGCCATGGGATGTAGCAAAGAAGTGCCATTCACAAGACAGACCAAAATCCTCTTCATGGTAACAGAGATTTGTGAAGTTGTATCTGTTCTTATATTGGCCAGCACATCCATCTGAGAAATAGTGCACCTTCTTCAATTGTGGGCATCTGAATTTAACATATGTCATAAGCTTCAATATGAATGAGTAAACCATTATAGTGTTGTGTTTTAGTGATGCAGATAAGAAACAGACACTAAAATGGCTAAGTTCCTGGTCTGCAGATGATATAATAGATGACAAAAGGGTGAACTGTACACTGTGAATTGTCCCAGTGAAACCCTTGGGCATCCTGGACAATGAAAGAATAATTCTCAGAGAAATCACCTAGTATAACTACCTCGCTCTGAGGTGGTAGTGTTTCTTTCAGCTGCTTGAAGTACTGTGATTGTTGCTGAGCAACAAAGTGATGATGAACCATGCGGGATATTTTCATGCTTAGGGATATAAGTATTCATGAAGTGGCTCCACCTTATCAACCATTGTACAACGGTCAACAGTCACCCATTGCTTGTAAGATATTTCATTTGGAGCTGATTTCACACTGTCAAGTAACTCAAGAAAATCCAGGACACCCTCTTCTCTTGGGCAATCATTGCAAAGTTGCATCATGCAAGTCTCTCTTTCTGTACTGCAGACACTGTAATCCATAAGATCCTTGTATGAAAGACCTCTTTCTCCCAATGCAGCCAGCTGCAATTTTGGATTTTGATGGTATGTGCAGACACAGACAGAATGAGTCCCACCACTACCGGCAAGCACACAATATGATGGCCGTAATTTTGCAAATGTGGAAAATCCTATTTTGGGATTCTTTTCATCATTTTTATATAGTTCAAACATCTCTCTTAAATTCCCGAGGACCAATCGTTTTTGCACCTTCATTGCACCTTCAGCACTGATAACTTTCACGCAATCCTTTTGGCCAGGACACATACGACTAACCTCTTCTGACTCATAGAATCTTCTAACTATATCTTTGTGTTCTTCAGATATCACTTTTCCTTTGCTCATTAGTGGAATCTTCGGAAGGATTCCATGTTCTGATTTAAGTGAACGGCTTCTTTTCACCATGTATGTTGTAGTTTGAAAGAAACTAGCTGTTTTTTCAATTGTGTATGGTGAGAGTGTCAATATTTGTAGTTTGTGATGGTGACATTTGCTCTCCAGGAATGACTGTTTCAATTCATTCATTAATTTGTCTAGATGTTTTTCAGATTTAGTTTCAGGTTTTGAAGTATCACTTACCTCCTCGGTAATTTGAACACCATAACTGAGTTCTAGCCTCTCCTTCAGGTGTTTCTGAGCAGATGATAGCTTACCACGAGCCTTGCGCTTTTTCTGGCTTAATGACAGCCCTTCTGAAAAGAACAGAAAAAAAGGTTTCTCACACCTGAATATTAGTAATTAAATATTAATTATAGTACCTTAAATGCTATATAATTGGCTATATAGTAGATCAAACAGACCTTGTAGTAAAGTATAAGTTATTATATTAATTTATTACTTACTTTTTTTAACTGGTGTTTGGTCCAGAAATGCTAGAACTGGTTCAACTGAAGTTGAAGGATTTTCCTTTATCAAGCAATCACTGTCATTGTCCAGATCTTGAATTGAAGAGATGTTACTCAAGCCACTGATAGTAGATGATTCATTTGAATCCTGCTCAGACTCGTTGTTTTCAGTGGTACTAAGTATAGTGGGGTTTTTCATTATCAGTGTCCAGCAGTTCACACACAACAATGAGTCTTTTTTCACTCTTCCAGCACATTTTTCAACAAGTACATCAGTCACTTTTCTAAGATTGATTGTTATGCGTTTCTTGTGTTTTTGAATAGGGTCCTGGCAGTATTTCAAGTGCCGAACCATTGTATTTTGATCTGTAAAGATATAGGATTTACAATTAGGTAATATATATTTTTTAGAAAATATATAGCTATACACACTTAATATTTTAGGCCTTGATAGTCTCTGAGGCTCATTAAAACACCATACCCACCAGCCACCCACAGTGCTGGCTGGAACTGTACTAACCTGTAGACAAGGAATTTTGCAACTATCTGTGTTGATTCTGCACTTAGACAAGTAGCAACATGTTTCAACAGGTTTGTTTAGGCTACATGTGAGCTTAGTCTTCCCCTTTCACTATTATAACTATTATTGCCAGTGTAGATTAGCAGTGAAATACAATTTTTATTAAATTCTTGGAGCTTGAGGTCAAATTGATAGCTAAGATATAAAAATTCCTTGAAATGACAAGCAATTTATAAATATGGTGTTCACTTATAAGTTAGTTACATGAAAAGTACCAACATAAACAAACTTTTTATGATTGTTTCTATTAGTCAAGAACTCTGACTTTGTTTTTTATATCTATAAAAAATGTAATTTTAATTTCTATAGGTCAAATTATGAGCTTAAGTGTGAAAAAATAGGTAGAATTGACGCACAACTTATGAATATGGTGTTCACTTATATTTTAGTTACATGAAAAATACTAACATAAACAAACTTTTTTTTGCTGATTCTAATAGCCAATGCCTGTGCCTTCATTTTTTACATTTAAAAAAAAAATTCTCATTTGATACCCCAGAGGTCAAATCATGACCTCAAATTTTGGTTACAGTGTAACTTTTTTATTTTTCAACCTAGAGTTCTAAAACTTGCATATTTGGATTCCTTGTCGTTTTCTGATTCTAAATATATATACTTTTATATAATTATGACAATTATTACCCAAGTTATGGCTCGCCAAATGTTAGTAACCTCGCGAGTGACCTCAAATTGCCCGAGGTCATATCTCTTGAACCGTTGGTCGGATTGACCTTATAATTTCAGAAATGGATTCAGGGCTCACAAACTCCCAATAAACCAAATTTCAGCAAAATATGAGAGATGAGGGTGTTAATTTCAATTTTTTTTGGTTGATCTGACAGAGAATGACCCATTTGTGGATAGTAGTCTATTATGACTTGATCCTCTGGATCGAGAGATTCTATCTTTAGTTTTAAATCAATAATTAATTAGTTTTGCTAAATTGGTTGTTGCCAATGTACAGGAAGTTGTTACATAAATTTCTTATGTTCTTGTGGTTCGGAACCCACGTAAAATTGTAGGTCCCCTCCGCCACCACGGAGGACATACACAATTACGAACACAGGTAGGTAGACCAGCCATGAGTGGATCCTAGGGTCTTTGTTGGTCTGAAACATTATTATAACATTATTATTATTATAATTATGAGTGAAAAAAGGAAAATTACTGAAGTTAATGAATCTCGGAAAAAGCGTAAATGGCTAGCATTAGAATAGAAACTAGAGATTATAAAGTGTTATGGAAGTGGTGCATCATATGCTAAGATTGCTTGAGACAAGTGAATGAATGAGTCATCAGTACGGACAATTGTTAAGGATGTAGACCAGTATAAAGAATATGGATTTGAAATGCTGGATTCTGCCAACATTCATGAGTGCATTGAATTGCATTCAGAGGATCTTGCTGACAATGATCTCATAAATTTAGAAGAACAGCGTGTGTATGAAAAGGAGGAGGAGGAATAGCATGGTTCGTTCAAATGACACTCCAACACCTTCCAAAGAGTTCACAACAAATGAACTGGAGAAAGTGTTCTGTTTGATAGAAGAAGCTAAAGAAAGAATTATGGAAGGTGATCCCAATTTAGAGCATAGCCTTAGAGTGCAATGAGACTTAGAAAATGCTATTAGATGCTACAGAGAAATGTACTCTGAGAAAAAGAAAAAAGTTGCACAAACCTCGTTACTGAAATATTTTTCAAAGCAATAAAATTCTTCATAAAATTTTAAAAAATGTAGGTATGTAAATTCTTAATAAAATTTACAAAAACGTATGTAAAAGTTTTTTTAGCTCTCTTAAAATTTGCTCATTCATTACCTAACCAAAATAAATTTGATTTTCTCGCTGTTCAAAAGCTAAACAATGCATATATGTTGGAAGTTTTTTAATAAGAATGCTTTAAAGCATACGGTACTTACAAATGTAATAATTAATTTAATTTTAATAAATAAAAGTACAGTAGACTCGCAACTTACATGGGGGTTACGTTCCTGGGACCCTGCGTAAAGTCAGAAACCAAAAAAAATCCCCTAAATTGCCCTTAAATCACTATATATTGTAACTGTTATATATGTATAACATACCTATAACACAAAAGTGATGCAATTGGCAATGTTGAATTCCTTCCAGCGTGCCATAACACTTGTTAGTGCTGTCCTCCATGGCATTGCGAATGTAGACGAAGGTGAGACATGTGTATGCTGCTTAAAGCACCGAAATTGTAAAATTGTAACCTGCGTATAGTTGAAACCATGTAAGAAAAATCTGCGTAAATTGCGAGTCTACTGTATTTATTAATATTATGAATTGTATAATGTTTATAATCATTTACATCAGTAAAAAAGTCCATTTTTTCAGTGTTACCAAAGGGTGAGAATGCATTCCCCATTTAATGCGGATTTGATTAGTGCAGTAGTTTTGCCCCATGCATTAACTACACTAACCGGGGTATTACTGTACACACAAAAACTTGAAATATGAAGTTTTTATCAACAAAGTGTGATTAAAATGTTAATTAATTATCCAGTATCCAGCTGGATCATACTTGATATCCGGTATCTGGCCAGATACTGAAGAAGTGGCTGGATCATGATCTGGTATCTGGTGCATCCCTAGTCCCTTGCTTTAACAAATTAATTGGTTCCTGAAAATGGTTTGTATATCAAAAATTCATATATTGAAATTAAGAATTCCATACAAGCAATGTTATAATTTATTTATTAATTCATTCCAGAGTTACTTCTCATTATGGAAATATTCATAAAAATGTACACAGAAAATACAATAAATACAAATAAAATGCATATTAAGTAAATAAAATAAATGGTACTTTCCTGTTATCCTGGACCCCAGACTTTTTGCCAGTTGCCAGACTTCAATTTTGACACAGAATATTTTTGTTAAAACTAACAAAAATATCACAACTTAACCTAACCTTACCAACTAATTAGGTTAATTGAATGCCCAGTTAGGTAAACTGTACACCCTTGATAATTGGTTGTTGTGATATTTTTGTTAGTTTTAATGAAAATATTGTGTCAAAATTGAAGTCTGGCAACTGGCAAAAAGTCTCGGGTCTGGGATAACAAGAAAGTACCAAATAAATTATTATTTTTAGCTTTGTTTCTAAGCTAACTGCTTTATGAGATTTCTTTTCCTTACTTTCACCATCACCACCACTACCATGAGGCCTTTTGGAAGACATGATTACACAATTTTAATAGCTTTATAGGTTATAAAATAGGCAGGAGACACTTGTTCACAACACAAGGATGCAATGTAAACAAACTTGTTTGCAGGTCACTGATGGTGTTGGTTAGAGTAACATTGTTGGTGTTATCACCATCTGATTTTGTCTTGAATTTCATATCATCAGTCATTATAACCCCAAATAAATCGCTTTCATGCTTCTCTGAATATCCTATCTATCTGGAGCATATATATATAACCTTTGGTTAGCTTCCGCCCGAATTGTTCATTCTGACGAAGGTCAAGCTTTTCACTCCACCTTAGACCTCAGTTTTAACATGGAATCCGAACCACGCCCCACCAGCAGCCCAGCGTCTTAACCACTAGGCCACCTAGGGTACCCATTTATCTACCAACCACTTTCTTTATTGTGTGGAAGGATGAACAGCTGGGTTTTGCTGCGCGCTGGCTGCCGTCGGGTCTCGAACCCGGGGCCGATGGATTCGTAGTCAGTGACGCTAACCACTACACCACTGAGGTGCATATATATATATATATATATATATAATATATATATAATATATATATACACACACACAGGGTGAGTCAAAAGTAGCGCCCAATTTCTGTTTTTTCGGCTGTCAGATTCTTTCTGGGAAGTCATGTTGTTAATAATTGTCTTGCAGATTATTAATTTTCTTAGTTTATAATTGTCTTGCAGATTATTAATTTTCTTAGTTTATTTATTTTTGTTTTTGTTTTGCAGGTTATTGCTGAGAGTTTGGAAAGTTACTGAATTTGCACCAAATTGAACCATGAATTACCTTTCAATGAATCAACGCATTGCGGCCGTGAAACATTACTACAAATGTAATGAACAACCAACGATGGTGGCACGCCGTTTGGCACAGGAATTCGATATTAACCCACCCCATGGAAGAAACATACGATTGATTGTCAAGAAATTTGAAGCAACAGGGTCGGTAGCCACTGCAAAGAAGTCCGGTCATCCGAAAATGGCAACAAATGTAGCTAAGGCTGAAGAAGCCATCAGGAGACTGGAACAAAGTCTGCAAAAGTCAACTTGCCGTTTATCTGCAGAGTTGGAAGTGAGCCAATCAAGTGTTATCCGTATCCTTCACCAGAAAAAATGGAAACCTTACATTCCACGCTTACTGCATGCCCTTCATGATGGAGATGATGACCGCCGTCTTCAATTTTGCGAAGAGTTCTTAGCTAAACTTGACGAAGAGGACACAATGCTAGACAACATCTGGTGGTCAGATGAGGCATGTTTTAAGCTTAATGGCACAATTAACAGAGACAATTGTGTCTACTGGGCTGCGGAGAACCCAAGAGTGACAGTTGAGGAGGTAAATTTACCTGGCGTGACAGTTTGGGCAGCCATATCTCCATTAGGGATAATTGGACCCTTTTTCTTTGAGGGATCTGTCACTGCAGAAATTTACCTGGATATGCTGCAAACCTTCTTTTGGCCCAGGGTACAAGATCAGGACTGTTATTTCCAGCAAGATGGAGCTCCACCTCATTATGGACGTCATGTTCGTCAGTGGCTTGATGAAAACTTTCCCGGAAAGTGGATCGGCCACCGCGGTCCGATCGAGTGGCCGGCACGCTCCCCAGACCTTACACCTCCAGATTTCTTTCTTTGGGGGCTCATGAAAGACCTTGTTTATCGTGAAAAGCTTTGTACCATTCAGGAATTGAAGGCTCAAATCACTGCAAAGTTTGAGGAAATTGATATCGAACTCTGCAGGCGTGTGTGCCACTCTGTGCCTGCTCGGCTGCAATTGTGCATTGATCACGAGGGAGGGCACTTTGAAAATTGCAAGTAAAACAGCTTGGTACAGTTCCGTAATAATTTTCCCCTGAATAAATGGTTAGATAAACATGTCATTCATTTATTTCTACCTTCTTGTACACTGTAATACAAATGGCAAACAAACAATCAACTGACAGAAATTGGGTGCTACTTTTGACTCACCCTGTGTAATATATATATATATATATATATATATATATATATATATATATATATATTAGGGTGACACTTATTTTCGAAAGTTTGAATTTTTATCGGGACGGGCGCGTTTCTGGTTCCATTTTGTCAAAAAATATCGTGTGTAAAATATTTTGAAATAAAACAATATTTAGAACTGCCTCAATACGGTCAAAGTTTGTATATTTTCTCGAAAAGTAGAAATTTTAGATCATGATGTTCTATGCCTCTAGCAAATAAAATATCACTTCTAGTTTGTTCAAGCTACTAATCTTGACCTAAAACATATAACTGGACTTCATACTTTCAACTCTAGGTCCCCCTCAACTCGAGTATTAGCCCCTCAAGGGGGGGGGGGGGTATCATGGGCGCCCATCTCCCTCTCATTGTTGCTGACTTTGCAGAGGTCACGGTGGACTTGCGGGCGGTTGGGAAGTCACAGCGGTGCTTCTCGACCACTTGTAAGAGGAACTGCCTTTGGTCTTCACTCTTGGTAAGGGCCAGGTTGAAAGACTGCATCAACGCCACCCTGCGCTCCGCGAAGTCATTGACAACTTGAAGGGCCTGGACTCGGCGGGATGCGGCGATGAAGGCTGGGTCCGTCCGCCACTCCTCCGGATCCTTGAGCAGGAAGGCGGTGCTGATGTCCAGAACCTTGAAGAACTCCTTTGATGTAGTCGTTGTGAACTTGGCCAATGTATTGTTGGCGATTGAGGCGGTGGACAGGTCCACATTGATACGCCGCGGGGGATCCTCCGATCCTTCCTCTTCTTCCATCGCTTTAATCATCTCCCGCTTTGTCGCCAAGTCGATACCCTCGTCGAAGATGGCCAGGGTGACGAGGCGCTCGCTCAAGTACCATAGGTGCCTGGCGAAGACTGTCGCCGTCGCCTTGGCCACTGCTGAGTCCGGATAATAGACGAGGGCCTTGAGCAGCGCGAGGTCCGCGGCTGGGGCCGTTGCCGGGAGCGGCGCTTTGTACCAGGCCGTCACGTAGATGGACACGGCGAAGATGGTGAATCGCCGGATTCCAGCCGCTTCGCCTGACGACATCTGAAACTGTTCCCGGAACAGGAACAGTTTGATGGCATAGATGACTTTTGCCATCCAACGCGCGCGATGGAAGGCGCCGGGACGAGCGAACCGGGCACCCCGCTTGTTCGGACCGCCCAGCACAATTACAGAGAGCTCCAGAAGTTCCCTGTAGTCATCACGTGGATGTTGACCGTCGAGGAGGCGGCTGAATTCGATCAGCAGGTCGTCGCGGGCGTCCTTCAGGTGCTGCGGCATGGTTCCATCCTCGAAGGGCTTCGCTTTGGTTTGATCGATGAAGTCCCACTGGGCGGCGAATCGTTTGAACAGGAGGATGTCAGGACCAGTAGAGGGACCGAGGCACGCCGTGAATGCCTTCTCGCACACCAGTTCGTGGATGTGGTGGCGGCAAGCCAAATGAAGCACTGTCTTCTCGAGTTTCTGCTCAATGATATAGCAAGCTCCTCCTGAGAGTCCTGTGTTTGAGGCGGTGGTGTCAAAAGAGAGGGCACAGATCCGTCCCTTGATGTCCCAATCCTCGAGGGCAGAGAGGACGGCTTCCGCCATGGCGCGGCCGGTGCCGTCGGGGAGGCTGGGCACAGCCAGAAGCTTGTCGACGTTCTCCCCAGACACCAGAACTGGAAGGCGATCTTCAGCAGGGCCTCCGTCAGCCGCTGGTACGATTTTCCCGTCCCAGTGAACGGTCAGCGGCACAGTAGGATGGAAGGCTGCCTTCATTTCCGCTGCTGCCATAGCACGGAACTTTGCTCGGTCGCGGCGGGAGGATTCGCGGTTCAAGACCAGCTCCTCAGGGTCGTGGCCCAAGCTCCTCGCAGCCGCCGACAGCAAAAAAACACCACCTCGGTCGGTAAGTTTCGTCCGATCCATCGCTGCGGAGAGATCAGGGGTGATCATCTTTTTCGACGCGCGGAATCGCTTGGGTGGTAAAGGGGTCGTAGATGCTTCTGCATTCGACGTGGACGGGCCCGGGAGAGAGAGCTCTTCCTCCTCTTCTCGGCGACGACGCCGTGTCGGTGACCGAGTCGGGCTGCTTGCACCTGAGCTGGAGCTCGATGCCAGTTCGACGAGTTCTTCTCGGCTCTCTCTGTTCGCCCTTTCATCATCTTGCCGGCGGCTCCTTTCCGCTTCCTGTCTCCTCGCACGCTCCTCCTCAGTGTGCAGCGTCATGTCACGTGTGGAGGAGATGCGGCCGCGCCGCACCTCGGCCCTTTGTCCCGTCAGGAACTCCCTGTCCTCTTCGATTGTGATCATCGACATCGCCTGTTCGTGTGCGATGTCGAAGAGGCGGTCAAGGGATGAGAGGAACTCGGCCTCGTTCCTGATTTGGGTCACAGTGCGCCGTTTCGAGTTCTTGTTCAGAGCCCGCCACTTCTCGTACATTCGGAGAACCTTGTCCCTTGCGCGTTGGTCTTTCTGCGTAGGAATACGGGACCGCTCCCAGAATTCCTTGACTGCGGTCACTGTCTCAGCGGCTGCTTCCTTGATCGGCTTCTTGACGTCAAGGTGAAGGTGGAAAAAGTACTGAAGCGCCTGCTTTCCCGTAGGCAGCATGCTTCCTGTGATGCTGTGGTCCACGGTCCCCAGGAGATAGACTGCTGTTTTAGATCTTGTTGCCGAAGCCATCACGTCGTTTCAGAACTCACTGAAAAAGAGAATGAAACACTGTTAGTGTTGGCAAAACTCGTCCCAACCCATTTTCTACTTAGAATAACATGTTCTTTCGCCTGTATCAATATTTGGATAAACTCGTGTTACACCCTGTATAATACCTCATTTTAGTCTTCTGTACACCAGTGCGGAAGACTAAACCAACGACTCTGACCATCCGTCTGTCTGTCTGTTATCATTTTTCAACTCAGAAACTACAGCAGCTATCGAAACGAAAACTGACATGATAACAGAATGCCATGAGTACTTTTCGACAAAAAGTATAAACTTTGACCTCGTTGAGGCAGTTCTAATTATTATTTTATTTCAAAAATATTTTACACACAATGTTTTTAGACGGAATGACACCAGAAATGCGCCCGTCCTGATAGAAATTCCCAAAAAATGAAAAACACCCCAAATAAGTGGCACCCTAATATATATATATATATATATACACACACACACACACACAGTGGTGTAGTGCTAAATAAAGAAGTGAGGGAACGCATTTTGAAAGTGTTACTCAGATGCGGGGGGGACAATGGTGAGCGCGGCGAGCCCATACAGCTGGGGGTCCGGGGGCACTGTAAGCCCCCCGGGAAATCTTTTGAAATCTGACCAATTTCAGGGATATTTTGAGGTCATATGCACTAGATATTAGGATGTATTCCAAGGTTGAAGATGCAGTATTTCCAGTGTCATTAGATATACGAAATCCAGTACGATCAATAAAAATAGCTAACAACTGGAATGATTAACTAAAAAAAAGTTAACAACTGGTACGCCGTGGTGACTGTTTCACCAGATCTTTATAGGCTAGCATTGCCTCAGTCGAAGCTAAAAGAAATGAAGCAGTTAATGATTCTTTCTCATTTCTTCTAGGGGTGGGAATTAAAATTTCATGACATTAGAGATTTGTAAGTTCAGATTTATTTGAAATAGTGAGGGAACGCCGTTCCATCTACCAAAAAAAGTAAGGGAACACCATTCCCACGCATTCCCACAGCACTATACCACTGTGTGTGTATATATATATATATATATATATATATATATATATATATATATATATATATGAGTGCTGTAGTGTTAAAACTAATGGGAAGGAAATCCCCTTATTTGTAGGCTAACAGTTGATAGAATATATGGCACAGCCACATATTGTAGCTTACTGGCACAGTTGCTAAAGGTTAGTCACCAGCATAATGCTGAATAATAATAATAATAATAAATATTTCATTTGTACTTTCAGGTACAGTAATTTATTTGAGACATGAACTAGTACTTAAAAAAGTAATAGTAAACTTGCTATTAAAATAATTATAAAATGGGTTCTTTCATATACAAAGTTATCTTTATTGTTGGATTATTAGCCTTGATACACACTGGCTACTCTGCTGCAGAACGTGAGTGAATCATTAATGGTGTTAGAAAACTTTTATTTGATCTTTCTGACTCGTATGTACGGTATCTATTTCTTGGGTATGATAGAGCATTTAGAAATTTAGAACTCTGATAAATTAAATATTATGCTGCCTTTCTTTCAATTTTACTTGAAAAAAAATTTAGCCTGTCTCTTTATTGACTATTTCAAAAACTCATTATGTTAATATAGTTCATCAATTTCATTAGGCCCCTAGTTGTAGATTTGGAAAGCTTATTATCTATAGCCTTTACGAGCGTGTAATTTATATTAGGTACATGTGAATGCAAATGTTAAAAGTAATATGAGGGTTGTTCAAAAAGTAAGTTTACAAGGTTAATTACTGGTGCATTATGCATAGTACAATAATGTTATTGGTAGTACAGTATTTTGTTAGGAATGTGTGGCAACACTGTAAAGTAGAAACATCCAGGTGATGGCAATGATTTTTTGGGACCATCAAGGCATTTTGCATATTGAATTTTTGTAAAAAGGGACAATAATAAATGCCACTTCTTACTGTAAAACTTTACAGTGACTCCACATGGCTGTCAGAAGAAAATATCATGGGTTGCTTACTGCAGGTGTGGTGTTCTTGCATGACAATGCACGCTCTCACATTGCAAATCAAACCTGTCAACGTCTGGAGTCATTCCACTAGGGAGTCATGGATCATCTCCCCTATAATCCTGACCTTGCACCAAGCAGCTTCCATTTGTTGCCAGACCTAAAGGAACACCTCAGAAGTAAACAATTTCAAAACAATCCTTATGCAGAAGTGGCTGTATGAAACTGGTTAAAAACTAAGGACCCTACATTTTACTCGACTGGCATTGAAAAGCTTGTCCCTGTTTGGTTATTAAGTTGTTGAAAACAGTTTCTTCAAAACACCTTGTAAACTTACTTTTTGAACAACCCTTGTATTAAAGCAGTTGATTTTAGATTAAATAGGTTTTACATTAACAACAATTTACAGGTGATAATGTAAAATTCTCAGAAATAATCCTTAGGAGAATATTTTCGAGAATTTTCTTTTTTTAGAACATCTGAGAGGTTTTTCAACTGTTCTGATACAACTTAACTTCAGTTCCTGTCAAAATGGAGAAATTCTAAGTCAGAAGTGAATGATAGGATGAATGAAGAAATAAATAAATTAACCAATGCAAAAAATTTATTGAATCATTGTATAAAGACCGTATTTCAATTCAAAGTACAGTATTTACCAGGGATGGCAGTGATTAAATCAAAATGATTTAATCACCTGATTAAATCAATTGATTTTATGAAATTTTTTTTTTTTTTTTTTTTTTTTTTCAAAATTATATAGAAATTAATAAAATATATCAGACAAAATACTTTAGAAACAAATAAAAATATCCCTTGTAATAAGTAAGTGTTCAATTTCAGTTTTTCGGTATAATAGTTTTTTTATGAAAAAAATTGATTTTTTTGGTTTTTTTTTCAAAATTATATAGAAACTAATATATATATATAGTATATCACCTACAAAAGCGGAGGAAGAGAGTCAAATTGATTTTCTCCTATGCAGAAGGAACCATGTAGGAGAGGTGAAAAATTGTAAGGTGATAAAAGGAGAAAGTGTATCAGCCCAACACCGGCTTGTAGTTCTCGATTGTGAGGTTAAGGGTACTAAGAAAAAACAACAAGGAATGCCAAAAATCAAATGGTAAATTGAAAGATGAACATCTGAAAACTCAGTTTAAAGAACGTGTGATGAGCGAGATAATACCTAAGGAAAATGCAAATGAATGGTGGGAGGAAAATAGTAAAATCATTAGACGTGTAGGGGAGGAACTCCTTGGAAAAACATCTGGGAAGGGAGCTCCTCAAGATAAAGTGTCGTGGTGGTGGAATCAGGAAGTGCAGGAGAAAGTAAAGAAGAAAAAAGAAGCGAAGAAAAAGTCGGATTCATTGGGCAGCGAAGAGGATAAAGTGGCAACAAAAACAGCCAACAAGGAAGCAAAGAAGGCAGTCGCACAGGCAAAGGCGAGCGTATTAAATGAAATTTATGAAGAGTTGGAAACACAGGTGGGAGAGAAAAAGATATATGGGCTGGTGAAAAGGAGGAATAGAGCGACTAAAGACCTAACACAAATAAAATAGATTAAAGATGGAGAAGGATATGTACTGAGCGATGAGACTGAAATAAAGAATAGGTGGAAAGTGTGTTTTGAAAAACTGTTAAACGAGAGGAGTTTTTGGAGAAGGGACTGCGAATGAGAGGGATACACCAGGGATTAGTAGGGAAGAGGTGAAGAGAGCCTTAAAGAAGATGAAGAGTGGAAAGGCGACAGGACTGGATGAAATACCAGGAGAAGTGTGGAAAAGCTTGGGGGAGGATGGAGGAAATGTCTTGAGATCTACTGAGGAAGGTTTACGATCAGGGAAAGATGCCAGACGCGTGTAGGGACAGTGTAATCGTACCAATATACAAAGAAAAGGGTGACATCCAAGATTGTGGAAACTATCGTGGTATAAAGCTGATGTCACACACAATGAAAATTTGGGAGAGTTATAGAAAAGAGAATAAGATATGAAACAGAGATTGGTGAACAGCAGTTTGGTTTTATGCCTGGAAGAGGGACAACTGATGCCATCTTTATTGTTCGACAAATGTTGGAAAAGTTTGGAGAAAAACAGAGAAAGCTACACCTGGTTTTTATAGACCTTGAAAAGGCATATGACAGGGTACCAAGAGAGGAGGTGTGGAGGTGCATGAGGGAAAAGGATGTGTCGGAGAAGTATGTAAGGTTAGTGAAGGATATGTACGAAGGAGCAAGGATGCAAGTAAGAACATGCATTGGACTGACAGAAAAATTTACTGTGAAAGTGGGATTACATCAAGGCTCGTCTCTAAGTCCGTACATCTTCGACCTAATAATGGATGTATTGGGGCAGGGTTTCATTGTACCAGCCCCTTGGGACATGTTATTTGCAGATGATATAGCCCTCATAGTAGGGTGGCAATAAAAAATGAAGTCGCAAAATTTAAAATGTGCGGGTACTCATTTTATTCGGTTTATTGAAAAAACAAATTCTGCCAAATTTCAAGTTCCTAATCTTATTTAAGTGGTGGTACAAGACACAAAGAACTTTGTGCTCTAGGCTATTGGAAATGAGTGTTCGAGTGAGCTTCAAAGTTATACAAAACAAAAAAACTGAAAAGAAAGATTCTGATAAGACTCAAACAACCTCAAATAGGACTGCAATAGCTTGTAGTGATCTGATAGATTACAATTATGCCTAATTTTTCTGGCTTCAAATGAACGTGGATTTATTGGCATCAGGGAACATCTTCCGGTGCTGCTCCACAACCTGAAGAACGTATTGCTGTTGATCTCCTGTGTGGTCAGCACAGCGTTAAAATCTTTCATTTAGGGCAACTCCTCTTTCTGCGGGATCATTGACAACACTGATGGCAGAGCGCGCTGTTTCGCTTGTTGAAAATCTTCATCTTCCCCTGCTCCGGATCCTTGGAGAGGAAGGATGTGAAGCTGGAGCAGGTGGAAGAAGGCAATGTGTTCTTCGTGACAAAGGCTGCCAAGAAAGATGTTCAGCATCTCCCACATCAATTGTCACACGAGACGAAGGACTCTTCCTTTCTTCATTTTTGAGCGCCTCAACCATGCCTCTTTTCACTGCGCTGCTGAGATATTCATCAAAAAAGGCCAAAGCGACAACTTTTCACTTAAGTACCAAAGATGGCTAGTGATCCCTTTCAAAGCAGCCTCTGCCACGCGTCGGTTAACTTGTCTGTACTGCACCAGCTTTTGTATCAGCTCCAAGTCCAACCACGGAGCATATCTGGCTACCGGGCATTGAACCAAACTTTAACGTAAATCTCTGCAACAAAGAGGCAAAGTCAGTAACACCCTGGAGCTCCTGCCGTGAGTTTCCCCAAGTTCCGCAACTGGTGACGGTACAAGATCTTAAATGCATAGATGCATTTTGCCATCCACCGTGCCCTGTGAGGGCACCCGGAGTTTGAATATGATTTCCCCATGGTAGATTTATTCGAGAAATAGCAGTACGAGTTCCAGGAATTCACGTAATCATCGCGAGGCTGCTGAGATCTCAACTGTTCGTGCACAAACTCTGCAACTTTCTCCTTGAATGCGTGCATCTGATCTGCCACCTCATGGTCTCCCTCAGCAGAAAGAAACGAATCCTTTACAATCTTTGGCCATACCTCCGCCAATCTTTGAAAGAGCTTGATCTTTGGTCCCGAAGAGCATGCTACTAAGGCTTTGAAAACTTTTTCGAGAACTATTTCCGCGATGTGGTGACGACAAGCAAGATTGAGAAGTTTCTTCCCGAGCTTCTGCTCGAGGAATTGACAAGCGCCGTTCAAGCGACTGGTGTTACATGATGTCGTGTCAAAAGACATGGCTACGATCCCGGGAGATAACTGCCAGTCTTCCAGCATGTCATGCACTGCTGTTGCCTGCGCCAGACCTGTTGATGATGGCAGCTTTGGTACCCCCAACAGTTTCATCACACCTTCTCCTGAAACCAGGACTGGAAGGCGATCGACCTTCTCTTTGTTTGTAAGGTCTGGAAGGAGCTTGCCATCCCAATGAACTGTTAATGGTACCGTGGGGGAAAAAGACCTTCTCAGCTCATCCGCGATGTCTTGGCAGAATTTCATTCAAGCTAGTCGGATTGTCTCTCGATTCAACGCGTAGTGTTCCATACTTTGTCCAGCAGCTGCTAAGGTATTGGCCACAACATGGACTGCCCGGCGATTGGATATCTTGTGCAGTCCAACGCTTGCGCCAGTTCTTGAGTAACAATCTGATTTAACCCTCTTGATCTTTTCCTCTTGGGAGGCAGATGACGCGCCTCCTATTGCTCCGACATTCACCTCATCTTCCTTGTCAGTATCCTCATTTGTAGAACTGCTGCTCGACTCCAAAACCACGGACCTGTCCATCTTCTGGAGTTCATTCAGGTTCCTTCGTTTCCTTTTCTCTTGCTCACGCTGCCACGTCATTTTGTTTTCCTCTTGTCTAATATACTTCTGATCAACAAGTCCTATAGTTCCTCGATGACCAGGCTCACGCTGCGCAAGAAGAAACTGCTTGTCTTTATTTTTGATGATTTTGAGCGCATCACCATGAGCGCAATCGAACAGGCCTTTCAGACCTTCTCCTTGTCCATCTGGGTTTTGGTACGCCTCGCTCGTATTTCTTTAAGCTTCTCCAGCTTGTCTTGTGCCCAGTGCGTAGCTTGAGTCGGAAGACTTGCATTCTTCCACATCTGTTCGACCTCTGTCATCACCAGTTGGCTACTTTCTCTGACAGGGTGAGACTCAGACAGGTGAAAGAACAAGAATCGTTCCAGGACCTGCCGCTTGGATGGCAATTTGGCTCCTGTAAGGGCATATGAGTTGGGAGAAGTCTCCAGTAGCCATAAAACATCATTCTTTCTTAGAGTAGTCGCCATTTTTCATCTACCTGCAAAGTATACAAAATAGAGAATTAGTAAGTGACAATGGTGGAAACTTTGTTACTCTCGTACCACCCCCTAATGTTTATCAAAAGTCCTAAAAATTTGCCTGAGTGATTTTCTTCAGGAACTGCACCAAACGCGCCACCGCACTCGCTCCTCCAGGCAACTTGGATTTTTACCCCTATTGGCTATTGCCACCCTACCTCATAGACACCACCAGAGAAGGAGTAGAGCAGAAATTGGAATGATGGAGAAGGGTGATGGAGGATAGAGGGCTTAAGATCAGTCGAAAGAAGATGGAGTATATGGTTTTTAATGGAGAAGAGGGGATCGGGGATGTAACACTACTTGGTGAGAAGCTTAAAAGGGTAAACACTTTTAAATATTTAGGTTCCCATATGGCATCAGACGGTACGCTCGACTCTGAAATTAACCATAGAATCCAAGCAGGATGGAGAAATTGGAAGAATGCTTCGGGTGTGTTATGTGACAAAAGGATTAGCGCAAGAGTGAAAGGAAAGGTGTATAAAACGGTGGTGAGACCTGCGATGTTGTACGGAGCGGAGGCCTGGCCCATCAAAAAGGCCCAGGAGAAGAAGTTGGAGGTAGCAGAAATGAGGATGTTGAGATGGATGTGTGGAGTTACGAGGTTGGATAGGATTAGAAATGAAAGGATTAGAGGAACGACTAAAGTGGTGGAAATATCAAGAAAGTTCAAGAGAGAAGGCTACAATGGTACGGCCATGTGATGAGAAGGGAGGAAAATTATGTAGGGAAGAGGGTTATGGACATGGAGGTGGAAGGGAGAAGGAGGAGAGGCAGGCCAAGAAGAAGATGGAGAGATTGTGTGGAGGGAGATTTCAGGGAAAAGGGTTTGGTTGGGGACGAATATGAGGACCGGGGCGAATGGAGGTGGATGGTCAGAAATAGCGACCCTGTATAGAGACGGGAAAAGCTACAGAAGAAGAAGAAGAAGAAGATAGAAACTAATAAAATGTATTTCACAAGAGACTTTGGAAATAAAAAAATACCCCTTGTAATTGTGTGTTCAATTTCAGTTTTTCAGTATCAGCTTTTTTATGAAAAAAAAATCATGATTTTTTGAATTATTTGATTTTTCAAAATTATATATAGAAATTAATAAAATATATCACACAGAACAGTTTAGAAAGAAAAAATGTCCTTTGTAATGAAGTATTCAATTTCAGTTTTTCAATATAATAGCTAATAAATAAAAAAAAATTATTTTTATGAAAAAATCATATTTTTTATTTATTTGATTTTTTTCAAAATTATATGGAAATTAATAAAATATAAGGAACCATAAGGTTCTGAAATATTCTAGAATTCTCTAAAAGGCTGCAAAACAATCTAAAAATAAATGCAAAAAACTTCACTTTTTTCTATGTGAAGATCAAAATATGAAAATAAAAACCCACTCTAATAGACAGAGTTTATTTCCACAACAGTTTCGGTGCCCACTGGCATCCTCCTCGGGTGGATACAGAAAAACGAATGAACCAAAACAAGAGGGAAAAACAGTCCAGGGACTGACCATTAAGAAATTTGCACCTAGGTTAGATCCCATTCTCCTGACACTGGAAGGGCATTTTCATTAAAGGGACCCGCTTATAAATACATTCGCACAAATTAAAACTATCTACTTGTTCTATACATACAGATTCTAATATTTTGACATAATTACTGCATTTACATTTTTTTTAACATTTATTATTATTACCTTTACCCTAATTATTAAATTTATAATATTACCTTTATTATTACATCTGTTGCATTTATATTTATTTCACATTTATTACTTCCATTATTACATTTACATTTATTATCCCACCTGAGGAGGATGCCAGTGGGCATTGAAACTGTTGTGGAAATAAACTCTGTCTATTAGAGTGGGTTTTTATTTTCAATCTAAAAATGTTTTAAAACTAAGAAAAAAGAAAATTCTTGAATATTCTCAGCAAATAATATTTTTGAGAATATTCTCAGAATATTTTCAGAGAACGAGAATATTCTTGCCTCACATCGCTATACTTGATAATCTTACTCAAGAAATTTTATTAAACCTTTTGAAAGGATATTCATGAATATTTATTTTCCCAGATCGAGCAAAACTGAGAGTCACAGAGAAGGACTACAGCTCATTGCCCTCAGATGTATGTAGTAGTTTTTTTTTTTTATACATTAAATTACTATAAATTGTACAGAATGCATTAGATAATTGGTATAGCCTATGTGAAGATTACAGTTGATAACTTAGTCTCATAAATCAAAAAATTGCTTTATAATTCCAGTGACACTACTGTCAGTAATAACAAAATTACTGATGATATTTCTATAGCGCACTAAGTAATTACTACACACTCCCATAGCTGATAAACTTTGCTCACAATTACTAAGTGATCATTTATTACACAGGCCTGCAAATGAGAACTTTGTAAGAGTTGTTTTCTTACTAATAACTGATTTTATATAATTCAACTACGCTGATTTTGAATAAGGTGTCCATTTTTTCCTATCACACAAGGATTTCCTGCAGACTGGAAGGAAAAAACAACAAAATAAATAAATAAATATTTATTTAAATTTAAATTAGGTACCTATTTTGCTTTGTTATACTAATTACAAATTCAAACAACTTTAAAAACAAAGAAAACTATTAATGTCAATTACATATTCATCTTTATTTGTCCTGAGTTTTCTTGTGAGATCTATGCCTTTTAGTCTCAAATGTATGCGCTGTTCCTTTTCTTTTATGTAATAATTCTGGAGTATCCTGTTCCAACATCCAGCAGTAATCAGCCATCATGCTGATCTCCCACCTTCCCTGAGTGCTCTGAGATTCTCAGGGAAGTAATCTAAGTGTGAATGTAAGAAATGTAATTTTAAACTCGTATTACAACCCAACTCTCTGAACTTATTTAGCATGTTGTTCACAATGTTTTGGTAATTTGGGTCCCTGTTCCCCCAAAATTTGCTGATAACATCCTTAAAGCAATCCACGCTTCTTTTTCAAGATTGTTCATTGTTCTTTCAAAGTGTTCATCCAAAGTCAGTTTTCTAATCTGGGGACCAACAAAAATTCCTTCTTTCAATTTTGCTTCCAAAAGAATTGGGATTTATCATATAGATACTTAAAAAATCTTCATCTTTGTCCAAGGCCTTAACAAATTGCTTCATCAAGCCCAATTTTATGTGAAGTGGAGGTAAAAGGACTTTCTTCAGTTTCTTCTTGGTTTTTAGAACCAAGTGTCAGGTTGACTGTGTGTGCCATCCCTCTTTTATTCAGTGCTTAGTTCTTTCTCAGCTATCCCATTCACACAAAACACATGGAAATTTTGTATAACCTGGTTGTTGACCTAACAACATACAAGTCACTTTTAAGTCTCCACAAAGTAGCCAACCATGTTCTTTGTATTTAACCTTAGCTAGAAGAAGCTAAAGATTTTCGTACATTTCCTTCAAGTGAACCAAATGAGCCACAGGAACAGATGCATACAAGTTACCATTGTGAAGGAGGATGCCTTTTAGACTTCTTTTGGAGGAATCTATGAAAAGTCTCCACTCATTTGGGTCATAGACTGCAGCACCTAGCTTAAGAATTAATTCCAAAACATTGTTGCAATATACCAGTGAATTTTCTTGAGAAAAATATTTGATGGATTCTTTTTCTCAATTTCTGTACCAGTAAAATGACGTTTGCACGAAGTCTGGATCCCAAAATCTCTGAAGAATCCTTTGGGAGACACAAATCTCTTACCAAATCATTAAGTTCACTTTGTGTAAACAATTGGGGTTCACTAGATGTTTCGGTTTGAAAACAATCAACATTTCCATCGGCATCAGACACTGAATCAGATGAAATTATATCAAGAGTATTTGGTTTAGTAGGTACAGGTATACCAGGTCCATGAGCAACAGGTCTTATAGCAGACTGAAAGTTTGGATAAGAAATTTCTTTTTTTATTTTTAGTATTGTACCTTTCCACGTTACATGAACAAAAATAACAGTCATTGCTGTGATTTCTAGGCTCACGCCAGATCATTAGAATCCCAAAAGGTAAAGAATCCTTTTTACCTTTACTCCACAGTCTAAGTTGTTCAACACAAACACTGCAAACTTTGTGGAGCCCATGATTTGTCTTGATCCCCAAGTTTCATTCCGAAGTATGCACAGTATGCTTTCTTGACAAAATCTGTAATATCTCGCCTTCGTTTTTTCACAGTAAATTTTCCACAAATATAATGGAAAATGTTTGGGCTATTTACACACCCTCTGCTTGTCATATAGCGACAAATAAACAAATTTCAAAAGAAATATAGTCACCACGCACCTTTGAATAATTAAGAACTATAGCCTTGCACACAGTAGACACTGACTCATCTCATGGCTTGTCAATCACTTATATACTAGCAGTGCATTTCTTGAATGTTCTAGAAGATGCTATGATGTCACTTCTGATCTGGAACATTTATAGGCAGTAGTTTTTTATCGAGTCAATTTTAATGAAAATTACTTACATATGTAATATGACATTTTGTGAAAAATCTGTTATGTGATGGTGAAAAATTAATATTTTTGGAATCAGCGTGCAAAAATTACTATATAAGTGATAAAATATTTCGAACACCGAAACCATCGCAGGCCTGTGTTGTTAGACTACATGCCACTCAACCCACTTAATTTTTTTATTCCTTACCTCTATTTGTGATGCAGTGGAAGTCCAGAGGCATAAGATAATTTGTTGAGAATCATGTTAATCTGCCAGGCCTTACAGTGTGGCTTGGTTTTTCTTCTCGTGGCATTGTTGAGCAATTCCTTTTTAATGGTACTGTAATAGGTCAAAATTCTCTGGAATTGGTGCATAATGATGCCATTCCTGCAGTGACGACTGTATGGGGACCATAAAGTTTACTTTCAGCAAGATGGTGCACTGTCACATTATCACAGAGATGTTCAAGCTTTTTTCATACAGTTTCCTGGTTTGTGGATAGGTCATTTTAGAACTGCTGCTGAATATACTTCAAGGTCATCTGATCTTACACCTCTGGACTTCTATCTGTAGGGTACCTGAAGGACAAAGTGTATGGTGCAACACTTGCAGGAAGTGATTGTTTGAGACGTACACATGTTTGCATGTAAATGGTAGACATTTTGAACATTTAACATAAAATTACTATTAAATATTGTTTTTACACGCTTACCAAAATAAGTGTGTGCTCATTTTTCAGATTATACTACAAGGTCTTGCGAGTCTCTTTGTGATGATGTATGGAGTTCTTTATTCTGCAGGAGATTTCAAGGAAATCAGAGCCACAATTCAGTTAGAAAATAAGTAAGTCAACTAACATGCTTCAACTGATGTTTAGAAATGTGAAACTAAATAGACTTAAAAAAAAAAAAAAAATTCAGTTTAGTTCATTCTTTGTGGGCTCTACTATTCTTAAGAAGTTTATCTAGCTACTTTTCGACAGAATGGGTACACACAAACAAATGTAGTTAAGTTTTTTATTTATTTTTATCTTAACAAATATTACAGCGCGCAGACTATGTACCGCCAATACTGTTTTGTTGCTTTTTTTAATATACTCCATTTCAAATTTCTTTTAAAGTATCATATCGTCCTTGTAAAGTATGTTATTAATATTAATGGCTGTATTTTGGTATGTAATTTAAATATTTCAAATTAAGGCAAAAAACTGAATGACCACTAATACTAAGTTAATATTTTTTTGGTTAATTTCAGGTCGTGGGAAACAGTAGGGAACCGCCCCTCCTTTTACTCCTTCTGTCACAGAGGCCGATCTCTGAGTAGTAATTCCATGCCAAAGTATAAAACTTCTTATAACAATTTCGACAGTTTAGAATCCTAAAACGAACTATTGTACGTAACCTTTCGTTGTACTGTGTTTTGCTTTCCAATGGGACCTTACGTTGATAATTATAGACTTTTAATTCTTTAGAAATTATCATCTTTTAAACGACAATTCCATATTGTTTATAATAATACCCTCACCCAAATCCTTTAATATAAATATTATATGAACTTTATATTTACTTACTCTTTGAAAGCTTATTTTTTATTTATTTTTCACTGTACGTACACGAAATACTTAGAAGCTTTTCATTATATAGGTTTCTCTTAACAGATATTGTAGTCCAGGTGACTTGGTTCGTGGCATTTAATAGTGTGATGAACTATTATTTTCCATTTTTAGGAGCTGAACCATATTCTTTTCGTATAATTTCAATAAACGTGTTTTAACCTATTACGGTAATATAGTAATTAAAACATTCTTCTTTCAGATTTAGTTAAAACTTTCCATTTTATAAAACTCATTATTCGGGATGTGGATTTATTCATTGTTCTGCTAAATGAATGAATGGGTTCTCGAGTTTGTTTCACTCATTCAGTTACTTTTCAGTAGAAAGGTTCAGTAGTTGTGTATGGTCAATTCTGGAAAAATTGACCCGAGTTGCTTTGCTCTTGAAATAATTCAATTAGTTACTTCTCTGAAGTAATTTAATTACTTTCCCATTACTTACGAAGCTTTGAAACTGACGGCGAAATCATTTGGCATGGCAAGAAGCACCTGGTTGTGCATTACATCCAATAACCTGTATGAGCGGAATTAACTTCGCTGTACCTAATTAGATCCCGAGGTATGTAATCGGCTGCGTTTTCCTCTGATCAGACCCTGAATGAAAATGTGTTCCCACTTTCAATGTGAAATTATGATGAAGCATTGTAATGGTACTATACAGGGAAGTAAATAAACCAGTTTAATTTTAAATTAAAAGATGTATTTTTGGGGTTCTTTAACCTCCTCCGCCACATCTATTATTATATGACCAATTAGCTTGACCTTTATACTTTGTAAAGCACTAGAACGAGTTATTGTTAAGAACTTGTATGCCTATCTAGATGAAAATTCAATTCTGGCTAATGACCAGTTTAGCTTCAGGGCTTCAAGATCTGTTTCAGATCAGCTCTTACTCGCTTATAATGATGTTACTTCCTGGCTTGATTCTAATTCAATAATTAATCGATTTGGTGCTTTTTGATTTCGCAAAGGCTTTTGATGTTAATCAAGTTTTGCTTCAGAAGCTAGAGACCATTGGGGTGGGTTAATGGGTTGTGTGTTGGATTGGTGATTTCCTCCTAAACAGGGAAATGTCAGTTGTTGTGAATGGTGAGACTAGCCACCAACATAGAGTAATTAGTGGGGTGCCTCAGGGGTCAGTCCTGGGGCCGGTTTCTCATTTATGTAAATCATATCGTATCTTATTTTAAATGTAAAGTAAAAAATTTTTTTTGCAGACAACCTGAAATTGTATAATGGATATTCTCTAATTTCCTTAGTATCAATACTTTCGGTGTAAACCAATGCCAGAATGATATCAGCACACTTTGTCACAGCTTGTCATCCATTTAAGATATTTTACACCCGGTTCCACCATGAGTTCCGTGCAAGATTTTTCTCTCATACCCATCTGAAACCCACTACCTTCTGCTATAGTGTGCTCATGCACTTTATTTGCATTCAAGCACTCTGGAGGTCCGTCTGGGGCAGCGGCTCTATGACTTCCATGAGTGATCACTTTCGGCTTACAACACACTTTCCAGCTACAGCTTCACCGTTATTTCTTCCTTTGTTACATGATCACAATGAGCTGGCGTGTTGGCAGTTTTGGGGTTCTCTGGCTAGGCTTGGGAACCCAACTAGGTAAGAATAGTGGACCTACAGCTTTACGTGGGATCCGAACCGCGGGTCGCTACATAATCTGGAAGCAGAGGACAGCCTCCCATCCGACTACTTTCCAGGTGCAGTGTAGCTTAACTTAGCTGATCGACGGGAATCGGTGTTACGACTAGCCAAGACGTAGCCCGATTTTAAATTACAATAACCTTAAAAGCTGTACTAAAATTACTACATTTTTTTAAGTAATTTAAATTAAAACCTTTGGTGTGGTACAATGTTACGCCACTTAAAGTAGGCTAAGTTTCGAATCTTTCATTCTGAAGTATTGTTCTAGTAATATAGTTTGGTTCCATTCGGAAATTTACCTGAAAATGTATCATTATTGCAAGCTTCTAGAATACAAAGACTATTGATTTGAGAAAAAAAATAGCTAAATCTATTAAAGAAAACAATCAGTGTGAAGGAAACTTTGAAAAGATATCGTAAACAAAATATTTATTAAAAAAATATGGAATGGTTACTACAAATAATAATAATTAAATATGAGACTCTAAATGCTTATATAATTTAATTTTTTTAATATAAATTTTCATGTCAAGATCTAATTTAACTTATTGTTCAATTTTTCTTAAGAGCATACATTACATTTTCCTTAACAGCTACTTTGTTGCCACATAATATGAACACTAACATTTCACAAAATCCGCCCCATACATAAGACATTTAAGATCTAAAGAAGTTCAAAAAACTGTGACAAAAGAGAGAAGAAGTTAAAATAACTTAAGTAGCATGATTAATTTGTTCATAGAAGCTTACGAATTAAAATATCTATTATCTGCCTAACAAAAAAAAATTAAAATTTAAAACCTACCGTCACGCCTACATTAAAAAAATGATCATAATTTTGTTCGCTAGTTTGGTTTGTCCGAAGATGAACTGTTGAAAGATATATAATGACGTTTCACCAAATTGAATTAGTTTTACTTAAACTCCGAAAAAACCATCGGATGTGACTGTCTAATGATGGTCTCTGATCTGACATTATTAACCAGTTCTCATTATTTAAACATTCATACGCGTATTCAACTCGCTGCAAAGAATAAAGAAGCGCTCACGAAATACTATATTCTTATTTTGGCCCCAATCCACTAAACTCGGCTCGTTTTTAAATACTCTCATTACGACCAGCGCAAGGCCAAACGATAACAGATGAAACAACCGTGACCTATTTCTTTTTTTAATGCAGAATTCACAACCTAATACTACTGAAGAGTTCTCAAGTTTCGATGCCTCTAGTTAGTGTCTTATCGAGAGAGAACTCAAAATCAGAAAGGGCCGAGAGTACGTTAATCAAATCTCTGACCAAGAGTGGATCTCTGAGGAAAGCGGATTCGTCGTACATCTGGCTGGTAACTGGGCAACGTTGCAGGGGCAGAAGTAGGCGGTGCAAAAGGTGATCCCTGAAATAAAAGGAAAAATGAATTTGACAGTAGGAAGGGAGATAAGTGAAGGACTGTTACGAACAGAATTCGCTAGGTTAAAGAATTGTGGGCATTCCACAGCGGGCAAAATGCTGCCGTGTTAAAATGTTTAACATTTTTGTATATTACAATTATCTAGATTGACTACATGCCCAATTAAGACTAGCGAAGTAAATGCCCTCGGGCTACATACTCGTAAAATAATACGTTTTACTTTTAATTACGTACCTCGCCGCGATACAAACAAACAGCTGAAATTTATCATCTTTTCCCAAATGCGAGGACGAAGAATTTATTTTAGAAACGAGTTTAATGAATTTAGCCATAACAGCGAACCCTTGCGTTCTGTCATCCTTCACTAACCCAGATAATTTATGACGTTCAATTTCTTCACGGAGCGCCAACTGAAAGTGACTTTGAACTTTTTCTGAAACAAAAAAAGGTGGTATTATTATTACACTCAATGTCAACCCCATTTCATTCCGTGCCCGAGAATGAGAATCTCAAAGGAGGCAATTCTCAAATCGGTCTCTTTCCATTTTATGTCACTCATTCTTAGCCACCATTACCGCGAATGAGAAAGGAGTGACAGTCTTCCTCAATTCAAATAACTTTTTTTTTCTTTTCCTTAAACGTGGGTTTCTCCCTGCACATTCTCTCGCTTGTGAACCGCGAATGGGTTGTTTATTTGAGTCTTAAAAACGTGTGTGTATATATATATATATATATGCACTAGAATCACAAAATAACACGTGACCTTATTAATAAGCAAACAACCACAAGGAAAAGGAAACACAAAGTCCGAGCGCTTTCGTGATATATTCACATTATCAAGGAGAGTTCCTCCTTGATAATGTGAATATATCACGAAAGCGCTCGGACTTTGTGTTTCCTTTTCCTTGTGGTTGTTTGCTTATATATATATATATATATATATGAACTCAGAATGGTCCCCTGAGTTTTTTATGATACACACAGACAGTGCATGGAACAAGGAACTCTTCTGGGATAATTAAATCCACTATATTCCGAATAAGTAATGGTAAATGACAAATACCATAGTTTTTCTTTTTCATGATGCTAGCCCGACGTGGGCAACGGGTCACTCGCAAAGAGGTCCCATAAATATAGCTTCCCTCACCAGCTATCTGCAAAGCAGACAGGATCCAGCTTTGGGACATGGATCTAGGGTTTAAAGCACCTAGCCATGCTACATTTATATTGAGGTTCTAAATGTAGCATGGCTAGGTGCTTTAAACCCTAGATCCATGTCCCAAAGCTGGATCCTGTCTGCTTTGCAGATAGCTGGTGAGGGAAGCTATATTTATGGGACCTCTTTGCGAGTGACCCGTTGCCCACGTCGGGCTAGCATCATGAAAAAGAAAAACTATGGTATTTGTCATTTACCATTACTTATTCGGACTATAGTGGATTTAATTATCCCAGAAGAGTTCCTTGTTCCATACACTGTCTGTGTGTATCATAAGAGGAATAGGTCGAGTAATTTAACCATACATTCAGAATTTAAGTTAAACTAGAAAACCGTCACGACCGGGAAGTCGACCGAGTTTGAGCACAGGGTTTTCGCGTTACAATTAAATGCTTTCACGAAAAAGAAAACTGTATATACACATCTCATATATCAATTAATCCACCCCAACAAGCTAATCTTCGTATACCTACTAAAATTACATTCATTTAATGCAAAGTTGTAATAAAAAATGAACCTTAAAAAATACGGAATTAAAGATTCTAAACTACGATAAGAAAATACTGTACTTGTATAATAACGAATTTAAATTTACGGGTCACGACATACGTACAGATACAAATGCGAGATAAAAGGCTGAAATAGCTACAAACATGTTCAATGTTGGTCAAAATTTAATTTCAAATCAAAAGTTTTTATTAAATGTAAAAATTAGAAAGATTAAGCTTTAAAATTCAATCAATCATACCAGTATATGGGTATAATTAGGCTGACCATATTTCCTTGACAAAAACGGGACATTGGGATGGCAAAAAAGGGACGGGGGTTATGTAATATTCTGTATTCATGAAAAAGTAAGTACATAAACATATTGAGCTTACAATTATTCTTCAGTGACAGAACCCATAAAAAAAACGGTACGTATGGTCAGCCTAGGTATAATGAATATATACTCGGTCAAGAAATAAATTTAAGAGGTAGATACAGAAAAATTATTTCGTTTTTGCTTTATTTTTGGAATATACAAGACCAACGTGAAAGAAAAAAAAATTTCCCAGTATGGATGGGAATTATCGCGCAATGCATTTCTAGTGTGAACATGTCCGTAGACGTATTGCTCAGTATTTAATCGTACCAGGTATTGTATTTGTTGTAATTTTTTATTTTAAATATAGCATCAGTGGACAACTGGACATTGTGTTGTTGAGTACTGCGTAGTGTTGTTTCAAAAACATAGTTTCTATTCTACGATCGACCGTAACACTAAGTAGCAATTAAGTAAATTAAAACCCACAGAATATAGAGGTTCACTTGAAGCTTTCTTACATTCTGTGGGTTTTAATTTCCTTATATAATTGGAAGTCTGAAAGTGAATGTGATTCAAGTGTTTTTTTTTTTTTTTTTTTTGCGCCAAAAAGTGACTAAAGCACTTGAATCAGCAGTCTGCATGCCCGCAGTGACTCAAATCAAACTTTGTAGGCATAAGAAAACCGCGATCAGAGGCAACTCAAGTACTTGAATAACAACTTGAGTTTTGGCGTTCTGAAAGCATTTGAATCACTTTCACTTCTAAGCGTCCAATTGTTGCGCGATTAATGTGCCATAAATTATACTTATTCTAGGTAACAAGTGAATATGTGTGAGCAGTGTTCGCATAAAACTTTAAATTCTATTAAAAAATATCGTTTAACTACATGAATATTTATGGAAAATTAATATAGTGTACGGGAAACATTACTGAACAGTAGCTGTTCCACAATTCTTGGTAGTGTTGTAAACATTTGCTCCATATATTGCTGTAATGTGTGTACACCTTAACCCGTTAACTGCGCAAGCGCCCAGTTACGAGTCGAGCCAAAAACACGGGTTACGCAAAGATATATCTCGGTTTAAAGTTTAAACCCGTGTATATCTTAATTTTAACTCTTTCGCACTAAATGTTAAGTAAACGTCCACACAAAGCTAAGCTCGTCTCGTTGAAACCTTGCTTACGCATGCTTATAAACTATTATTTCAAACGAGTGAATCTGTTCTAAATTTGCTTATAAGTTCAGAAGCAAATTTTTTTTTATCTGTGAACGAGTGTCTATTGTTGTTTTGTGGCTTTTTGGGTACCATTTATAAGTAGTTCAATATAAATAACCAGTAATTAATAACCAATATCTTTGCGCTTTTTAAGCTTTATCTTTCTAATTAATTTTACTATTAATTTCATGAGATGTTTCCTACATTTCACACCCCACCGAGTTTCTGCATTTCTAAACGGTTTCGGTAATCTTTTATCTTATGAGAAGAAAGTGCAAATAATAAACTATGATTTGTTAGTTTCATTAATCTCTGTTAGTGTGACCATAAGCGAGCAAACAAACCGCGTGTTGTTTCTTTGTAAATAATAAAAGAAAAGCCTAAAACTAGGTCTGTTCTTCCTGCCTTCCATTTTAGTTCTTAAAAGGCTAGTTTGTTTGATACTGAGAAGGATCCAAATAACAAAACTATGTATTAGTAATACTTTCATCGTTTTATTTTAAAGTGAGGCATGATACGTATAGGCAGAGAAATTTTTCTTTGAAGAGGTATGTATGTATGTATAATGCATATACACAAATGTGTTTCGAATGCCATCCATGAAATTTATGTACTTCACCTTTGACTGTCACATAAAGTCTCAAAATTTGAGAGAAGTTTAATGGCAAAAACATAGTCATCTTCAATGTTTAAAATAACTTGCACGATAGTTATGTCAAAGATTTTTTTCATTATTTTTCGCATTATCCCAACAAATAAACATTACGTGCTCGCTACCTAGCATATGGAGTGAGAACTAAGCTTTGTCCAAGGCCATACTCGTATAATTAAAAAGTACATTAACAAAATATTATTATTATCACAATCAACTCACAAAAAATATAAACGTATGCTTACTCTGCTAACTGATCATATATCTGATTATGTATTAATCTCTATAGTAATAAAAATTACTAAAATTTATGTTGATGGGCAACAAGTAGCTCAGTGGTTACAGTGGCGGGCCTGGATATAGGCGGGCGCCAATTGGTGGCGGGGGCGACATAGCACGCCCGTTTTTGTTTTTTCTCAAACAGGCTCCAGTCCATGGCTCAAGAAATTTACCAACTCACGGTCTCACCAACCCCGGTTGGAGATAGATATTTATCCTTGGTGATAGGTATCGATTTTGCTTGTGAAAATCAATTTATAAAACTAAATTAAAAGTTATTTCATTAAAATAAACAAGCAATGAAATATGTACAAACCAAATTTAAAATTCAGTTATTTGCTAGCTGACAATCTTATTCCTTTATTAAGCAACATTGTGTGATTTATTAGTTTTTTTTTATTTATCTATTTTGTGTGCAATATACACTGGAATACTTATTTTTGTTTGCAATATATTTGGGAATCTTTAGTGAGTGTTCAATTATTATTCATACAAGATTGATTTCTTTGTAGTTTTTGTTTCAAAACAACTTGTTCTTACTTGAAGCCAAGAACAATAAATGAAGGAGATGCTGTGTGTTTTATTGCGGCAGAGGTTATGCACCGGGGGAGGGGTGTGTGTGCTGTTGACAGAGGAAGGGCACCTTTGCATGATCTCGCCTAGGGCGCCAAAAATGCCAGGACCGCCACTGCATCGCTGGGATCGGATGGAGTTGAGCTGGCTGCTTACTCCGTTTCTGCTCTGGCTCAGGTGACCCTTAGGACACAACCCGACGTATTGGGTAAATGAGTTCTTGAATGTTGCCTTTACCTTTAATTTAGGTTGGTGTTTTTTCGCCAGTAATTTAAGATGGAAGAAGAGAGAATAAAAGTGGGCGGGATCTCAGATCTAATTATCATAAATAATATGCGGTTATGCAATGCAAAATCTATTAGAAAAGCGATAAACTAGAATGGCAGATGAAATATTTTTAAAATGTTACGAGATAGAAGTTTATACGACGAAAATGACGTCATAAATCGTAACATAGTTTGCCTTCGAACTTCGGTTGGCTTACAAACATTAAGAAAGCTACATTACCGAAATAGTCCCACAGATATAAATTCTTGCCGAACAGTCTAGTGGATTTGAAGCCGTAAGAGAATGCAAGTTCGAGAGAGTATACCAAACCCAGGTCCCCGCACAACAACAGAGTGAGGCTTCCTCTCTCCCTCTCTGGTTTATAAAAGAACTTCACGATGCTGTTCACTGCATCTCCTGAAAATTATAATGAGTGAATGGCAATGGGTAGACAGGCGTGACATTCTAGAAACAAAGTTTAATCTTGCTGAGCTCGCGTAAAGTATCTGACCATAAAAAGATGACTGAACCGTTTGTAAAAATTGGTTAATTTTAATATCCTACAACCGACAATATTGGGTTAATTACCTAACAACTGCTGAATCTGGGCTGGTGTAAACTTGGCATCAGATTTTCTTGGTCCGGGAACATTTGGGGATCGACATCTTGGTGGTGTTCTGCATGTCTCAATGAGGTCCTCCGACGTAACGTGAGCAGGGACCAACTCTCCCACCAAAATGCGTTCCAACGATCCATCGTCAATGCCTTTCCCTAACCATCGACCGCAAGGAAACCTGAAGAGAAAACGCAACACAATGCAAAATTTGAAGTGGTCCACCAAAAGATACAAGATGGCGCTATGAACTACTAGAGTAGAGAAGAAAAGATGCACACACTGCTTAATGAATAACTGATATTAAAAACTCAATGCCCTTTCCTAAATAGAAAATCGTCAGACAAGGAAGCCCACCGATTTTGAGCTTAAGTTTGACATTACAGTTAAACGATTTCATGAAATGGTGAAATCAAATGGCATATTAGTGAGCCCACTTACTTTACTCTTGGCTACTCCAACAATAAAAAACTCCATAGTACTCATTTAGTATAAAGTTAGAAAAAATTGAAGAAAAAAATAAAATACATAAAAAAATTAAAGTACCCAAATGCGATTACAGATCCACAAAGAGAGTGAACTGGAAAAAAAATTTTTAGAAACATGCACCGTGCTTATGCACTGCATAATCTTTAAGAAAACTTAGAAGAGCAGATCAAATACTTAATACCCTTTATTGTAATAATAATAATGTTTGGAGTTATTTAACCTTCGGAACGGCAAAGGTCATGCGACAGAGGGTCTTACAGCTTTATGTGGGATCCAAACCACGGGTCGTTACATCATCTGAACGCGGAGGGCCACCCATCCAACTACTGAACAAACCTAATTGTTCCTCAACTTCGCTGATCTAACGGGGAGCGGTGTTGCGACGTGGCCCTACACTTCATCAATTAAATATTTACTGCGACAGCAACAAAACTTCGGTCGACTCACAAATCCTAAAACTTCATCAAAAGAATGGATCCGACATTTTTTATCATTCAGCAAAGAGAAGTTAGTTGAGAGCAACAAATAAAATAAACCTACTTCCAAGTGTGTCCTGTAGCTTCGTTTCTGACTAGAACGTGCTCCACCATCCATTTTGGAGAAATGCCCGAGTTATCATGACCAATTCTGAGAGTTGTGAGCAAACCCAAATTCTTGTGCTGCATTTTCAATCAGTGTTTAGAAAGTTTTATTTTTAGCTCGAAATAAGTGTTAAATAATTCTAATTTTTACAATTCTGAATCTGGTTCCAACTTCATTTGAAAATAAATAGTACATAATTTATTTGCGTATTCAACAGATTCAACAAATGTTCGACAGTGCGAATGAAAAGGTTTCAAAAGATGAAAACAATACGTTGGAGATTTATGATAATAAAAACTCACTCTAATAGACAGAGTTTATTTCCACAACAGTTTTGATGCCCACTGGCATCCTGTTCGGGTGGATATAGAAAAACGAATTCGTTTTTCTGTATCCACCCGAAGAGGATGCCAGTGGGCATCGAAACTGTTGTGGAAATAACCTCTGTCTATTAGAGTGAGTTTTTATCATTATATTTTGACCTTCACGTAGAAAAAGTGAAGTTTTTTGCATTTATGTTGGAGGTTCCTTTAGAATTACTTTAAGACCGAGAGAATCTCTATTTTGAGGAAGAATCAAAATACTTCTCGAGAGAAATGTGCCATTTACGAGTGAACAAAGACTATTTTATGTTCTTACGCTCAAACTCCAAATATTTGTTCAGATATTCCTTTAACGACACGATTTAAATTAATCGGGAAAAGGGTGCGATGGAAAGACACGCCAAGAAAATGAATAGCCTTGAAGACAATAAGCAATGATTTTTAAAATTAAATGTTAATACGCCTCATAACTGCAAATACAAATTTAAGTAAACTATTTCGTAAACATTATAATGCAAATCCACCTTTTATTAAAATGTACAGGGATAAATTATCTAAATTTTTTAATAATCATTTAATCAACGTACCTGAAACGTCATTTCATACTGATTTCGAGGAACGGGTAAACAGGATGTATGCCCTAACGTTCCCCCGATGCTTACCCACGCGTTGGCGGATGTCGTTGCGGCGTTGAGTTTACGCGAAGTGAAAATTATCACTCGGTATGGGAAGACTTTCGAAGGAGAGATTCGTTGAAATGTTAGTTTAATTTTAAATGATAAAAAAAATTCAATTACAGATCTCACCTGAATAAAAATAAGCGCCAAAACTAAAGTGCAATTCCCGTGTTTTAAGTTAGAGAACGTGTTGAGAGTCAAACGCGTGAAGATTGTGAAAGATAACTTTGTCCAATTGGTGATCGTGAGATCAACGTTTATACGTGGTCAAATCATAAGACAATCAGACTGTCGTTGGAAAGGTAGATATCTGAAGATGTTAAGCGTATCACTGGAATTGTTCATAAGATCATTTTGGTCAGACGAGTAAACGAGAAGTTAACCATCAACCAAGACATCTATCACTCGTTACGAACAAACAGGGAGAGCCGCTGCTTGCCAAGTAAGGCCCAATTCGCGTAGTCTTACGGAGACAACGCAACTAATGTAAAATTAAAACAACGAACCATTCACCGTTTCCCATCAACCGGGCTACAATGGATGTGACTGGACGAAAACCCCAGCTTAGAGCCACCAATGTTGAGCAAAGATTAATATTGACCAAAGAATAATAGAGAGAGCTTTTGCATTTTGGAGGTCTCTCGTTCTAGAATGAGTCTTAGTTTAATTAGTTCACGTTGAAAGGACGTGAACTACTCTAAGGCGGTAGGGAAAATGGCTAATTAAACATTTTCACAACCCTTCCTGCTGTCAAATTCAGCACATTTTAGCACAATGGTAGATGAGCCGGGATTCATCGACTGACATCCAAAATCTAGTAAACAATTATTCTTGGAAATCATCATCTACCTTGAAGTAAATTCAACAAGAACTATGTCGGGATGACATCAGTGTCTCCTTTATTTATGGATCTCAACTTCTGGTGCAAAACCCTGACTCTTGCTCAAGACACATCGTCTTGTGATCACCCATATGTGTCTGGGAATTGATGAGGTTGTTTAACCTCCTTCGCAACACCTAGGGTCGCATGACGGAGGGCCATACAGTTTTACGTAAAATCCGAACCACGGGTCATTACATAATTTGGACGCGGAGGACGGTCTCCCACCCAATTACTATCCAGATCATCCAATGTCGCTTAACTTCGCTGATCGACGGAAAGCGGTGTTATGACATTGGCCACGAGGTAACTAACATGTGTGTGAAGTTTCATCCATTTATGGTGAGTAGTAAAAAGATTATAGCATGGATCTCTATTTAACGTTTGACCTCTAATTGTGACTGATCTTTAATGCAAGGAACCATTTTTCATTTATATCAAGTGAGAGGTCTCCCAAAATGAAAAAATTATATAACTTTTTATTCATGGATTCTTAAGTGTTTTTTATGCTTATAATGATTTATTCTTTGGGAAATTGCCTTTCACATGCTTTTTGAATCTTTCTTTCATCTGAATCGGGGACTGAGATATGGCAATTTGAAATTTAGCAGCATGTAGAACCCTCCCAAAATAGGGAGGGGGTCATAATTTTTTAACCATTACTTTGATTGAGCTATAATTTTATATTTTGAATTTGTTGGTTTCGATGCTATGTACCAAATTATAAGAAAATCAAACTTTTTTTTTTGCATGATTTGTCCTGGAATGCCCCTCATTTATGTCAAGTGGCTCAGAATTTATGGCGTGGATCTTCATTTGACCTTTGATCTCCGTGACCTTGACCTTTGATGCAGGGACCCGATTTTTTGGTCAAGACACATCATTTTGTGATCATCCCTAAGTGTGTGAAGTTTCACTCATTTATGTTGAGCGGTTCTAAAGTTATAAACCGGACATGAAAGTGTGACGAACATAAGGACAGGACGAATGGACAAGTGCAATTCAGTATAGCCCCTCCAAATATATTTGGTCGGAGATATAAGCACCAGCACTCAATGCAAGAAATAAAGAGGCTGCAGGATTTTCCCTAGGCTCCTCAAAACTGTATTGAAAACATTTGAGAGTACCTTGCCCGTCAACTGCGCGAGCGAAGACCTCCCACATTAATTGAACTTTTGCAAACTCTTGACCATACCATGATTACTCAATGACTTCACACAAAGTATGTTCTAGCCCTTCATGAAGTCTGTGGAAAGGGTAAATTGTATCACATTATCGTATTTTCTTTACGTCTTACATAGTGGTATGTGCCATAGTAAAATGTGCGAGTGTTAATTCTGGCAGGGACCTCTTGTTTGGTACTAGTTTTTGACAACTATCATTTAAATGGTGAAACTAAGAACAATGCTAATTTTACAAAATTATATTGCTTTAATAGAAGCTATACCATCGAAACTGTCTTCATGGATTAAATCAACAAAGGCAAATGGACTAAAATATGCTGATGAAAAGAATAAACCTAATAAAATATTTCTTGTAAAGTGACTTAAGATGCGAACATTTTACTAATTTAAACTTTAACAGAAACACATCTTTCGATAATGACTTGTTAAAGATTCTCACTAAGGATCGAGTAGTTAATTTTTTAGTTCTTTTAAAGATTACAGGTAAAGATCAAGGCCCGAAGAATTACTGGATCACTCACAATTTCTTCCAAAAATATAATCCTATCAGCAAGCGATGAATCGCTCTTTACTCACAGCCTCTGCAACAGCAGACACGCCATCTACATGATGCAAAGAACTCTTTTAGAATTGACGGTGTCTTTATATACAGTAGTCCCAAATTCGATGATCGTTAGAATCTACTAATGACCCAGTATTATTCCTTAACCCTAGAAGGTCAGTGTGGGACGTACGTAACCCCATAATGAAAATTACGCAAGTTGAATTAAACGATTTATTGTTACTAAATAATAAAAATTAGCTTGCGTACAAAAACAAGGCATTTCCAGAAAAATAAATGTACTTTTATTGCAATAGGCCACGCTGCCTTTCTACGGTTAATGCATTTCTATGACTAACAAAATCGCAATTCTTTTTCTTTAATTCTCTCTACTACCTTTCGCTACTTCAAATTCGAGCCCTCTTTTGGAACCTTTAATTAATCGGTTCAACTTCTCTTCTCAAATCAATATACAGTACTCATTATAGTGTTTATGTCAATGTCACCGTTTTTATCTTTTTAAAACTACATTTCTTTTAATCGCGCGTCCCATTTGCCTACTCCCTTATTCTGGTCGCTCATTTCAATGGGCCTTTCACTTCCGTGATACAAAATGCTTCTCAATATTTACATTTCAATTTTTAAAATGATCTCGTATGTTAACTATACTTCCTAATAATAATAATTCACCCAGCTGGTTCAAAACAACCCTAAAATACTTTAAAATTGCCTCTCCGAAAATCAGGTAGCTTAAGATTATTCAATTCCTTACTAGTTTTAACTATTTACCGCAGTGAGTAAAACCAACCAAATCTTTTCCTACTTCTAAATTCTGAATTAGACATTCGTTCATAGGTATTAAACACGCACTACCAAACAACGAGTGCAACACGATAGGTAGTTTCATTTGTGAATTATACTTACTATGTTTGAAGTTTATTACGATAGCAGCGCCATCTAAAACAAGTTTTCAAAATATCAGCCTTCAAATGCGCGTTTCATTTTATTTCTTAAATGTTTTTATTGCTGTCAATACGGTAATTAAATTTTATCCGTTAGAAGCGATGAGAAACTGGAGAATAATAATTTAAATTTTGAAGAGATCACCACCCCCATTCCCCGTGCGAGTCGTACAAGGCGATTAAAAGGGACCCACTGAGGCAGGCTATATCCTCTCCTTCCTTGTCTGTAGCAGAGTTGGATACTGGGCCGAAGTCCCACCTATTTAAAAAGCACTTGCCTCCCCCCATCAACGAACAACGCAATGTATAATCGTTATAGCAAATCGAGTATATTAATATGTCTACATATTAATTTAGTAACAAGTCGGGCAGAATCGATACTTTTGGGTGATGTGGGGAGTAGGGAAACCTAAAACCCCTCAACCTCCATCCACGTAGATGCAGGAAGTTCCTATCGTTAATGCACTAGATCTATAACAGAATGCATTACATATACAGTACAAGAAAGGCTATAGTGGCTAAGTAAGATGGTATACACGGGGATATGAGAGTAAGTTATTGCCGAGGTAAAGAATTAAATTATGTTTCATTGTTAATACGAAATGTTTCTTTCAAACGGACAATGACGACGTGATACCAACACACATTTAGAGCGGGTTAAAAAAAATTCCGTTGGATGAATATGCATATAGATTTTCAGGACTTCTATATGATAGAAAAAAATGTATCGTTTAAGATCTTTTATACCTTGGTTTTAAATCCTTTTTCTCTATTAATACCAAAGCTTGAAAAAATTTCGCTATTTTCTTCGCATAATACTTTGTATATGATCTCTTCCCAGAAATATTTTAAGAGCTTATTTACTTCTTGGGCAAACTCTTCACTTTGCCGTAAATTTCTAACTTCACAGTGGTAATATAGATAGATTTAAACGTTCTCAAAACCACTTGAGAGACGATGGACAGAAGATTTATCACTGAAGTCCACAAATGCGAGATAAAAAAAAAAAAAAATAGCACACACGCGTCACCTTCGATTTTTTTAAAAAAAAACATGAACGTAAGTTCTACATAAAAAAAAATTCATCAAATGTAAAAATTAAAATGACAGGTTTTGAAATTCGTTTTACAATTCTTGACTACCGATGCTTAAAAAAAAAAAATGGTCCCAAAATCCGATCTATAGCTCGCAGAAAATACACCACCTTCGATTTTTTAAATAATCTACGTGGAAAAAGTGAATTGCATAATCTATCGTAAAAGAGAAAACCTAAAATGTATATGATGATATTCAATACATTTTACTTCGCAAAAATTTACAACGACGACAACTCAAAACCTAAAAGCCAATTCGGTTCGACGTTCAGTCGGCTCACAAAAAGAAACTATCAACCTATTTAATTAAAATTTACATCCCTATAAATCCAAACACGCGCTCTACTTCTTAATACTTACTGGAAGATTGGTATTTGTTGGTGAAACAGAAGTAGTCGACGGCGTTGAGGGAAAGGAGGTACGAGAGGAACTGCTCCTTTTCGTCTTCGCACCGCAAGAACGCGTACCGTTTATACAAACTCCGCAGCAACTCCGTGTTCGAAAGTAACTCCCGCAAATGCCTCGAGAGGAGCTTCTTCTCCAACGAAAGACGAACCCACGCCCTCGCATACCCGATCTGCGTCTTTATCTCGGGCATAGCGAGGACGTTCTTCATATCGAAGCTTACCGACACGGGCAGAGGATGGATACCCGGAGTATGCGCCGCCACAGAATCATTACCGCGCGGTGACTTCCAATCCCTCCAGTCGGAGTAGTAACTGCTTTTCTCCGAAGTCCTTTCCATTGACCGAGACCTCCCAGGTAGCACTCGGGGTGAGGTCGCGTGGGTTGGGGAAGAAGGCGCGCTCTCCATCTCCAGAGCGCGGGAGGACAAATCTGGAGGGTAGGCGATGAAGTGAGAACAATGAGTGAAGTTTACGAAATGTACTCACGTTTTTAATCAATATTTTACAAAAGTTAATTTTCCCTCATTATTCTTTATCCTAAATAAATAAATGACCAGTTAAATATTTACAATTTAAACGTTAATGAATCTAACGAATACTAAAAAAATAAAGTTATCAAAGTAAACTCGTTAAAATTAAAAGAAATAACGGTGCAATAAAATTACAATTTCTTTGAAGCGGTAAATGGAGAGTCTACAAAGATAATCATTCTCTTTCGTGCATTTCAAACAAAAAATATTCTATATATTGAGTGCGGCAAGCGTAATCAAAAGAAAAGGTAGGATCAGTTTGAAGACGAATATTTTATATAGCTTTTAGCAACAGCTGTTACCATCATCGGTGCTAAAACGAAAAAGTGAAATTCTACTTCAAAACAGTACAAAACGAATCAATGTTAAGAACAGTGAAAAAGAAAAACACTCACCGGAACAAAACCAGATCGACGATAAGAAATACTGAATATTAAAAGTTTAAAATGATGAAATGATTAAAAATATACCTTTTAAATTGTTAAAAGACTCTTTAGGGAATATTCGGATCAATGAAAGAAAGCCACCCCCAGCCTTCTTTAGTTTTAGCTTTATAAGGCTAAGTAACGAAAATATTAAGACCTAACCTAACCAATCGTTAGGTCAACTGTACGCCTTTGACGAGTGGTTAGGTTAGGTCGTTATATTTCGTTAGTTAGCCTTATAAAGCTAACTAAAGAAGGCTGGGGGTGGCTTTCTTTCATTGATCCGAATATTCTAGGTACTGTATATAGTTACGAGAACTGCTTCATAGAAAAGATAACCACACGTATTACGAAGAAATATCGAATTAAAAAATTTTTACACGCGCTGCCAAAACAACTGAGGAACCTCCAGCACACCAACTCAACTACTTTCAAATACCAACTCGGCGGGTTTCTCCGTAAAATCCCTGAACAGCCAAATCACCTTTCAGGTCGACCCGGAAAGAATCACCTTTCAGGTCGACCCTGAAAGGTGGTTACCTTTCAGGTCGACCCTGAAAGGTGGTTTACGGGGTTGAAACTAAAATGTCTTCGAACTGACGAACGCAGAAACAAAGACAACATAATACCGTTTTATCCACTCCATCCCAAATGCTTGAACATTTCCGCGAAAAGGATGTCTCAATAAAGTCACAAAATTTGAAGATAGTTTCGCAACAAAAAAACACTTTACTTTTGGACACTATTATTCACCCATCTCGAAATAAACTTGAATGATTACACCCCTCACCATAATTAAAACTTTTAAATAATGAATTAGGCAACCAACTAATTTTCTAAATGATTGTTTCGTGTGGAAGAAACTTTTTCATCGACTATCCAGGTATCTCAGCATAATTACACGCGGTTACTTTCTCAGTTAACAATTAAGTAATTTTTTTAGCAAACGAAACGATACTACTTCGTGTTTGGAAACAGTATAATAATGGTATAATCAGCAAATTATTTAATATAACCCTACTAATGAGCAAAAATGTGTTCATAAAAATAGCTACCAATTTGAAGCTAAATGGCTCAAGGTATCATCATCTGCCGTGATCATAATTAACAGAAAGGCAACGTAAAGATTACCTTTAAAGAAGGCTTTATTATTATTATTATTATTATTATTATTATTATTATTATTATTAGAGCGAGTAGCTCAGTGGTTACGGTGGCGAACTCAGCAGCGAGGTTCTGGTTCGCGCCTGTCTGCTGGCTCCTGGGTTGGGTTGAGTCGGCTGTTTACCCTGTTAATGCTCTGGATAAAGGTGACCCTTGGAGCACACTCACTCAACCACTGTGAGGAAATGAGCTTAATGGCTGTTACCAATTAATTTCTGCCTTAATAAAGGCCTTAAGGCAGAAATCAATTTGAAATTGGCGACTTCAAACAATAAATTCATTAACCTGATTAACAAAGAGGGCATGATTACGAGGCTGCAAACAAACATGCACTGAACATTTCAAGTTGCATATTAAAATTAGGTTTGGGACATGCTAACTGCCTTACACTAATGTATGCGCGCAATACGTGGCCAGAGTGCATAGATGATTAAGGCTACGATCATGCTACAAACTTTTATAATGATTCGTACGGAAATAATCCAACCAGACTGACAAAAAAGCCATTTATAATTTTTAATATTATTCTTCCTTCATTTAAGATTTCAAATTCAAACTTAATTATCTACACTAGCAGTGGTC
Organism: Bathynomus jamesi; assembly: GCA_023014485.1. NCBI lineage: Eukaryota > Metazoa > Arthropoda > Malacostraca > Isopoda > Cirolanidae > Bathynomus > Bathynomus jamesi. The sequence continues at coordinate 816,430 of JAJOZX010000674.1, forward strand.
CTCAACCTTTTACTGATCCACGTATCACTTTTGGTCGCCAGTAAGGAAGGCGGTACCACATAACCAAAACCTTAAGGTGGGAGCTGTGGTGTTTAATCTTGAATTTTCAGCCTCCCCAAAGAAGTTAAACTTATTCTAATGATATTTATCGCCATTTGGACATTACGTCAAATAATTTGACATCTTATTCAAAACTTATAATTAATGGAAAGTTGTGCTTGATTCTGCTGACACGGATGAGAAATATTAGGAACAATTTCAGTCAGCTTCAGACCTAAGTCGTGCTCCACATTAATAAGCTTTAATCTGTACCTACTTTTCATATTTTTTCTTGACACGAAATCTAGACAACATATGTAACTGCTGTCGGCTTCCTTTTTACTTCTGTGACTTTCGTTTCGTCTTTCTGGACGCAGAGTTGAAAGCATGCAAACCTGCAGTCGGAAAGGCTGCAGGTTGTTCATCTACAACTTCATTATCATGATAGTAGTTATCAATTAGCAAGTTGCATATTTATAACCCTCTAGCGTACCACCTAAAAGAGCTCCGCGCATCACAGGTTGAGAATCACTGATCTACAGTTTACAAAAAAAAGAAGTTAAGTTTATAGGTTTTTTATGCAGGAAGAGGGGGGGGGAGGGGGGAGGGGCCATAGAAGAAGAAGAAAGCCAAAATCAAGGTCCAAGGTTTTCGAAATGCCTAGAAACTGCTTTTGAAAGATTGGAAGTCAAAGACAAGGGGGAAAGATAGATTGAGGAAGATTGTCCCAGAGTTGACCGGTTGAGTAAATGAAAGACTGAAAATATCAATTAACCCTTGTGTCAGAGAGTTGAACAGAAAAGGAATGAGAATATGTCGAAAGTCTGATACTGCGTGCTCTCCTTAAAGGAGAAGGCATCCAGTTAGAGAGTTCAGAAGAGCAGTGTCCGTTATAATAGCGATAATAAAGAGAGAGAGAGAGGCAACACTGCGGCGAAGAGAGAGGGATTGAAGATAGTCAGTTAGTGGCGGGGAGATGATGAGACGAAAAGCCTTTAATTCCACCCAGTCAAGTAGACCTGTGTGGGTTGAGCCACCCTACACACGAGAAGCGTAGTCTATACAGGGCGGACAAGACTCCTGTACAGAGACTTCAACTGAGTGAGGGGCGAAGAAACTGCGGAGCCAGTACAGCACACCTAACCTCTTAGAAGCTGTTTCAGAAAGAGAGTATATGTGATCTTTCGAGGAGAGATCACGAGAAAAAGGAAACGCCAAGAATGTTAAGAGAAGAGGAAGGATTGAGTTACGAGTGGGTGACAAGACAGAGCCCTGAGGAACACCACTATTAATAGCTTTAGAAAAAGAACAGTGGCCATCTACAACCGCAGCTATAGATCGGCCAGAAAGGAAATTAGAGATGAAGGCACAGATAGAAGGATAGAAACCGAAGGAGGGCAGTTTCGAAATTAAGGATTTGTGCCAGACTTTATCAAAAGCTTTTGATATGTCTAGCGCAATAGCAAACGTTTCACCGAAATCCCGAAAGGATGATGATCAAAAGTTAGATATATATGCAGGAAGATCGCCAGTAGAGCGTCCCTCGCGGAACCCATACTGACGATCAGAAAGAAGATTGTGAGAAGAGAGGCGTTTAAGAATCTTCCAATTAAGGATAGATTCAAAAACTCTAGAAAGGCAAAAAATGAAAGCAATTGAACGATTGTTGGAGGGTTAAGATCGGTCACCCTTCTTTGGGACGGGCTGAATGAAAGCGAACTTTCAGCAGGAAGGAAAAGTACTAGATGAAAGACAAAGATAAAAGAGAAAGACGGAAGTACTAAAACTAAGCTATTATTTTTGTCACGTAAAATTAGTTTATGATTAAACTTTGGCTTATCTGTCTTTCAAGAGAAACATACATTACGTAAACACGTGCGTAATGCGAATAGGAATACTTTTACTTTTTGTGATGCCAATACGCAAAATGCTATCTCGAAACTATGACATAAAACCTACGATCGATTCTCTTCCGCAGAATTCCCCATGCCATCGCTGAAGTTCAGAAAAAATTAAAATAAAAGATTAACTAATGCATTTTGAAGGTCCCCATTCAATTCTTACAGTTTACTACCATTATATCTTAAATGAAACTCGATGAAAATATTAGCGGCTTTTAAGTTCGGTTGATTAAACTCTTTTTAAACTCTCGTATACCCAATGAAGATGAGGAAACGAAACCGGGAAAAGTTTTATTTATATAAATGACAATCACTACACGCATCACAGTTCAGAAAAGGCTAAAATAAGTGTTGTATTTCATTCGTGATTAACTGAAATATTTTTGTCTACCAATTAATCTCAAAATCTGAAGCTAAAACCATTGAAATTTTGTTATCTTTCGTTAGCGTCAATCGTAAAATAAAAATTATTTTGTATCAAAATGATTACGACCTTAAATTATGCAAAAATACTTCGCATCTTCATTTCAGATATTCGGAACTCGGAGAGAAACTGCTGCTTACCGGGTGACAGAGAGTTGGGATTAAGGGAAGCGTCTCCTGGTGTCAACTCACTCAGTCCTTCCTGATAGCTGAGCAAATGAGACCACAGAGCGGACTTACCCTGCGAATGATTAATCATTACACGCATTATTCTTCAGCTTCTATCTGATGCTAAATAAAAGTTGGAAATATTCAAGATAATAATTAAAACAAATAAAGAAATAAGTCCTTAAAATCTATGAACCGAGTAAAAAACACTTCCTTCGCACTTCAAACGAGTGGATACTAAAACGCGGAGTGACGCGGAGCGCAGGGAGGGGGTAGGTTCCTGGCGGCGGCGATGCAGGGCGCGGGACGGATAAATTTGATTCGCAATTTTACCCACATCGTGTATCACCCCGAATTTTAGTATTCACTCTTCAAACACAGTCTGTGCGTATTTCAAATGTTTCCTTCTTCTTGATGTAATTAGAGAGTCACCACCGATTTCAAATGATTTTTTTATTTATCCTCAAAGGTTCAAGTAAAAATATTTTACTTATTATTTAGTGTGTGGTGTGTGTGTGTGTGTGTGTGTGTGTGAGAGAGAGGGATATATATATATATATATATATATATATATATATATATATGGGCTACGTAGTGGCCGATGTCGTAACACCGCTTCTCGGAGATCAGCGAAGTTAAGCGACATTGGGTCTGGGCAGTAGTTGGATGGGAGACCGTCCTCTGCGCCCAGATTATGTAGCGACCCGTGGTTCGGATCCCACGTAAAGCTGTAGGTCCCCTCCGTCATATGACCTCAGATGTTGCGAAGGAGGTTAAACAACCCAATTAAAAAAAAATATATATATATATATACACACGGCGTACCTGCTTCCTCTGAAGCCCGTGTCCCCAAATTCTTTCCAATAAATCGCAGAGAGAAGCAATGAGCGTATTTTCTTCCACGCCAACCAAACTGCCTTCGCCGTGACCCAACTCAATTGCCTCTGATCCCATCTTCTGCACCAGCATCCTTTTAGACCGCGTTTTGCACTCCTGTTTATGTATTTTATTGTCTGAATATATATAAACTCACGAGGCACAAAAAACCAAAAAGACGTGACAAAATGCAATGAAGGTCTTATTTGCAATGTAATAACTCAAAAGTTATTTTGCAAATTACTTCAAAGCACTTTAATTTTCCCTAAAACGCACTACTCTTGTCAAACTAATCAAACTTGAAAATTTCCTGACGCCAAATACAAATTTTCAAATATAAAATTATTTAAACGAGAAAAATTGAAGTTGAAACGAGTGTTATACCCCGAATTACCTTCAGTAACTGCTCCACAAATTTCCAATTGGTGTGGGCCATGTGGGCCGGAGACATATCGGCCAATTTGGGATGAGAGAGCGCCAGCATTCTCGCTTCCTGCAACACTTTCTCTCGTTGATCTGGAGAAAAAGCCAATTGCTCCAAATGCTGTGCTTGCCTTTCTCTTCGGTGCCAAGCTCTGGCACCTCTGCGTTTGCTCCTAATAATATCACAAAATTTATAAAATTGTCTGTAATTTTAATTAAATAACGTCATAAGAAGCGGTGGTGTTACTTTGGGAAATTTATGCAAATTCTTTAAATACGAAGCAAATTTTTTTATTTTCTTAAAAGTACGATAATTGTTAAGTGTCTCCCGGCTGAATTACGTTCTTTTCTTTCATTATTTATTCCACAGAAAAATCTTCAATGCGGTAATAAAACAATGTTTTGTTTAATTATACACACTATAACACACAGTTCAATATTCTGCAGTTAATCATTCGCGTACAAACACAAATTCTCGCATCATCACGTATATAAAAATCTCCAACTTTCAATTGTTTTCACGATTTAAAAATTCAGCTCAGTATGTGAGAAGAATTAGCTGAAAATTCTTTAACAATTTCTACGGAAAAAATACCGTAACTCTTTTGCCTAATCTTCGAATTATCTTGAAGAACTGTTAAGGACGTTATTTTTACCATTCGAAATAATACCCATTATACATATGAGGCGCTCCGGACCACGAGCTGCCAAACGCCAAAATTTAAAAAATGGAGAAAAATGCAGTTAAAGTTTGTCAACTCCCAAAATGCCACAACTTTTGAACCAATAACGATATTTGATTGATTTCGACCACACGTACGGGTCCACAATCTGCTCCCTGACTCACCCCCACGGGATAGAGGAAGGGTGGGGGGAATATAGTATTATAAATAACTCATTTCTGGCCCCCCCACTGGCGGTTGGCAGGTTGTGGTCCGGAGCGGCTCATATGTTAAGATTTTGGGAATAAGCATTCCCGTCAGCCCCACCCCTGCCGATGATGTTACGAAATATTTTATTTTATAAAATTTTACATTTATATTTACACTTTGATGTAATGAGCTAGAAATAATTTTTCACGTAAATGTTTTAGTACATAAACACGATTAATGAACTTTCATATTAAGACACTCAGCAAAATGATATTTCTGTTTATTATACATTTATAAATTGTCAAGTTTTTACTAATTCAAAAAGTTATTAAATTATAGCTTAACAACTGCGAAAAAAATTTAGAAGTTTAAACGATTATTACAAAAATAACGCAAATAGCTTACTTTACGGGCTCTCTATTGAGGACAGTCTTGTCAAGGGATGGAAAATGTCCAGGGTTGAAGTGGGTGCAAGCCTCAAAGTTAGGGTCAATCGGCTGTGGAGGCGGCGCTTTGTAATCGATGCTAGACAACCTCTTCAGGATGATCTGTTCTGTCTCTTCCATGGTGGAGCATGGCTCGTACGAGGCCGACCTTACCACACTGTCATCATACTTGTCCCTTATCGAAAAAATAAAGGTAGTAAACAGGGCAAGGAAGAAATACAGAATCTTGCATTTTATTTCATGAGTTCAAAGATGCAAGTATACAACTAAAATGTTTTTATGCTCTGGCTAAAATCCATAGGCGCAAAAAAGTGACTGTGTGTCAGGAGATGGCGCGCGAGTGTTCTTCACAAAGTTGCAGTTTAGAAATGTTAATACTTTTTAAAGTTAATTAATATTGGGGTTTTGTCTTAAAAGAACAAATAGAATATGCATTCTGAAAGTGTTAAATATTATATATTTTTTTTTTGTATTGGGGCGTTTACCGCCACTTCCCGCTATATGGTAGCGGATATCATGGCGAGGCGGAATACGAGAAAGAGAAACGGAGACGGAGAAAAGGCACTAGAAAAGGGAGAACAGCGGACTACAGGTGAGAAGTCACCTAAAGCTCAGATAGGATGCGAGATTGGGAGAGGAAGAGGAAAAGACGGTCAAGCGAGAAGAGAGGGCTCTCAGCGAGCGTAAGGCGTAAACGTTCGGGGAGGGGGAAATCAGAAAGGAACGGGAAGGCGCGACGACGTACTGACGACAGGGTGGGGCATTCCACAAGGATGTGAGAGACGGTGAGGGGCGACTGGCAGGAGGCGCAACGAGGAGCCTCCTGCCGGAACATAAGATAGCCGTGCGTGAGGCGCGTATGGCCGATGCGAAGCCGCGCAAGGACGACCTCTTTGTGTCTGGAGCGGTGGAAAGAGGACACCCAATATGACAGACGGGGGCGATGGACCAGAGTTTATTTCTGGTGGCATCGTCCCAGGACTGTTGCCACATGCGGTCGTAAAAGGAACGAAAGACCTGCACATAGTCTGAGAAGGGGAGCGGGCGGGGGAGGGGAGGCAGCGAGGGCGGCGGACCGGGCTATGCGGTCCGCCGCCTCATTACCGGAAACACCAACATGGGCGGGAACCCAGCAGAAGGTGACCCGGATCCGGTGAACGGTGTGCAGGCATGGTACTCCGTTGAATAAGGCGTACGAGGGGGTCCGGGGAATCATAGCGCTCGAGCACCTGAAGGGCGCTCAGCGAGTCCGAAAAAATGGTACAGGAGGACCGCGAACAACCCGATACCAGACGAGGGCTTCCAGAAGGGCAAAGAGCTCCGCGGAAAAGATGGAAGCCTGAACCGGCAGGGGGATACCCCGGGAGGTAGGTGACAATGACGGAGAGAAGACGGCGGCCGCGACACCTGCAGGGAGCGCGAGCCGTCGGTTAGACGGGAACGTCGTCCGAATGGACGGGAAGATGGGCCAGAAAAGAAGACCGGAGGACGGCAGGAAGAGACTCCTTACGCAGGCCACGGAGCGCCTGGCAACGGCAGATAGGGGGTCCGCCAGGGGGGCGACAGATCGAAGGAGAACGGCAGAATAGAGGGTGGGGGGATCCCCAGGGACGAGAAAATTTCGGCCAGAGAGGCAGCGAAATGCCACGTGTCAGGCCGGGGTAGCGCCTGGGAGATCGCGGAGAAGAGTAGGGACATCGGAAGGGCGGCAGATGCGAAGGTAACACTTCGCCATGAGAAGGCCCCGGCGAAGGGGCAGGGGGGGGTGTCCACAGTCCACCTGAAGACTAGCGACAGGGGACGAGCGGAAGGCACCCGACGCCAGGCGAAGGCCACGGTGGAGAAGAGGATCCAGCATACGGAGTGCCGGAGAGGAGGCGGAGCTGTAGACCACACAGCCGTAGTCGATGCGGGATTGCACCAGGGAGGTGTACAGGCGCAGCAGAGTACGCCTGTCCGCCCCCCAGGTCGTGTGGGACAGATGACCCAAAAGGGAGAGGGTGCGGCGAGATGTTTGCCGCAACCGCCTAAGGTGTGGAACCCAACCGAAAAATCCGTCGAGGGTCATACCAGGAATCTAACGGATGGGACGAGGGGAAGAGGAGTGCCGGCAAGGGTAAGGGCGAAGGTATGCGACAGACGGAGGCGCCGAGGACGGAAAAGCATACTGGAAGACTTAGAGGGTGAGAAAGCATAGCCAACCGAGGACGCCCAGCGAACCACGCGTTGATGGCTAGCTGGAGCCGACGTTCAGCCAAAGACGGGAGGCGGCCAGAGCAATAGATAGCCAGGTCATCGGCATAGAGGGAGCTACGAACGGATGTAGGCAGACCGTAGCGACTGTGTTCATCACGAGTGAGAAACACAAGACGCTAAGGACACTACCCTGAGGGACACCCTCCTCCAACGGAAAGCGGTCAGAGAGGGCAGAACCGATGCGGACGCGGAAAGAACGGGCGGACAAGAAGTTATAAATGAAGGAAGGGAGAAAGCCTACGAAACCCAGGGAGCGTAAGCAGTCGAAGACCGCGCTCCGCCGGGTAGTATCGTAGGCCTTCTGGAGGTCGAAAAAGACGGCGAGTACAAATTGACGCCGGGAGAAAGCCTCCTGCACGTCATGGCTAAGGAGAAGGAGGGGGTCGGTGGTAGACCGGAAGCGCCGGAAACCAGCCTGGGTAGCAGGGTACTGGTCACTCGCCTCCAAGGTAAAGGACAGCCGCGAGGCGACAATCGACTCCATCACCTTGCAGGCACAGCATGTTAGGGAAATGGGGCGATAGTTCGACGGGAGTGAGGGGTCTTTATCGGGCTTCGAGATGGGGACGACGATGGACTCACGCCATCGGTCCGGAAATGAACCCTCCAACCAAATCCGGTTATAGAGGTCCAGTAGAAAGCTGAGAGCAGAGGGGTGGAGATGCCGTAACAAGTCATAGGGGATATTATCGGGGCCGGGGGCGGAGGAGCGGCGGGGGCGAAGGGCCTCCCGAAGCTCTGTCATGTGGAAGAGGTGATTATAGGGGTCATCCCTATGAGGTGGAAATTCCGGTGGGTCGCGGCGGGAGTGGGGGGAATCGGAACTGGAGATGGCTGCAAAGTGCGCCGCGAGTGCGTTCGCGACGGCCTCCGGATCGGACACGAACTCGTCGTCCCCGACCCGAAGCACCGGGGTCGAGGGGGGACACGGGTCCCCTCAAAGCTACGCACCTTGCGCCAAACAGTCGAGGGGGCGGTCGAGGAGAGATCCCGGACACGTAACTCCGCCAGGAGGTACGCCGGGCCAGTTTCAGGACCCGACGGGCCACTGCCTTCAGGCGCTGAAATTCTATCTTGTGCTCCAGCTGGCGGGTCCGGTAGAAGCGGCGGCCGGCACGGCGCCGCTCCTGAACGGCATGGGGAGCACTCTGGGGTCCACCATGGGACGCTTCGCGGCCTGGGGAGCCAGAGGTACGGGGGATGCAACTGGCGGCAGCCGAGAGGATCTTACTCTCGAGGAAGGCGAGGCGCTCATTGACGGAGGGAAAGGCAGGAATTGATGGCGAGATCGCAGTGCCCCTCGCGTTATGAGGCCCAGTCTGCTCGGGCGGACAGAGGTGGGGGGAGGAGACGGTCGGGGTAAGACACACTGGGAAATGGTCACTGCCGGAAGAATCCGGCAGGACCTCCCAGGTGAACTCCGTCACGATTTCGAGGGAAACCAGGGAAAGGTCGATACAGGTGAAACTGTCATGGGCCGAGTGAAGGCAGGTTGGGGAGCCATCGTTCAGAAAGGTGAACTCGAGCTCGTCCATAAGGGAGAGAAGGGTCCCGGAGAGAAAGGTGGAGCAAACGTCCCCCCAGGCCGGGTCCCGACTGTTGAAGTCCCCGAGAATCAGAAAAGGGCGGGGAAGCTGAAGAATTAGGTCACGGAGAGAATCGGAGGAGGGCGTACGTTAGGGGAGAGGTAAAAGAGAGCAGACCGTGAGCTGGCGCCCCAAGGAAAGGCGCACGGCCACAGCTTGCAGGACTGTACGGAGCGGGAGGGGGCGGAAAGGGACGGAGCGGTGCACGAAGACCGCGGCGCCCCCCCTCCCCGCCCCATCGAGAGGCGGGAAGGGAGCCGGCAGTAACCGGACACTCGAGGGAGGGAACGGGATCCCAGAATCGTCTCCTGAAGGCAGAAACACGCCGGACACCTGGAGGCCAGGAGAGAGGAGAGACTCTCGAGGCCTACCAGGAGCCCGCGGATGTTCCACTGCAGGAGCGAGGTATAGGAGGGGTAGGAAGGTCAGCGTAAAGGATGGTTATGGAGTGGGTGGGCCGATCGGGCGGCCCGAGATTAAAGAGGGAATCGGAAAGCCCCGGAGTTCAGCGAGGGACGCCGAACGAGGGCGAAGGCGAGTCACCCCGACGAGGGGGCGATGTGGAACCAGACGCCGGCAAGTCCTCCAGAAGAGGAGTCTCCCGGACGTCCGGGGGAGAGCGATGCAGAGAAGGGGATGTGAGAGGTATCCAGAATGCCCCTCCCTTCACCGGAGGTGCGGGGAGCAGGACTACGAGGGGGAGTGGAAAATAATACCTCACCCAGAGGCATTGGCAGGTCGAGGAGAGAGATGGGGCGGGTCAAGCGCGGGGCGTGCACGTCCCACCCAGCACGCCGACCAGGCGGGCGAGTTCCCCTCCGTGGGTCCATCGACCGGGCCGGAGAGGGGTGTACTCAGCCCCCACCACGAGGGCCGTCGGGGACCCCAGGGGGGAGCGTGCATAACGGTTGCGCAGTGGGGACGGTGAGGACACCGGGCGGTAGGGCGAAGGGGGCGTTTTGTGTTTGGAGAGGAAGTGATGCGAGGCTTATGGCTTCGAACCTTTCGGGGTCACCACTGGCGCGGCGCTTGCGGCCCCTACCCCTCCGTCGTGCGGCCCGCATGGGTGACGGCGGTCACGATCCGGATGGGGGTGGCCGAAGGCGCGGTGGAGAGGGCGTAGAAGGGGCAGGGGGGGTTGCCGACGAAGCATCGGCGTTCGCGGAGGGAGCACGTGGGACGCGCTGGTAGTACGGGGAGCCGCGGTAGGAGTCCGCTGGGCGGCAGAGGATGGACTGGAGTAGCGGATACGGTGGGTGGAGGCGCGTTGGGAACCGCCGGTGAGGACGGGGTCCGGGAACGGAGAGCCTCGGCGTACGAGGCACCACGCCGCCTCGCAGCCACGCAACCGCTCCCGCGCCTCCCGAGCGCTGAGAACTCTGCTGAACAGAGGGCCCCGAACCTCCTTTCAAAGAGGAAGGACGGGCAAGACGGATGAAGCAGGGTGTGGTCCATGGCAGTTGGGTGCGGAAGGCGGAGCAGTACAGGGCAAGGGGTGGGGAGGGCCGCCGCAGCGGACACCAACGGGGCCGGCTGACGGCAGGAGCTGCTCACGTGGCCAAACCTATTACACTGAAACAGCGCGTAGGATCTGGCACGTATGGTCGTACTGAGAATTCGCACGCTCGTCTCTCACCAAAGCCCCAGAATACCGAAACGGGGGCACCAGTGAGTCGAAAGTGAGGAGCAGGCGAGGAGAAGGGGCGGTTGGGGACCGCGATCTGTCGGGAAAGCGGTACACCCTCACAACACCCTGGGAGGCGAGGTCAATCTGGAGGTCTTCACCGGGATGGGTAGAAGACGAGCAGCGTAAATTGTGGCCTGGCACTGATTTGAGGCGGGGGTGGGGAGTCACCGTGATCCCGCACCCGACATCGGGGATAGCGAGCAGAGAGGAGGTTTCGGCAGAGGAACGCGACCTTATCAAATGGAGCCATCCCTCTGAGCCGAAGGTCAAAACGCGCCGTCCCCGTCTTCCCTGGATCGCTCGAAAGAGGCGTTCGTGGTTAGTGGGGAGGGCTTGGAGGAGAGGGGCGGAGGACGAGGAACTTGTCCATCGTCCTAAGGCGAGTGAAGCCGTCTGGCCAAACACCACCGGAACTTCGAGGGGCGAGAAGACGGAAAGGCGGACGGCGACGTCGGGTCCCCGTCCCCCAGGGGCCGAAGGGGCCGGGGGCGATGAGGGCCCGACCGGGCCGCGGGCCTCCCACCTGAGGGCGAAAAGCAGGTGGGTCCCTATCGGGACGTGGAATATGGGGGGATCCAGGGGTCGGGGGTCCACTGCAGGTCCATCCGCTACTGGCGGGGGTCGGGCAGCGGCGCCACGAGCCTGGGGAAGAGAGGGAGAGGTGGTGTCGGCAAGAAGAGCAGACGGGTGGGCGAGGGCTGCCGACTGCCCTTCCAGACCCACGGTCCAAAGAGGTAGTCAGAGGGAGGTCAGATGCACAAGCCGGGTCGTCACGAGGTCCATTAGATTTGTATGTGTTTCCATAGAAAAAATTTTATTGTTGTTTCGCGCCCGGGGCCGCGGGGAACCGATTACCCGGGGCCCACGGGGACCAAGCGCACGCCGGCGGGGGATGGGTGCCTCTCCCATGTAGTCCCCCGTTTCAAAAGGGGCCCTTGCAGCGTCCGAAAGTTTCTCCCCCCGGCAGCAAAGACCAAGGCCCCCCAGGGTCCCAGGCCTGGGCACCCTACAGCCAACTTAGTCCGGCCCCGGCCATGGGGGCGAGACCCCAGCGACCAGCCCCGGCAGCCCACGGGGCGCGCGAAGTGAACAGAGAAAGCAGAAAAACAGAGGGGGCAAGAAGAGGGTAAGAGGGGAAGACAGGAAGAGGGGGCTGTAGGATAGCAGGGTATGCTAAAGTCCACTTCGCAACCGGCGGGGACCCGGCAGGGCCCCCAGCCGCGGCTGACCCCCCTCGCCACATGGGGGCAGGAGCCCGCGGGCGATCCACCAGAAAGACCGCCGCGGGGAGGGGGGTTAAATATATAACCTGAAGGATCCTCAAATTATTAAAAATGAATTCGTAGTCAGCAATGCTAACCACTACACCACTGAGGTGTGTGTGTGTGTGTGTGTGTGTGTGTGTGTGTGTGTGTGTGTGTGTGTGTGTGTGTGTGTGTGTGTGGTGTGTTTTAATAGATCTAATTACCTCAATAAACGAACTCGCAAATCAAATATTTTTATGTTCATATTCTTATCGCCAGAAAGGATCTTCTGATCAATGAGACTGGTGAAGAGTTGAGATTCGATAAACCTTGAAAGGAAAGGAAGATGGGCATCCGGTTGATCGACCAAAAATGTTGCTTTGTCAAAGGTATGCATCACTTCCCTCGCAGTCAACCACTGCTCCATGTCTTCTTCCTACCAGAAAAGTACCAGACTTCTTAGGTACAAAAGTTATTCATCATTACGAGTCTATTATTACATCTTTTGCGCGTGCGTGTTTTAATACTCACACTCGCCTATAAGGAATCAGTCATACCTGTAAGTTAGGAACGTTGATGAAATTCTCGTACGAACAGAAGACCTGAACGAACCAATTTAGAAATATTTCTCTTACGGCGTTGTTAAACACTAAATCTTTCGTAACCCAATTCTTATCGTCTCTCTTTGGTAGGTTTTGCAAGAGTTTTGTTTCAGGACCTTTCGTCGCTTTGTACATGACTGGAAAAAATATTTTAGTAATTTGGAGTAAATGATTTAAAACAAAATAAATGTCCTCAGCGTGTTCTTCTGGAGTTGTTACATGGGTACGTAAGGAGGAAGATGCGTTCTTCCAATTGTTGGGAACCATTAATGGAAGGAGGAATTTTATGAACCAGCCACGATGTAGCCATATATATATATATATATCTAATATATATATATATATATATATTATATATATATATATATATATATATATATATATACTTTTTTTTTTAAGTGGGGTTGTTTAACCTCCTTCGCAACATCTAAGGTCATATGACGGAGGGGACCTACAGCTTTACGTGGGATCCGAAACACGGGTCGCTACATAATCTGGGCGCAGAGGACGGTTTCCCATCCAACTACTACCCAGACCCAATGTCGCTTAACTTCGCTGATCTTCGGGAAGCGGTGTTACGACATCGACCACGACGTAGCCCATTATTATTATATATATATATATATATATATTATATATATATATATAATATATATTATATATATATATATATATTATATATAGTGATTGTATACATGAACATATGTCACCTGAATTTCCAAATGCTTCTCTGCTCCCATCAAATGACCTCTTGGCTTTAGGAAGGGAAGAAGCACGGACTGGCTGGTGCAAAGGCCTGGTAGCATCTTGAATGTAATGAAGCGTGTTGGTAGGGGAATTGGTGGACGAGTGTGTGAAAGAAAGGGAGTCCCTTCGTATTAGGGGATCATTTAGGGAGCAATCCACGGAATCTGAAGGCTTGCGACGTCTGCGATATTTATAGTCGACTAGTTGCTCATTCAGATTCCTAAAGAAAAATGAACCTTTTACAAATCTGAACACAATAACGCAGAATGCTACTTTCAAAATACAAAATAATCACATGACACATATATACATTATTATACAAATACAATCAGAAGCTTAAAAATACCCTCTTAATTACCTGTCATATTTTGTATTGGCTTGAATGGCATACTTTTCAAAATACTGCAGCAATTCTTTATGTATTTCCTTCTTGTTCGGAAGTTGCGGCAAATCCTCCGGGACTTCTATGCTCCCTCTGTCAATATCCAGCAGACACAAATTGGCCTAACAAAAATAGAAATTATATCGTGCTTAATGGAGTAAAAACAACGATAAGCATTTTTAATCAAAATTACTAATTTTATCACTGAAGAAAGATTATCAAAAGCCCTGCATCTATAAAGCTTGATCAAAACCTTTACGTACGTACACCTATCTTTATTATTCATTAGCGCTTTATTTTTTCTATAAAAACATTTGTTCTGGTCTCTCTGTTTCTACGTGACTGTGACTGGTTTATTTAAAAATAAATCCAGGTTACTTTAGGTTGAATTGTTAAGTTACTCTAGGTTAGGTTAGGTGGAGATAGGATGGGCTGTTTTAAGGAGTAAACAGATTTGTAAACCCACCTCATTAGGTATACGAATGACATCATTTTCAACCTCAGTTTGAATACCCATGATGAAGGGCACAGGGGCATCTAGAAAGTGGAGCAATGAGGAAGGGAGGATTGGCACATAAACATTTTGCCAATTGAAAGGGAAAATAAGGGCGCAAACACTTTCAGCAACCAACATTAATCTGTAGTAGTCTGTAGGTTAGTAGGAATAAAGGAATCAATGTTAGGACGAAAGTTAATCACACTATTATTACTATGAATAATTATGAACATAAAACTGGTGAAACTGTAAACAACAACTAGTATATGGATTATATATCATGACATAAATGAGGTTAATCTATGCATACACAATATTTGGTAAAAATAGAGTTATCATGTATGTTATGTATTCTCATACGTAACTTTCACTGACCTGAAGAAAGAATGATGATTTGATTTTCGAGGAGGACGCAGGAGAGGAGTTGCATAATGGTTTCAACTCCTAACAAAGCAAAAAACTCCTGGAGAGAGTACTATATGCAGAAATAAAATCAATATTAGAACTTGGTTAGGATTACTTTAATAACTTAAAATTTTTCTCACTGTATCGCAATTCTATAAATTTAAATAAACAATGAAAGGAGGGTCGCCAAGAGGAAGTATAATTAGGCGGCAGTCACGAGTAGTTCACCAACCGAATACACACATTGATTACAGTATTGTAATAAAGCTTTCAGAATATGCAATAAACATTCTAATCCCTAAACTTGCATTTAATAATGGAAAAATTTCATTGTAACATTTTTTTAATTTCAGAAGTGTATTTTTAAATTTTTATAAATATACGCACTGACTACAAGTAGGAAAAGCTTTTAAAATAAGCAATAATTAGAATGGTACCTATGGAAAAACTATACGCGCTTACAACATGGTATCGTATGTGATACCTTTATTTCATAATTAAATATAAATTATTAATTAAATGAATTAAATATCTATACAAAATTGGCTCGGGATTGTCGACATAGCCTAATGGGAATGAGATGATTGCCATACATACATAGAACCCGTATGTAGGCGTCGGGTCTGCATAACCACGAAAACCTTCATTTATTTCACGTGAACCAAATTTTCCATTTGCTAACCCATGCAAAATACAAGAGAGAAAGAGTCAACAACCTTTGCCAAATCAGCAATTTATACTAAAATATGAAGATATATTAAAGGAGTAGCCTCGGGGCTGTTTATGTGCAGCGAACGCTTTAAACAGGAAAGATGTGCTTTTGTCTTCCCTCATATTCTGAGTGAATTCCTTATAATAAACTTAATAAATATAAAGAAAAAGGGTAGGCCTACGCCTTAAAGTGTTTATATTGTGACTGCCTATATTAATTACATCAAGCCAAATTCGTCGCGTAACTCCATCGTGGCGGCCCTACACCGAAAATGATCGTAACGCCCTACATCGAAGCAAACCAAGGACCCAGCAAAAATAAGGTGAGGCAATTTATTTTCATTCTAATATAGGCAGCTAAAATCCCGACGCTAAAATTACCGTAATCAATTAAATATAGAGGTCCTTTAAAGACCTACATATTCATAACTCTCTAACGAAAAAACATGGGGCTTTTGTCGGTAACCCTCCACTGAAGTCTGCTGGAAATTTCCAACGGATGAGGCACAGGCAATCAACCCATAGCCCTATATAGTTTTTTCACAGTACCTTTCCCATTCTGTTTAAAGTGTATGACGACAACGAAAGGGTTATAAGACCTTCGCTCTGAGAACAAAAAATTAAATTATGAAAGTAAATACTAATGGGCTTAATTACTTCAAAAAGGGGTAGTTCATTAAGGGGAGGCTTCTGGCAGATGTGTTCTTTCTTTATGCAGGTGAAAGAAAGACATTTTCCCCTCGGAGGTGCGGGAACCTCGTACAGGAGGTTATACACGTACGCCTCTAAACTAATTGAGTCTGTATCACATTCTACAAATACTCTGAAACACAAAACATCACACCAAATTTGAGTTTGTATTAAGCTAAAATAAAGAATTAATGAACTTCATTGTCAAGTACAATTAAAGTCCACTGGCTATCATAACTGTTAGTGATGTTTACAAGGAAGCTTAAAAGCAAAGGCTATACCATGGCCAGTGTCGTAACACCACTTCCCGTCAATCAGCAAAGTTAAGTGACTGGAGAGTAGCTGGATGGGAGAGTAGCCTCTGCATTCAGATTACATAGAACCCGTGGTTCGGATCCCATGTAAAGCTGTAGGTCTTTAACTTAAAAGCAATTATTAATAACAAAAGATTAATAATAATAATAATAATAATAAATAATAATAAATGTAACTTAAAAGTGTGCATACCTAAAAACCCACTTTAAATCTCACCAGAAATTCAATCCTAATTTTATTCATAAAAGGTAACAGTGGATCTCCGAGACTGAGGCAGAACCTTATGCTTGGTAATGAGAAAGTGGGTGTAGCCAGTTACAAATAAACTCACTCTCAGGTAGAGTATTCCAAAAATATATTTTTAACTATTCACAGAGGCCACAAAGTAATTAACAATGTTTTATTTTTTGTGATAGGAAACTTGTTGGTAACATTTCACACTATTTAAAATGTTTGAAATTCATTGTGGCTATTTCATAGTAACCCTTATTTCTGAAATATTTTTAAAGCTATTTTCAAGTATCTCTTAAAAAATAATAATGATGCTGTGTTCAATTATAAACTGCATACAGTGTTACATTACTTTTTCACTGGAAAAAATTTTCATTGTGATAAGATTATGTAAATGTGTGTTGAATTAAACTGCCTAAATGTGGAGTTTGTTTAAAGAAGTGATAGTATTACAAAATTTATACTGTACTGGGTTCTGACAGATGACCCCCCAAAAAAATGCCATGACTTAAGCTTACATATTGACATTAAAACAATTTTCATATAGTGTTGTTAACTTACTTGTAAAGTTCAGTAAGAAATCGGCAAGCTGCCATAAGAGCTGGATGAGGGCCAACGAGTGTAATGCATTTGCTTACAAAGAGTGCATCTCTGGTGATATCATAAAAGTTTTTAGCATCAGCTGCTTGAGAAGAACAGAGTCTGATTTGTCGAGGCAATGAATGGGTATTGTGTGGGTCCACAGACGGTCCTGGAGGTGGCTTTCCTTGGGTACATGACACATTGGTCAAGTAGACAGACTATGAAAATAATGTTAAATTAGGCACA
This sequence comes from Bathynomus jamesi, assembly GCA_023014485.1. Lineage (NCBI taxonomy): Eukaryota > Metazoa > Arthropoda > Malacostraca > Isopoda > Cirolanidae > Bathynomus > Bathynomus jamesi. The sequence continues at coordinate 833,758 of JAJOZX010000674.1, forward strand.
ATGGCAATCGTTTGTTATTCAAAGCACTTCCATAGCCTAATTATGTAATACACTAACAAATATACATTGTATTTAGTTTTCAAAAGCTTTATAATTCTACAATGAGAAGACCTTTTATACTTAAAAAAAATGACTAACTTTCATTTTCATAAATACAAACCATTGACCTCAACTTCTGGGACCTTGGTTATTACAAACAAAAACTATGTAGGCATGATAATACTGTAATTGAAGAGAAAAGTTAATTGACAACTACCAAGTATGGAAAGTTTGTAAACTGAAATTCACCTGCAAGGCATAAAGAGCCGTACAAATTTGTGTTGAGTTAACTTCTTCATAGAATGTATAGGAAAATCCATAGTACTGTGAGCCATCTTCTCTCGTAATAACAAATGGATGAAAATGAGGCTCTAATGCATGCTTCTGAGTCCGTAATTGCAGCCCTTTTGGTAAACTGAGCTATAAGAAAGGAAGCACTTTAATAATTCTTCAACTTTGAAATTATTTTCTTAATAAATTAAAAGTTTAAAAGTAGGAAGTCATTTATCTTTTAATTGTTTGGTTCACGAGCTAATAAACAATAAATATTCTAAGTTTTTCAAATCAAATTGGAATTAAAACTACAACAAAAATGGCTTATATATTTTTATTTTATTTTTTTTATTTTGCTCTCTTACTTAAGTATAATGTGAGCTAAAGACAAATTATTCATCCTCACAAATTGTTTTAGGTTATAATTTTGAAATATGCTTAGCTACATGCTTAAATTAAGAGTACCATTTGAACTGCATCTTGATCAAAAGGAGATGAAGCAACATAATCTGGATAGTAACCAAGGATGTATGACTTGTAACTTCTTGTCAGTGGAGGAACTAAAGGAGCTTCTTCTGCAAAGATAAAAATACTCAATATTAATATTTCATGCAAAAAAAATTTTATTTGACTGCTGGGATAATACAATTATTATTATTATAGACCTCTCCTAATCTCCTTCTTACAAAAGTGGAGCCTGACATCCCAAAAACCTGCAAAGTAAAATGGAATTATTGGACATAACAGAAATAAACTATAATTCAACAAAACTACTTATTGGTGAAAACGTGTATTCATATTATACATTAAGATTTTGCTTTAATTACTTTAAGGTTACTTTTGTGAAACCAAAACACTTTAACCCAATTCTCAATTTCTCAGTGATCCAACTTTCAAGCACCTTTTGCCCAAATATGACCACTTTTTGTGATTGGCCTCTGACAACCAAAACTCCTTTCTTGCCATTCTTTATTATTTTTCTGACTGTACTTTCAAGAACAACAGTTCCTGTTACCTTCTGTATTTCAGAAAAGAATCCTACAGCTGTTTTTCTATGATCTCTGAAGGAAACAAGTTTTAATAGTTAGTGTTCCCAGTTGGCTGTCACCTTTTTCTGACTATATCAGTGTTTACTGGCATGGCACTTTGTCTCTTTATAACATTTTAATGTATTTTAATGTAGTTTCAACAGCATATCTTCAATATTTTAGTTGTTTTGCAACTGCAACTTGGGGAAAACTCATGAAATGACAGCAGTATTATTTGAGCTCTTTTACCTTCAATTTATTCTCTTGTTTTTGCCATTTTATAAATTAATTCACAAACCTTCACCACTATAAAATCACAAGATTGAAGAGTAACGCTAAAGCCTAAATGAAGAAATGGATCCAAAAGGTTCTTCCCAAACACTACTCAAGAATGGTATACACTATATGGTTATCCTGAAAACCTGTTACTAAAAAAAACTTTAATTAGGTAACTTATAAATTAGTTCAGGCAATGGGCCAGCTAGTGGTCTGAGCTCTGGCCCCTAAAGCAACCATCTGTATAACTTAAAAACCTTCTACAGCTAGTCATATGCAACCACTATAAAAAACACAACCTATTAAAATCTTACCCATACTATTACCTTAGCTTAAGCATATGAAAGAATTTTAAGGTTGTCTAATACTTTTGACTGAGACTGTATTGGGATTAAACTATCTCATTAATTTATGTAAGGCCTAAGGAAATCAATCAATAATAGACCTAATCAAGACCAAACAGTTTAGGTTTTTATGGTACCATTATGTATGGTAATTAGTATGGTATTTATTGATATACTAAAGCTGACAAATTTATCTTACCTAATACATGAGACTGCGATATATTTCCCTCAAATGGCTGAAGCCCTCCATCAGGTTTTAAGCCAATAATAGAGAAATAATGAAACAAACGACTAGAAGAGCCACTCTCATGGAAATCAGAACTCATATTAAGTTCTAAGCCCTTTTATAAAGGCTTATTCTTTCATCTTTAACATAAAGATCTAGGAGTATTTAGTACTGTAGTTAGAATAGTTCCATTTCTGTTAATTCATGTTCTCTGAAAAATAAATAGGTCCTAATTATATAACTACTAGATATTTATTTCAGGAGAAATCAGGTTTGTAATACTAGAATATGATTTGGATGGACTATGAGGCTAAGTTTTATTATTTACATCTACAGAATTGAACTGAATAACCTTTATTAATAATAAAATAAATACATTATTTTCAATTTACAATGACATGAATAATTGTGAAGCTCAACTATTTATTTTATTTTTTGGCCCTTAAGCTTTAGGCTTTACTGGGCTCTTATTAAAAATAAACAGCTAGCTGTTATTAATTAATAGTAATAAGTAAATAAGTATTATTAATAGTTAAACATATATTAATCTTAAATTATCAAGGTCACCATTGAAGGCACTATACCAATACCATACACAGAAACCAATATTATACATGAGAGTAAGAACTGAACAATCCCAAGAAATGTGTTTTTAATACTACAGTGTGTCCCATAAGTCCGGAGAAATTCATATTTTTCTCTCTCTACAGGCCATAATGTTTGTGAGCAAGGAAGAACGAATCCAGATAATTATACTCATAGGAAATCAGTCAAAGAGAGGCTGCTGCTGAATTTAACATACTGCATCCAGACCACGAGCCAATAACACAGAGTTGCATTAGCAGACTTGTTGCAAAGTTTAAGGAAACAGAATCCATAGAAGATAAACCACACAGTGGACCTTCAAGGAGGTCCACTGATGATGATATAGCAACTGCTATCCTGGCTCATTTTAACAGAAGTCCCAATAAGTCTCTTCGGTGATTGTCTGCCGAGATAGGAGTGTCAAAAAGTAGCATCCATCGCATTCTTCAGGCTCACAAATGGCATCCATATAAACTTCAGATCCTACAGAAATTAAGAGATGATGATCCTGACTGGCAGATGGAATTTTGTGAATGGGCTACAGAACAATATTTCAGGATGCCAATTTCCCATCCACCATTCTGTTCAGTGATGAGGCTGTTTTTTATGGAAATGGTGAGGTAAATCGACAGAGCACCCGCTACTGGTCTCAAAACAACCCTCACTGGTATACCTCTTCAAAGGAACAAGGTGCATCTCGGGTGATGTATGGTGTGGCATTTGGAAGGATCGCATCATCGGCCCCCTCTTTTTCGATGAACATGTCACTGGAGGCACCTACCTACGTATGCTCAAGGAAGAAGCATTTCCCAGTGTCTTGAACGAAGAAGGAAATTTCCCAACATGGTTCCAGCAAGACGGCACTCCTGCACATTACAGCACCCAAGTAAGGGAATACCTGTACCAACAATTCCCTGGTCATTGGCTAGGACATTGAGGGCCTGTGGAATGGCCAGCTAGAAGCCTGGATCTCATGCCACTAGATTTTTATCTCTGGGGCCACTTGAAAGCGCTGGTATACGCAGAGAAAATTAGGAGTGTTGAACATTTGCGGTAGCACATTATTGAGGCATGTAACACCATTACTCCTGAAATCACTCACCGTGTGCTTGCTGACTGGGTATCACGTCTGAATTTGTGTATTGAAAACAATGGTGGACATATTGAGCATGTTCTGTAAATAAAAGTTTTTGTTTTGACTTTTTTTATTATTTTTCCTATGATGCCAGACTTATGGGACACCCTGTAGATTACACACGAGAAATTAATTATTAGTAAACAATATTAATGGACATTAATCCTAGATTTTTGTTAGTATGCCATTATTAATTGGGATTCCAACTTGGTTTTAAACAAATTTACATGCACAATATTTTTTATATCGGCATGCAAGTCATTCCATAGTTTCAATCCAATGAAAATGGCTTTCCTCCACCAAATGTTGTATGGTCCCATAGTTTTAGAATTTTTGGAAAAAGTAGGGTGATTCAAAACTAATTCTTTACAATATTTTAGAATGTCTTTTAGGCAACCAGCTAGAAACACTTAGCAATGGTAGTATTACCATCTAGCTGATCCTATTCCAGGATGAAAATACAATTTCTAAAAGATTTATGAGGTAGGTAACTCATGATTGCAGTACCATGGATACTATTCTAAATAAGCCTTAATTGCCCTTAAACACTGATCAGTCACAAAATAAATCTCCAATTAAATAAATTTTTAAAAGGTCTTAGATAAATTCTCCCGTTAAATGATAAAAATAAATACCCAATACCTGCCAGCACTGAAGCAATTTTAAATATTGTGATAACATAACCTTCTCCATCCTGTTTCATAATTTGAAGAACTGCAAAATGCAAACATACCCTATTCTACAGAAACTCTTTCCAATTGTTTTAAGGTTCATATTGGTTCTCACTTAATTTCTGTGAAAATCTACGAAACAAATGTCTTTCAAATTTCTAAAAAGTCCTTTTCAAACTCACTTTCTCATTAAAAAGTTGGCTATGATACTGTATTAATAATGCATACAGTAATAAAATAAAATTCTCACCACTAAGGAATAATGTAGCTACTTCAGTCAAACAAAAGTGATTATAGAATAGGCCTAAATTAATAATGGTATTACAACTGATACCACAATTTATTTTCAAAAGATAAATTTCTGATGGTTAAATTCAATAGGTGAGATCAGTTCAAGTACAAATTGAGGTAGGTATTGGAGACATAATTTTACGAGTTTTAACCCCCTACTGAACAGGGTTAATTACAGGAAGTGTATATTTTAATATAGTTCATACAAGTAAGTAAATGCATGAAGTTGTTTCAAGATTTTTTTTTATTTAAGCTTGAAAAAGTAAAAAGGACTCCTACATAATATTCTAGAGTAAAGGAGTGAAACTGGACTGTAATAAAACTAAAAATATTTGTTAACAAGAAAAAATTAATTTATGCAATATACAATTCTGAGCAAAATTTTAAAAATTAATTGGACACCTATACGGAGAACTTAGTTTTACGAAAGATAAAACAAAGTGTGCTCAGAGACAAACTAGTATTTCAGAACTTTAAAATATTTACTAGATTTCATGACTTTTAATTCAAGTTTATTTTCATAAAATAAATATGGTTGAACCTTTTAAATAAAAGGCAAATTATAAAATTCCCCATCTGTCATAAATAAAATTTTTTACTTCTAAACAAGAATACAAACACTATGTGAGGGATATTAATTACACTATTTTTTTTGTTTCTTTCCTTTTATCTATTTGGCCAAATTCAGTAAAAAAAATATCTCTGGGCAATATCCCATATTTGAAATTTTTACAATATGTCCATACAAAAATATTAAATCTGGGCCCCTAATTTAACATTTTACATAAACTTGGTATAATGTCAGAGCAAGGTCATTACTATGGGATAAATATCAGTGTACTCACCCTTTAGTCTTGGTGTAGTGTCTACTAAATTTTGCAAATTGTCCTTTTATTCAACTCTACTGCATGTTTCATGTTTTCTTATTCTTGTAGGTTAGCTATATTCCTTTCTTGTAATGTGTGTTATGATTATTTTTCAACTTTTTAATACATTTTGCATCTGTATATCTTATACAATCCTACTACTTCTTTTCCTCTGTCATACTCCTTTTAATTTTTACTTAAATCCTCTTCTATTCTTTCTCAGGCTGCATGTTTGAGACCCCTGGTCTAATATCTAAATTCTAATGAGTAAGTTAGCTAGACTTCATAAGACTTTCATGGTAAAAGGTTTATAGTAAAATGGCCAAATACCATAACCATTTTATGTGACATTTAGGGGTGACTCCAAGTTAAAGCACTCAAAAAAAATCTGATGTCTTGCGCAATTTTTGTAAAAATGTTTGCAAGGAAATTACAATAAAGTAATATCAAATTAAATGCAGAGAAATATGTTGAATTTGTGAACAAAAAGATTAAACTTCCTTACAAAATTCGATAACTGATGAGGAACTAAATATGAAAAATTGTTATCAGTAACAAACTTATTTGATATCAAATTCAAAAATACATTTCTGAAATAATCTTTGAAATTCTCTGGAATTCTTAAAATTTTAATTTTGTCAGAAGTTCATTGGGAAGTAACCAAATAAAGAGTAACTAAAATATAATTCAAATTGACAAAAATAGAAAAACCTATACTGAGTCAGACTGCAAAATCTGCTAAAATTTTCTGATACATCATGCAAAGATATTTTTCATAACACTCTTGTGGCTGATGCATCAGGTAAGAGTTTGGCAAAATTCCAGAAACCAGACAGTTGATAATAGTTTAGTAGTATGTTAGGTTAGGCTAGTTAGGTCAGCTTAAACTTAGGTTACTTTCAACTAGAGTTCATAATTACTAACCTGTCTCTGAACTGCATCTGGATCCTGGAATTTTACCAAGATTTTTAACCAAGGTTACTTGCACCAAACACATCAAGCAAATATTTTAACCAAAATTATAGTTTTTACTGAAACTGACAGAGACATTTTCCAAAGAGCATTAGCATGATACTTTTAAATATTGTGATACTTTTAAATATTATGAATAACCATTTTTTCATATTGTCCACAATTTACAATTTAATAAACAAGAATTTTTCCCAAAACAGGAGAATTATGCCCAGACTGCAGAATCTAAGATTCCTGCACAACACCCATTTTTGGAAAAATTCTTGCTTTCCAAATTGCAAAACTCTCAGGCAATATGAAAAATTTTCAATCATACAGAGTCAAACATCTAAAATCTGAAAGCCTTGGGGCCTAGCTGTTGCTGGATTTCAAATGTTATATATTTCCAAGGGTTCTTTCTGAATAATAGCATCATGTACTTTCTTTTCAAACCACTACTACCACTGTGCTCATCACTGGTCCTTGGATACTTATTAGATGATGTTTTAAGGGTCAAAACTACAAAAATATTGAGCACAGAATACAACTGCTGACAATTCAAACGGGGGAGAAAATGGCAAGATCAGGTACAGCAACACTAAACAACAGAGTGGTGATTTTGCAAAACGCACTTTCCACTCACAATTGGTGTTGGATTTTAGAATGTGAGATTTTAGATGTTTGACTGTATTTAAAAGACTCGCACAAGGTTGAATGTCTCTTGTTTCAAGAACCTGCAGCAAATCGATTTTCGAAGGATACAATGACGCAACACATTGAAACTGTTTTAGCAAATTTGCGTAATGATCAAGATCTATTCACGTCACTTTTGGCAAGCTACCCAAAGCGAATTCAGGCTGTCTTGGAAGCCAATGGCGAGAACACCAAGTTTTAATTATTTCTCATTAAATGCAGGATTAAATTCTCTTTTGTAAGGTATGTTTAGTTTTACTGTACCTCTAATGGTTTAGGCCATGGGCGGGGGGGGGGGGGGGGCTAAGGTTTATTTGAGCCCCGTATAGTTTATTACAATCTTTACTCAACATGTCAGGCATGTGTAATTTCAGCTAACATGGTAAAATTCCAGATTCCAGATTGTTAGAATAGGAGCAAGCTATTCAGTGTCCATAGGTATCAGACATGGGCAGTAATGTATTTGAAAATACTTAAATATGTTAAATACATATATTTATAAATACTTTTTGGAGAGTATATTTAATTACATATTTAAATACTTTCAAAAAGTACTTAGTATTTGTAAATACCTGTTTTTAAATACATTTTTAAAATACTTTTTTGTGAACTGTTCAATTTTGCGAGGATGTACAGTACTAACTACCCAGTATTTACCTGGTACCACAGAACACAGTAACACATTTTTCAAGGTGCTTGTGCTTCCAGAAAGCTCCAGGCTCAGCAGACTGGAACTTTATGGAAGCACCTTGAAAATAGAACTTCCAGCCTGCTCTAGTGGCAATTGTCACAGACTCACAGCTCTGCAGTGCAGCAGCCAGCAGTCTATCCTGAGGCATCATCATATGTGGTTGTGTAAAGTTCAGCACTTACTGTGCAATTAGCCTTAGCCTATTGATCATATTAGATGAGGACAACATTTTTAACATGGCTGCAGCAAGTGGATGTGGTGGAAAAGGTGGTGGTAAAATAGAAGTTGTTGATGGTGGGAGTGAAAATAAAACTAGCAAATCACACCTGCACACACTTTTTGATGGAAAATATTTATGAATAACTTCCAAAGATGGTAGTAGTGAAGATTTTGTCTTCTGTGCCACAAAACAATTGCAGCAACTACTTCTGTGACTTCTTGATTTTATTTGACTCCAAGCTGATGTTTGTGATTTTGTGCGCTTTTTGAAAAGTATCTAAATTGTAATTGAAATGTATTTAAATACATTTTAGGAGTAATGTATTTAGTATTTAAATACTTTCTGAAAACCTGAATTTTATTTAGTATTTAATTACTTTTTTCAAGTAATGTATTTATTATTTAAATACATCTAAAGTATTTACTGCCCATGTCTGATAGGTATTAATTACTAACTTAACCTAACCAAACTTAAGTAACCAACCTTTTAACATATTACCAGGCTGTTACATAGCATCTGGCATTTGGAATTTCATCTTTTTTTATTTTAGGACAAGTATCTAATAAAACTCCAGAATCCAGACACAGTTTGATCCCAAATCGCTAATTACTTACCTAACCTAAACTAATGTATTACAGTACTAAGCTAGGTAAAACTTTACAATCGAGACATGGGTCAAAGACAGCCTATAAGCCACACCCAGATTTATAGATCACCTGACATCATGTTTACATCAGATCATAATTCAATAACATTAGCATGATATCTGCTGATCACAAAATGTGAATGTGGCTTACCAGCTATCTCTAAACTATCTGGTCTTAAACTTTACCAAAACCTTATTTCTTTGGCCTGGTTTTTATGATATATATATATATATATATATATATATATATATATATATATATATAAGCATAGCATTAGCTAGCCCTTTTTAATGTGTAAGCACTGAAGTGTGAAGCACGGAGCAGGGGTAAATGTGGAAGGGGGCTGTCCCCTTTCCACTGCTGAAGGAAAAAATTAAATACAGAGTCCTGTAGATCAGCAGTTCTCAACAGGGGGTCCATGAGTTGACTAGATTATATTCAGTAAACAATTTTTTTCCCCTTTTTTTTTGTGGTGGCTAATTTGGACCTCTAACCAATAGCAATAACCTAAACTAATGTATTACAGTACTAAGCTAGGTAAAACTTTACAATCGAAACATGGGTCAAAGACAGCCTATAAGCCACACCCAGATTTATAGATCACCTGACATCATGTTTACATCAGATCATAATTCAATAACATTAGCATGATATCTGCTGATCACAAAATGTGAATGTGGCTTACCAGCTATTTCTAAACTATCTGGTCTTAAACTTTACCAAAACCTTATTTCTTCAGCCTGGTTTTTATGATATATATATATATATATATAAGCATAGCATTAGCTAGCCCTTTTTAATGTGTAAGCACTGAAGTGTGAAGCACGGAGCAGGGGTAAAATGTGGAAGGGGGCTGTCCCCCTTCCACTGCTGAAGGAAAAAATTAAATACAGAGTCCTGTAGATCAGCAGTTCTCAACAGGGGGTCCATGAGTTGACTAGATTATATTCAGTAAACAATTTTTTTCCCCCTTTTTTTTTGTGGTGGCTAATTTTGACCTCTAACCAATAGCATTTTCAGTTACTTGAAACTTTAAAAAACAAATGTTTTTAAACAATTTTTTTCATGTTTTTGCGAGTCTTTTATCGCCTTTTCCATGTGTTTCTCAGTCATTTGATTGAAATTATTTAAATAAGTTTGTAAGCAGGCATAGGGTCAATTATGAATTGAATTGGAATTGATAGGAAAAATGTGAATTCGAATTGAACAAACATTATTTCAATGAATTGAATTGGAATTGATGCAATGAATTGATGTGAATGATTTCTAGTTTTACATTTATGATAAATTTTTAAACTGAATTATTTGAAATAAAATTAAGGTGTAACTGAGACTATTATATATATATATATATATATTAGGGTGTCCAGCCTCACATGTGAAAATAAAAATTTGCAAGAGTCAAATCGCACACCCCTTTAATTAATTACACTTGAAGAAAGGAAAAAATGGGCGAAATTTCATTGGCCTATTAGGAGGGGAAGGGTCCCCTCATTGACCTTGTTTATTCCCTATATGAACAAACGTAAATGCTCAGCATTAATCATTCTAGAATGGAAGAATGAAATGTAAATTCTTTCTAATGACTAAATTAAAGGAAATGGAAATTCTTCCTAATGGCACATTTCATTTCGGGGGACAGAGGATCTTTTTATCTGCTGAGGGGAACTGCTGGCGGTGGTATTCAACAACTTGGTGCACGAGCTGCCATTCCTCCTTGTTTTTTGTCAGGCCCTTGTTGAAATCTTCCACCAGTTTCACCGCCCGTTCTGCTGCGTCGTTCACAGACTTCAACGATGGTGCACATCCTTCGAGATCGTTGGGGTTTTTTGGAACCAGCAGCTTCAGGCAATGAAAAAGGTTTTGAGTCCTTTTCGTGACCAAGGTGCTCAAATCCGACCGTCTCACGGTCAAGACACTCTTTCCCTCTAGCCGACGCAGATCTTTTGGGTTTTCGGTCTTCTTGTGCAGGTTTTGGAGCATGGTCGTCGTCTCTGCATCGGTGGTTTTGGAGGAGAACATAGCAAGTCCGGCTAAATCTTCGCTTAGGTACCAGAGGTGGCCCCGGAATTTCGTCAATGCGGCGGTACCTACATCATGATCCAACGCCTTGTTACCGCTCTAGGTCCTCCAACAGCTCCAGGTCATTGACGGGCGCGTCCGCCATCAATGGAGCCTCGAACCACCTCTGGAGGTAGATGGTGATGGCAAAGACGTTTATCCTGCGTAGTGACCGGACCTAGTGAGTGGTCAGGTGGAATTGGCTCGGAAGATGAACATCTTAAGACAGTAAATGCCTTTGGCCATCCACCTGGCCCAGTGGTATGCTCCAGGATGATTGTACTGGAGATCTCATTTGCCATGACCATCGAGGAAGACCAGAGCGAGGATCAGGAACTCCGGGTAATCGTCTCTTGGGTGGCCAACTTCAAGCTGGTCTTCAATGAAGTGGACAATCTGCTCTTTTTTTCAATGCCACCCATTCCGAAAGGATGTCGCTTGGGCCATCGCCATTGAACGGAGAAGCCTGCTTCTGGTCGATGAACTCCCATTGGGATTTGAAGCGAGCGAACAGCGCAATTTCGGGGCCAGAAGACCTGAAGAACAGGTCAAAGACTGAGGTGATTACCAATTCTATCATGTGGTGTCTGCAAGCCAGGAAAAGAACGTGGCAGTCCATTTGGTCCTGGATAATCATACAAGCGCCGCTGTGAATACTGGTATTCGCCGCTGTTGTGTCGAAGCAGAGACCGGCAATCCATGGTTGAACTTGCAGTCAATCGTCCAGCACCTTCAGAACAGCTCCAGCCATCCGCTGTCCCGTACTATCAGGGATTTTTGGGATCGCCAACAACTTCTCAAGATTCTTCCCGCTGACCAGCACTGGTATGCGATCCGATTTCCCTCCATCCGAATCAGGGAGGAGTTTGCCATCAAAGTGGACGACAAGCGGCATATCAGGATTGAACTCGGTCTTGATTCCGGCTACCAAGTTCTTCCTGGACTTCTGCCATGAATGGTGAAGACTTGATTTGGACAAGGTGACCGAGGATAACTCAACTCCCGTGGCAGTGAGTGCTGGAGCCACAATGTGCATTGCTTGGTGTACTGAGGTTCCAGTTTGATCCAGGGCTGCAGCAAAATTGGGATATTGGATGATCCTCCTTGCCGACACTTGGCCATCGTTGGGAGTGGATCGAGGAGCCGAAGGACCAGGAGAGGAATATTGGACATCATCATTGGATGCTTCGGCCATGGACTCCGAAGAAGAAGAAGACCCACTTTTCACCATTCCTTTTGCTTGCAGTGAGTCCATCTCTTCGCGGCTTTTCTTCTTCTTCTCTTCAGCTGCTCGGCGTTTCTCCTGCTCGCTGCCCTGCGAGCAAACTCCAGGTACTCTCCTCGGATGTACATCTTCCGCATGGTTCGCTGGTCATTCAGAAAGTCTCAATCTTCGGGGACTTTGATGAGTTCATGGCGTTGCATGAGCTGTTTCGAACAGTGTATTCAGGTTGGCTTGGAATCCCTTTTCCCGCTCCAGTTGCTTCTCTCCCCCATGGTTTCGGTTTCTGGCAACCTTCTCGTAGTCCGTGGAGAGGGCCTTGATCCTCTTGACGCACTTGGGCTTGTGGGAGGTCGGAATAGATGCCCGAGCCCACACCGCCATAACCTCATCAGCTACCACATTGGCAGCTTCCGCCGGGACATTTTTTCTTCCGAGTGAAGAACAACAGACGTCAAAGAACATCTCCCACTGTCGGGATTGACACAGCATTTTCAGGGTTCATTTCGCAACACCCCACCAACCACACAGTCTCCTGCTTTCTTGTATCCATAACTGAAAAGAAATATGCTATAATTAGTATAAGGTAGAGAGTAGCCATTCAGCAATAGTAACACATGGTTTGAGGGGACCCTTAAAATTAAAGAACACTAATGAAATTCATCTTGCTGGCATGTTTTCATGAGTGGAAGAAATTAGGTGGGGTGATCGACAAACTTCAGGAACAAAAAAATTGGGACACTCTAATATATATATATATATATATATATATATATATATAATATATATTATATATAATATATATATATAAAGGGTGATCCAGAGAAATGGGACCCAAAAGAAACCCCTGTAACTCTAAGTATAAGTCCTTCTAAAAATCATACGCATCATTCGAAAGAGGATAGTTACAAGTTTGTACAGGATTGTATAGGTTTTGACAATACAGACAAGATAAGATACAAAAACAAAATAAAAGTGTTAGTTAAAACAACCCTTCAAGATGACTGCATGGACGGTGGAACAGCTGCGTTTCATAACTGAGCAAGGAAGAAGTGTAGTTTCAGCTCAAAGATCTTTCAAGACAAATTTTCAGATGTCAAAATCACCTTCTAAGAAAGTAATCCGTCGTTAATCCGTCTTGTGTCAAAATTTTTCCCTAACTGGCAGCATTGGAAAAAGAAAACCAACTGGAAGAGTGCGCACAGCAAGGATAGACGAGATCATTAACAGAACTCATGAAATTGTACAGGATAATCCTAACATAAGCACAGACGTGCTTCTCAGCTATTAGAGTTGGATATGGAACCACAACACCATATATTCAAGCAAAATTTAATGCTCTTTCCATATAAAATTCACAAAACAGTGCAAACAACTAAACGATGGAGATTTCGCACGAAATGACAATTCTGTCAATGGATCCAACAGAAGGTAAATGACACCACCAATTTTCTAGCAACTTTGATTATGTCAACGAAACCCCATTTTCACTTGAATGGAACTGTAAACAAACAAAATTGTCGTTTTCTGGGCAACAGAAAAAGCCAATGAAATATTACCGAAGCCGTGCATAGTCAGCGTTGTAACTGTTTGGTGTGGGTGGTTTACGCATCTCAGATCATAGGGCCGTACTTTTTCGAGGAATTCCACCGGAAACACGGTACTGTAAATGGTGATCGCTACGAAAAAATGTTGACTGATTTCCTTTTCCTAAATTAAGAGAGATTGTCTAGAAAACCACTGGTTCCAACAAGACGGAGAGCTACCTGCCATACACGAGGAAATGCAGTCAGTTTGCGTCAAACGTTTCCAGGCGAGTTATATCCAAGATTTGGAGAGTTGAAATGGCCCGCAAGGTCTCTGGATTTTTCTCCCTTAGATTATTATCTCTGGGGATATTTAAAGAGTAGGGTCTACAGAAATAACCCAAACAAACCTTGCAAGAATTGAGGCCGCATCACAAATGAAGATACAGGCCATACCACCACACACACTGCAAAAGTGATGCAGAACTTACAGCGAGAACACTGGAATGCTTGGCAAATGGAGCACATTTGAAAGGAGTCCTTTTAAAAAAATAAAATTCATAATAACTTGTAACTCTACTCTTTCGAATGATATATAGTTTTTTATGAAAGGAATTAAATATTAAGAATATTTGGCTTTTTTTTATGGGTCCCATTTATCTGGATCACCAGTATAATATATATAATTTTATATATATATAATTATAATATATATATATATATATTTCAACGCAAAGAACACGCAGTATAAATAACGTAAAGAACGACGCTTGTATAGGAGAAACATCGCCAAGATGAGCAAATGAGAGGAACGAACAAATGAAAAATGAGGTAACCACCCAGGAATCGAAACCGGGATCTTCCGTTGCCAGTTAGATATGATAACCATTACACCACGGGCCTCACTCGAAAGTGCCGTAATTCCTCTACATACGCGCAGAAACCAATGCCCCAAGGGGGCACCTCCCGCCTACCGTATCTATATATACATTTCAACTGCAAAGAACACGCAGTATAAATAATGTAAGAATGACGTTTGTATAGGAGAAACATTCCGCGCAAGAAGAGAAGAGAGAATGAAAATGCAGTTGAAATGTATATATAGATACGGCATGCAGGAGGTGCCCCTTAGGCATTGGTTTCTGCGTGTAGAGGAATTACGGCATTTGTTCGAAGTGAGGCCCGTGGTGTAATGGTTACATATCTGAACGGCAATCGAAAAGATCCCAGGTGATTCCTGGGTGGTATACCTCATTTCATTTGTTCATTCTCTCTTTCATCGCGCGGAATGTCCCTTACAAGCGTCATTCTTTACATTATTTATACTGCGTGTTCTTGCAGTTGAAATGTATATATAGATACGGTATGCGGGAGGTGCCCCCTTGGGGCATTGGTTTCTGCGCGTATGTAGAGGAATTACGGCACTTGTTCGAGTGAGGCCCGTGGTGTAATGGTTATCATATCTAACTGGCAATCGGAAGATCCCGGGTTCGATTCCTGGGTGGTTACCTCATTTTTTCATTTGTTCGTTCTCTCTTCTCATCTTGCGCGGAATGTTCTCCTATACAAGCGTCGTTCTTTACGTTATTTATACTGCGTGTTCTTTGCAGTTGAAATGTATATATAGATACGGTATGCGGGAGGTGCCCCTTGGGGCATTGGTTTCTGCGCGTATGTAGAAGAATTACGGCATTTGTTCGAGTGAGGCCTGTGGTGTAATGGTTATCATATCTGACCGGCAATCGGAAGATCCCGGGTGGTTACCTCATTTTTTCATTTCTTCGTTCTCTCTTCTCATCTTGCGCGGAATGTTCTCCTATACAAGCGTCGTTCTTTACGATATATATATATATATATATATATATATATATATATATATAATATATATATATATATATATTAGTGATGTAGGTCACATCCGCATCCGCATCCGCATCCACATCCGCGGAACATCCGCACATTTTCTCGCATCCGCACTTTGGGCTGCGGATGTCGTGCGGATGTGGACCGTTGAGATAAAACATCATTAATAAGCGGAAATTATCAAATTCTACTATATTAATAGAACTAGTTCATTGTGCGCAAAAGTGATGCAAGGACAAGACGAGAGGCTGTTCTTGTATGAAGTTACACTCTTGCAACCTACTTAGATCCACGTTACAAAGCTAAGTTATTTTCACCTAGTACATTAGAACGAGTTAAATCATCACTTGGCAAAGCAGTTGAAGAGCTTCAATCTCTTGAATCTGTCGCTTCGCCACCCACCAAAAGAATAAAAGTTTCAGTGACAGAACCAACACCTTCAACAAGCAAATCTATCACAGAATCTGTCTCTCAGTTTCTTGAGTCAAGCAGCAATGATGAGACCTACGCGATGTCAAAAAGATGTAGTAAAAATGATCGAGAGCTATCACCAAGAAAACGCCTGGCTGCATGGACAATCCTATTAGTTGTGGAAAAATACGCAGAATATCTATCCATACTTGAGTAAACTTGCAAGGAAAACATTTAGCCTGTCCTCCAACAAACGTACCAAGCGAGAGATTATTTAGCAGTGCTGGATTAATATATGATGAAAAGAGAAACAGACTGGCAGCAGAAAAGGCAGAAAAATTAATGTTCCTTAAGCATAACCTTCCTATAATTAAGTTGAACATTAAACGATGAAACATCTAGTTTACTTTATTTTAATTACTCATTTATAAATATGCTAATAAAACTTTAAAACTTAATATAAAGTTATCAAGCTAATTAAAGATCTCTTTCTATAAGGGTGGAGGTTGGGGAAAGAGGTCGGTTGGTGCATTTGAGTTGGGTTCACATCCCGCATCCTGGTAACACAATTATGGTTTCTAATTGTGGCTGAAACTCAACAAAATATAACGAATTTATTGCAGACGAATTCACTAATTGATTTCTATATTAGTTAGATGCTTGATATTATTTTATATGTTCAGAGAAAAGTACAGCAATTATTGCTACAATTAATCAATTATACTACATTATAGCTACAGCTCTCTCTATATAATAATTATTATATACGTAAACACAACACATCTCGAATATATCCTAAAAAATAACGAAAATTAGACATCCGCATCCGTGGATGTTGAAATCAAACATCCTCATCCGCATCCGCGGATGTGAAAAAAATGACATCCGCTACATCACTAAATATATATATATATATATATATTACTTTTGTTGAGTTTGAATGACAGTTCAGGATCAACCTGCAGTTGACCCCTCTGCAGCATTCTGCCTCATTTGCAGGACTTGGTGAAGGAGGGAATTTCTCTCTGATCTCCTCCTGCCCTTGTAGCAAGCCATGCATGGCTGGTCAGGGACTTTGCACAAGAATCTGTCCAGCTGGTTCTTGAAGTTATTCAGGTCGGTGTGCTGGAAATTCCTCACTTCTTTTGGAAGGACATTGATAAGCTTTGGGCCCCATATTCTGAGGGTATTTTCCATCCTCATTTTCATGGCCCCTTGTCCCACCGCAGTTGGGACCATACAAAATCTGCCTCTTCTCTCATTCCAGTTTGTTTCTATTTCATTTCTGAGGTTAGGGACAGAGCCCTGAAGTATTTTCCATATGTATATTATTGTGTACCACTCGCACCTTCTTTCAAGAGAGTAGAGTTCCAGGGACTGTAGTCGAGACCAGTAGTCTTCACCTTCCATTTCCTCTATCTTAGACGTAAAAGTCCTTTGTATAGCTTCAATGCTCGCAATGTCTCTTTTTCTGTGTGGGCTTGTGAGTACTGAGCAATACCCAATTATTGGTAAGACTAGACTCTTCCATAATTTGGGCATGATGTTTGCTTTTCTGCTGCGGAAGCTCCTCCAGATGAGTCCCATTATTTTTTTAGCCATTGTGATTTTGATTTTATAGTGCTCTCTGAATTCTGCATCTGACGACATTATTACTCCAAGATCCCTGACTTGTGGATTTGGTGTTATCTGTCTGGCTTGCGGAGTTTTGTACCCTTTTTTCTGTAGCTCTTTGTTATTACCATATCTTAGAAGTTGGAATTTTTCTTTGTTGAACTTCATATTGTTGTCTTCTGCCCACTGGAATAATGTTTCAATGTCATTTTGTAGTTTTCTTATGTCATCTTCGTTCAATATTTCCTTACATATCTTTGTGTCATTTGCGAAACATGATACAATACTGTCCTTAATATCTGCATCAATATCTGCAATCATTATTATGAACAGCAAGGGAGCTAATACTGTCCCTTGAGTGATGTCCATTTCAAAGAACTTATGATGATCAGATGTAATTATTAGTAATTTGGGCTATGGGCCTGTAGCAGACACTGGTAGTGAATCACTACATTGTGAATCACTACTAGTGATTATGGAATTATAGTATCAATTATAATAAATTAAAACAAGAATATTTGTATCACAGTAAACATAATTTGCTAGTGAGTAGTTGTGTATATTGAATAAAAATAAAATTGTAATACATTTTTTTTCTCAAACAAAAATTAGATAGATGAATGGAATTGAATTGGAATTAAAGAGCATATGAATTGAATTGAATGATTATTTCCAATAATGAAATTGGAATTGATATATTTTAATTTTACTGGAATTGGATTTGAATTGGAATTCATAAAATGGAATTGACCCCATGTCTGTTTGTGAGATATATACGTTTTAGAATTTAGGTTGCTTAATGGTTTTGTTAGAATATTATTATTACATTCTTACTCCGACTTTGAAGTATAAATCAAGACTAAAAAACTATACTAATCTGGATACCTCAATTTGTCCATATGCTACTTAATCATAATGCAAAAGATAATTTTTGGGGAGGGGATCCCAAAAATATCAAGATTTTGATAAGGGGTCTGCAGTACAAAAAAGGTTGAGGAATGCTGCTGTAGATGATCTCTGGTCCACTAAAAAAATTAGGAATTTAGGGTAGAAGTCAATGGTTATTCAATCAACTGAGATGGAAAATTCACTTTTATTCAGAGCACAGAATAGAAACACACAGTATTGGGACAGTGTATTCTGCAACTTGTAATACTTAATAGTATCCTTTTCCATCTTATAATTATAATAGTATCCTTTCCATCCCTGTTAATTATCCCAGTCTCACTCAATTTGCAGTGTCATTTCATCAATATTATATACAAGATACCACTAGACTATTTCTTGACATCCTGTAGTGGTGTAGTGTCTGGAGTCTTAAATTTTGCCAAAATAATATTTCCTTGACTTGGCTTATATATATACAGGGGTATATTAAGCCAAAACGTTTGTGCTTACACATTGATTTGGAAATAAATAAATGTACACTTGAAAATAATTTTTTATGAAATCTAATTTTGAAAAACAAATTATTTCCAACATTATTTGCACTGCGCAGTGCAAATCTAATATTAATGGTATACAATTTCTGTACATTGATTCAGCTAAAATTGAGGAAAATGCTAATTTATTTGAGTTAGAAAAAAGGTATTCCTTAATTAAGACAATCCCAGGAACCCGTTCATATCACTGCTTTAGACCTTCATCAACAGGCATTAAACTGTACAAAATTTCTAGTGATGAAAATTTCTTTAACGTACGACTTTCCTTCCTCAATGCTACACAAGAAAATGTGGCTTACCAATATAAACATTAGGGTGCATCAAATTTCCCATGATTTTTCAAAATGTTTTATTTCAATCTGTCCCTATGATTACTCTGTTCCAATGCCTGAAATAGCACATATGGCCAAATTTCAAAGATTTATGTGGTCATCTAGGGGGTCCACATCATTGATGCAATATTTAGTATTGGAGTTAAATTGACCAAAAATTAAACATTTTATATCCCCATTTCCGTGTTTGCAAAAGTATGAACCAATAAAAATGTGTTAAATAATCAAAACAGGGATACATTACATTGATTTCTACATTACATTCTGGTTTATACATTACATTATTGGTGATACAAGCAAGTTAAAGTCAAAAGAACACTACGTTAATAAAAAATGTTCAAGAACTGTAAATGAACATGAACAATTAGTTTAGGCTCTAGTTTTCCTCTTTCGAAGATTAGGAAGCTTCTTTCTGTCGGATTCAACAACTTGTAGGACATTTTGGTAATGTTGTTGTGATCTGGCAGCCATGAGAAAATCAGAACTTAGCTTCACCCACACTCAGCACAATCATTTATGACGTTAACTGCCGAGATGTGTTCTCTGGACATTTGAAAGGAAGCTAATTCTGGCCAATTTTCGATATTATGAGTCAGGAAAGAACTGTCAAGTTCCAGAACAGAGAAAATGTACCATGAATCTTCGTTGATTAAGTCACCAAGCTTGTTGTGCTGGAAATGGAGTTTGGAAATTTGGGTTCCCCAAATCCTGTGCCAAATCGATGTTGTGGTAAAGATGCCTGATCTTGTGTGCTGGCTTTACTGCTATAAATCTCTCAGCCAGATAGCAGCGTTCAGCTTCAGGGACTGCATCATTAAAGAGCGCAAGAGGTCAGTCAGGTACCGCGCTTGAACAGGTGATCCACCACCAGCTGTACAGCAAGCAAACAAAGTTCACAAACACGCAGTTTGGGTCATTGTGCTTCTGTGGTAATGGTTCCAGAGGGAAGAGAACTGATCTGCTCCTCCAGCAGCACCATCTTAATGGAGTAGAGAAGCTTGGCCATCCACCTAGCCTTGTGTACAGCACCAGGACGTCGAAATGAAAACTCTCTACTTGTCCCATCCAAGTAGAGCAAACAAAGATCAGAAAATTCTTTGTAGTCATCACGTTGATGCTTCACAACAGACTGCGCGCATGAAATTGCTCTGGCCCTATAGTCATGGATTATGGTTTGTATGCCATCTGAATAAGAGGTACCATCCAAAAATTAAGTGACTGATTATTGTTGTGCGGAACTGTGTCAAAATGCTTTTGGAACCGACAGAATATGGTAACTTCTACTGACAATGGTGGTTCTATTTTCAGATCATTGAAGACTTGTGTAAGGATTACCTCGCCAATGTGATGCCGACAAGCTGACCACAGTAAAGCTCGACCTATGTCCTGTTGCAGACTAACACATGCAGCACAGCACTCACATGACCAGTGTTACTAGCTGTTGTGTCAAAAGTCATGTTCACTACCGAGTCAACACAATTCCATGATCGGAGAAGCTCCATAGTGAGATTAGCAATGATTTGACCAGCTGGCTGATCTGTATTTGGCTTGTAGGAAGGCACACCAAGAAGTTTGATGTCATACGAATTGCAACTGCTATGGTGAGCCTCTCTTCAGCTTTAGTTTGGTATGACAGAGTTGACATCAGTTTAAAATCCCAGTGAAGAGACAGGAACTGTGGTGGAACCCAGGACTCTCTGACCAATGATGCAAGCTCTTCACCAACCTTACGTCTTGCTCTGTCGGCAGTAGAATATATGTGAAACTTTTTTTGTGTCACCTCCTGATTCCTCAATGATGGCTTTGGTAAATGCTGCATGTTGGCCGGTGTGATCTTCATGCTTGTAGACAGGGAAACCATCCTATGGTATTTGAGTATGTCATGACTTATAAAAGCAGTTGTTCCTGAGCGAGTTGCTTGGCGAGATTTTCGTGTTTTTGGTTTGTAATCCTCTATATCACCCTCTTCATCCTCAACATCACTGTTGCTTTCCTCACTGTTCTCAATCTGAACTTTGCTTGTAGATGCTTGGGCTTCTTTATGAGCTTTAAGCTGTCGTTCTGCTTGCATCATTTCCTTTTCCTGCTTTCTTTGGACTTTGATGCGAGCTTCTGTCATGGCTTCCAAATGATGCGACTCTGTCTGATTTCATTGACCGCAAGAACTCCAGATCTTCAGGATCTTTTATGAGTTGCTCAGCATTCCTTGGCCACAACTGAAATGTTTCTTGTAACTCCTTTTCGATCCCCTTAAGCTTCGCAACTGCACCAAGCGAAGAACACCGATCCACTGGAAGTTCCCTAAGTTTTGCATTTTTGCAGATAGTGCTATAATTTTTTCAACAGCTTTCCTCTCAGTAATCATGGCAATGTTGCCTTTCTGATAAAATGGAATAATTTTTTGCAAGACAAATTTAGCATTGTTCCATTTTGTACGGTTAAACGGTAGACCTTCTTGCTGATGAAACATGTAGCATCGCAACACTTGCTCACATGTTGGCAGCCTAGATCCTGTTATCTCTGCATCTGCATCGCTGATTCCAGCACCAAGACCATAAATGGCAGCAGTTTGACGAGTTTTAACAGCATATTTATCATTTGTGCTATCTGAACTGGCCATAATGCACGACAGGTATAAAGAGAACACAAAAAAATTCTGTGAAGAGAGAACACAAAATTCATTAACATAAACATTTAACATAAACACACAAAAATCATATTTATCATAAATACTTGCATATCAGATTATATATTGCAGTTCCTTTTAGAATATTCTATAACTTTCCACCACTTCCTAGCACTTTCTAGAGGTTTCTATCACTTTATAGAAGTTTCTATCACTTTTAGAAGTATATATGACCTTTAGAAATATCACTTACATGTTCTTAGGCTGATTTTTGTAGTGAACAAAATTTTTAAACTTCTACTTTGGATCTCAAATCACAGAATGACTGTGGGGTTGGTGTGCATATAGGAAGTCTGTGTGGACCCCATAAATGGCATTCAAATCCAAAAATAATTCACATAGTAGGTTTTCTTAACCATTGGAACATTTCTAACTTAGGGACAAAGTGAAACTATGTCATTGGTGATTTTGATGCACCCTAATAAACATGGTACATATGTGGCCTGTTTCTATGAAGGTGACTGGTTTGTTGGAAACATAGTTGAAGTGTGTGATACTGAGAAGGATCTATTAGTAAATTTCATGAAAAAGAATCCTTTTAAATGGCCTGAACAAGAGGACGTTTGCTGGATTCCATTCCAACATGTTTTGTGTTCAATTGAACCACCTACAGTTGCTGGGAAAATGGGGAGACAGTACAAGTTATCAAATGATTGTTTATCTAAAATTGAGGAGTATTTTAAAAAAAGCCTAAGTAACTACAGACCTGTATCAAGCTGAATAATAAATTGCCAATTTATGGCTGTGAGGCCATGGAGTGTTGAAGACAATCAGACTTAAAGCCTGAGTACAATAATAAATTCCTGAGTCAGTGTCTAAACATAAGAGTTATTAGCTATATATAAGTTTACATACGAATTTACATAAAACAACACATATTAAAAAAGAATATGAACTTATAGCCAATAATTCACATGCTTAAAAACTCAGGAATTCATTATTGTATATATAGCTAAGTACTGTACACTTGTATTAAGGGAAGTAATACAACAAAGCTACTGAAATTTAAGGTTTTGTACTGAAAATGGTGGTTACTGCTAGTTTATCTGTACTAACTGCATAATTTAAATTACTAGGAAGTGCTTAAAGAGCAGTAGAACACGGTTCTACATGATTTACTTAGGTAGATCCAAGTATTGAGCCTACAAGCTGGTCCATCTGTTGTGTTAACTGCAAATGTAGTAATAATCTAGGTATATATTATGTCTTTTTTATGAGTAAAACTTATTTAGATAATTTAACATTTGTGAATTAACTTACCAAGTAATAAAATGGAAGTAAAATTACAATTCAATATTGTAAAAAGAAATTTAAACATTTCAAAATTTTGAAAAAATTCAGAATTTTTCACAAAAAGTACTTTTCTTTGAATAGCCAAAACTATATGAAGGAGTTGAGTTGAGATCTATTCCTTAATATATGTTTTTGTACACATATGTATCTTTCTTTATTAGAAGTATCAACTCCTGACTAATTTCGGACACCTTTATATTAAGCCCCAAAGTTGATGTTAATTTTGCAAATTTTGTGAAAATATCAACTTTTGGAAATTTTTAAAAATAAAAATAAATCCTTTTTTGGTTATTTTTTTATTTCACTCATAAATTTACAACCCATAGAGACTATTAGGAGTATTAAAACAGCTGTGATTGATGTAGAACTAAAACTTTTGAAAATGGTAGTGTCGTAAAAGTGGGAGGAATTGATGCAAGCTTCAAAATGGAGCCATGTTTAAGCCCTTGTAACTCGGAAACTATTTGTTCCACAGCCTTTTAGCTTGCAAAATTGAAAAGCCCACCAGAAGTTGTATTGGCATGACAAATTTGAAGCTTCTACTCCTATTAGAAGACACTTTTCAAGGCCTCTCAAAATGAAGGCATTGGCCGATCGGCGATCAAGCCCAACATGGGCATTTTTTGTCGAAGGTGGGGGACATTTAAGCGACTATAAAATTAAAAGTTTTTGACTGAGGAAGCTAAAATTTTAGATTTAAGCTATTGAATGGTGTATGAATCAACCCTGAAAATTTGAAGAAAATCGGAGATGGTCACCCAACCACCCCTGTACCAATTGAGCTGGAATGACCCACTAAAAAGAATCATAAAGTATAATATTCAAGATCATTTAGAAAATTTTGATCTTGTTTCAAGTTCACAACATGGATTTAGATCAGTAAAGTCTTGTTTGTCTAATCTTTGATTTTTTTAGAATTTGTAACTGATCAGGTAGATAATGGAAATGATGTAGCTAGATATTATTTATTTGGATTTTAGTGAAGCATTTGACAAGGTTCCACATAACAGACTAGTAAATGTAGAGAAAACCCCAGGGTAACTATTTTTTAATAAGAAGTGGTATTTCTAGAGGTAGTTTTGCTCCTGAATCCAGTGGTGATATTCAGTTCTTGGGGAAATTACTAGTTTTCAAAATATAGGCCATTTCTACCCTAACAATCTGGATCACACAAAAGTGGGCAGGGCTTTGAAGAAGAGGGAAATTGAGGGATAAAAACAAAAAAAACAAAAAAAAAACAAAAAAAACAGTAATAAGCACACTAAAACAAAACTAACCTAACCTAATAGTTTAATAGCCAAATCATCATTGTCTAAATACTTCTGAACTGCTTAAATGAATGAGAGATTGCAACCATTACACACCATGACAAACAAAGCAACAACTGATGCACATCCAGCTAATCATCAAGAAACAAATGTGCTGATTGGCTGCAGAATGTAAGTTTTTTTCATTGGACATAAAATTAAAAATTGAATAACTTAAAAACTAACCATTTCCCAAAAAATTAATATCACCACTCAATGGTGGTCCTGGGCATAGGCAATATAGGCAGCCACCTAGGGCACCAATTGGTGGTGGGGGCGACATAGCACACCCATTTTTTGTTTTTCTCAAACAGGCTCCAGTCCAGGGCTTGAGAAATTTACCAACTCACAGTCTCACCAACCCTGGTTGTAGATAGCTATTTATCCTTGGTGATAGGTATTGATTTTGCTTGTAAAAATCAATTTACAAAACTAAAAAGTTATTTCAATAAACAAGCAATGAAATAGGTATAAGTTAAAACTGTTTAATAATTATTAAAATCAAGCATAGTAAATTAGAGTGTAGCTAGTGATGGATTTTTCTCCACTCCACAATTTCATGTGTTCTAGTTTACAGTGAGTCATGTCTGGCCGAGCATCATGTTGAAGAGGACAGAGCCATCAGGTGCACAGGGAAAAAAGAGAAGAAAAGAGGAAGAGGAGATGCGATTGAAAAATAGAGGTACATCATGAACATTTTATTTGTTTCATTTTTGTATCTAACGTTACTTTTTTAAACTGTAAAATGGAGATAAGTTTGCGACTTTAAGTGGGCAATCCGCTATTTTAGGCAAACATCATAAATTTTTTCTTTTTTTGCTGAAATGACTTCTAAAATTTGTCTGCTTCATGTTTGTGGTGAACAAAATTGTCAGATTTTGGGTTTTTAGTTTAAAACCCTCACCCTAACCTACCCTTTATGGCTAGGTGTAAGGTTTATAGGCATTTAGTTTTAGTATTGGGCTTAACTAGATTTCTGCTGTTATTAACATATACTTATCAGTGTGACCACTCTACATTTTTAATTATCCCAAGAACACCCAACAAAATTTCCCCAGAATTCCCAAGGCTATATAAATATTTGAATGATTTAATTTTTCAGATTTAGTTTTTTTCAGAGAAGTGAGAGAGAAGTTTGGAGTGCTCTCAAATTTCCAAAACTTGTCAAATGAGGAGATGACAGAGCAATCAGAAACCCTCAGCAATACTTTAAGCTGTCGAGGACATTCTGATCTAGATGGTAGGGAGTTGGCACAAGAATTAAAGAATTTACCTGAACTACCATCTATGAGCATGACAGCACTTCAGCTGCTGATGTTTATCCATGAAAAGCAGCTCACAGAGATCTATCCCAACCTCTGGGTTGCTGTCACCCTTCTAATGACAGTGGCTGGAGCGGAGGAGAGCTTTTCCAAGTTCAAGCTCATCAAGACTTACCTGAGATCCACCATGATGCAAGACTGCCTCAGTGGTCTTGCTGTCATCAGCATTAACCATGCAGTTTCTGAGCAGATTTCCTATGATGACATCATTGATGAATTTGTATCAAGAAGACCAGGAGGATCAGGTTTTAATAGGAAAACAACTAGACCTAAAACTTCCAAACCAAATTTAAAATTCAGTTATTTGCTAGCTGGCAATCTTACTCCTTTATTAAGCAACATTGTGTGATTTATTAGTGTTTTTTATTTATCTATTTTGTGTGCAATATACAGTGAAATATTTATTTTGTTTGCAATATATTTGGGAATCTTTATTGAATGTTCAATTATATATTATTCATACAAGATTTCTTTGTAGTTTTTGTTTCAAAACAACTTGTTCTTACTTGAAGCTAAGAACAATAAATTATGGAGGTGCTTTGTGTTTTAAAGACAATATGCTCAGTGTGTTTTACTGCAGCAGAGGTTATGCATTGGGAGGGGGGGGGGGATGTGCTGTTGACAGATGAAGGGCACCTTTGCATGATCTCAACTAGGGTGCCAAAAATGCCAGGACTGCCACTGTCACCACTGGATTCAGGAGCAGAAGTACCTCTAGAAATACCACTTCTTATTAAAAAATCTTTACCCTGGGATTTTCTCTACATTAACCAAGACTTCTATATACTGCATATTATGGTGTATAAGATGACACTTCAAGCATTAAAAAACTACCCTAAAACAAGGGGTCATCTTATACACCAGGATACAAAAAGTTACCTTAAAAATGCAGTTTACAATGTTTATTTCTCACTAAAATCCATATATTAAAACAGTAAAAGCACTGTAGAATTAAAAAAAACACATCACATTCATTTAAAATTCCTCAAATCCACCATCTTCATCGTCTGAAGCAAAGAATTCGTCATAAACATCTGAGTGACATTGTTTACTGAGGCGTCGTAAGGGTCCCAGTCCGAATCTGATGCGCTAGCTTTGGCTTCAGCAACGTGATTCTCCAAGTCTGGCCAGCGAGTGATTCCTCTTCTCGTCGAACATTTTGACTTTGGCATTTTTTCTAAAATTGCTTCATTCTTTATCCAATCTCTTACCATCTTCTCAGTTATGTCAAATTTCCTTGCAGCAACACAGTTGTTCGATTCTTTTGCAAATGCAATCACTTTTAACTTAAAACTTGCTTTGTATTTTCTTCATTTTGCAGGTGGCTCCATGATTAAAACTTCTGTGTCTGGGTTAGGGAGAAGCCAGAAATATACTGAAGAAATGCAAAAAACTTCACTTTTTTCTACGTGAAGGTCAAAATATGAAAATAAAAACCCACTCTAATAGACAGAGTTTATTTCCACGACAGTTTCAACACCCACTGGCATCCTCCTCGGGTGGATACAGAAACACCCGAGGAGGATGCCAGTGGGTGTCGAAACTGTCATGCAAATAAACTCTGTCTATTAGAGTGGGTTTTTATTTTCATATACTGAAGAAATATACCCACTAGCTGACTCAAGGTTGACTACGTCACAAACAATACGGTCATCGACCTTTAACCTACCACAAACTGCCACTACTGACAATAGTCTGCCGGTAGTTTGGTGGTTTGGGGAGTCGTCTTATACCACAGGTATGAGCTAAAATCATGAAATTTAGACTGAAACTTGTGCCCCATCTTATACAAAGGTCGCCTAATCTGCCAAAATATATGGTAAATTAAAAGCTAATGAGATATTGGGATGTTATAAATTGGGTAGAAAAATGGTTAGAAGACAGAGAACAGGGAGTAATTCTAAATGGCCATGAATCTGGGTGGCAAAAAGTGAAAAGTTGGGTATCACAAGGATCAGTTTTAGCTCCATTACTCTTTATTTTATATCTACATGATTTAGATGTTTCTAAATTTGCAGATGATACAAAAGTAGGTGCCCCAGTTACAAATATAGAAAATTCTTATAAACCATAAAAAGATCTTGATAGGAAAATAAAAACTCACTCTAATAGACAGAGTTTATTTTCACAACAGTTTCGATGCCCACTGGCATCCTCCTCGGGTGGATACAGAAAAACAAATGAACCAAAACAAGAGGGAAAAACAGTCCGGGGACCAACCGTTAAGAAATTCGCACCTAGGTTAGATCCCATTCTCCCGACACCAGAAGGGCATTTTCATTAAAGGGACGCGCTTATAAGTACATTCACACAAATTTAAAACTATCTTCCTGTTCTAAACATACAGATTCTATTTTTTTTGTTTTTTTTTTGTTTACATAATTATTACATTTATTATTAAATTTATTACATTTAATATTGCATTATTATTTATTACAGAAATTATAAATTTATTATTACATTGGTTATTACATTGTTGTTTATTATACAGAACTTATAAACCGAAAAATGAATGAAAAAGGCGAGAAGGAAACAATCCATTATTACATTTACTAAAAGCGAGTAAGGAAACAATCCAGAGACCTTTAAGAAATTCACACTTAGGTTAGAACACATTCTATTAGAGTGGGTTTTTATTTTCATATTTTGACCACGTAGAAAAAATGAAGTTTTTGCAGATCTTGATAGATTAGTTGCTTGGGATAATAAATGGCAGATGGGATTCAATGTTCAAAAATGCATTGGTAGAAATAATGAAAACTTTAGTTATGAGATGCAAGGGAACTGGTTAGAGCAGTGGTTCCCAACCGGTTTTGGCTTATGGCCCCCTTAGGAACCTTTTTTTTTCCTGTGGCCCCCATAAGCATTATTTTCAGTAGGTAATATGCAGATTAACTCTATTTTACAAAAACAAATATATATAAAGGATATTAAAACAACTATTTGTATTCAGGTACAATATTATTTGTCACATAGGACTATAAACATAACAAAAACTAAACAGTGACTAACAAAAATTTAATAACCTTTTAAAATAAATAATTTTTCCTACAAAAAAATAAAATCCTTTAGCAAAATCAAATAAATATATCATTAACTCCTTATTTATTCAATGCGATCCTTGTGACTCATGCAGTTTCGCAAGTTTTCAATATCAGGGTCTATGGTTGTCAGAGACAAACGAAGATCACCTCTACTTACTATTTCTAAGCGGTTGCGAGCTTTTGATAGTAGGTGTGACACTTTACTAAAACTGGACTCAACCAGATAAGAAGTAGGAAAGGCAATGAAATACAATTTTACTTCGTCCCAAAGCAATGGGTATTTCATAGCAATTTCACTACTTGTCCATAAGTTACTGAGCCCATGCTTAAATTTAGCCTGAGAGATTTGATTACTCTGTAACTCAATGAGGCTTTCTTGTAATCTGATATCAACATCAGCTGCATTAATCCCAAATGGGTCTACCACCCAACCTGGAATGTCCATTTCTAGAAGATCTGTGAACCTAACTTCCATATCACTGTACAACTTCTCCAAATGATCAATGTATACTAAAATATCATCATCTTTCAGCTCACTCTCAATAGTGCGGAGGGTTGGAAACTGTATCAACTCCTTTCGCCCGATATTTGTCCTGAACAGCTTAATTTTTCCCAGAAATGCACAAATAGCCTCTTTGCAAGTTAAAATATTTGTATTTTTACCTTGTAGCTGTTTGTTCAAGACATTTAGCTTTTCAAATATATCTGAAAGGTAGAATATGTCACATTTGGCAGCAATGATTTGTACTCCAAGCTGCTTACCATCCAGAAATAATGCAACACTATCCCAAAGTGCAACGAAGCGACGCAGACAATTACCCTTAGAAAGCCATTGCACCTCTGTATGCAAAAGTAGGCGCTCGAACCCTTCTTCATTGCTAGCACAGAGTTGTTGGAAAAGACGCCCTTGAAGTGGATTTGACTTGATAAGGTTGACTGCCTTAATTACACTATCAAGTGCATCTTTCAGACGTCCTCCTACATTTTTTGCAATCAGATGTTGACGGTGGACAACACAGTGTATGCAAAAAACTTTAGGTACAGCCTCTTTTAAATGTGCAATAAATCCCCTATATCTACCTACCATAGCAGCGGCGCCATCAGTTGCACAAGCCATGATATTTCCAAGTGGAATATCATTTTCTTTGAAATAGGTCACTACTTCTTTGAAAATTGTTTCACCTTTAGTATCTGTCACAAGGCTCCGGGCAAAAAGCATTTCTTCTCTGAGTTGATCATTATCCAAAAACCTAATATACGCCATGAGAAGGGCTTCATTATCACGTAATAATGATTCATCAATTTGTAATGCAAAGATCTTTACTTGTAAATGTTTAACTAGTTTTTCCTCTACATCCTTTGCCATTTCATCAATACGTCTTGATACTGTATTGTTGCTCAACGGAATGACCTCAGTGATTTTTGGGGGATTTTGTTGCATGACAGTTGAAATCACCACAGATACTGAAGGCAAAATCAATTCTTCACCAATAGTATGAGGTTTTCCCGATTTCGCTCTTAGCTTGGAAATCTCATAAGATGCAATTAAACCTTTGTCTAATTTAGCCGCTGTTTTGCTAAATATATCTTTAATAGTGCTCCTTGCTTGGAAATCATTGCGCAGCCTTTTAAAGTAATCTAATATTTTGTCTTTCTTGTCCTTGTGCTTGTGCTTATTCTCCAAATGTATTTTAAGCTTACTTGGTCGCATACTATCATTAGAAAGTGTAGCCATACATATCAGACACAATGGCTTTGTTATATTGTCTGGTGAATGTATAAAACCATAAGCTAAATACTCACTGGAGTATTGTCGACATTTTTTCTTGGTCGCAGTAGCCATGGGTAATCTGTGCAGAAGAAATTTACTATTAATAATATATATATATATATTACTTTTTAGAGCCGAAGCGCACCGCAACAGAAAGGCGCTTATCTCAGCGGCGAAAGAGGAAGAGTATTTCTGAGAAAAGACCCAGAAACAACCCTCCACTCCCTGTGCAGAGCACCGGGAGGGTGCACAACACCAACTCCTAGTACATCCTGGTACCCTGTACCGAAATACAAAACACCAGAAATGTACCCCCTTGAGGGGATATATATATATTAGGGTGGTCCAAATCCATAGGGGGAAATTTCAAAATTGTCTTAGATAGTCTCCACAAGTGTGGTTTTTGTCCATTTAGTGTCCACATGGTCTGTGCAAACCTGCAGCGTGATTGGTGAATATTTAGAGGTCGCCCCACTCTGAATATATATATTATAAATGTACTTTTTCTTCCGTAGGTCCGATGGCTCAAACTCGATCAATTCCAAAAGTTTGGCTTCTAGGGATGGCAACTGGAACTTTATCCACGTCAAGGCTCCCTACATGCCTTGACGCCCTCCTCTTGGGGCAATACCACCACATCAATCAAAAGCAAACCACCTCCGACAGTCTGAACCAGGCATGCCAGAGGGTGATTGAAGTCTGGACCCGAGCGCGGATCCCAACTCAACGGATCGACTCCTGTGTCCGTAAGCTTTCAAAGCTTTAGACCGCTACAAAACACTCAAGAAGCACAGGACCAGGCAACGTGCCAGCAATAGAATGAATGAAGACATCTTCAAAGCGGACATCCAGGAACTGTTTGACATCGCAACCAGTGATGCCATGAGCACAATCATCAACATTGAGGACCGAAATTTCCTGTCCATGCAGCGCAAGGACGTCAATTCTTGCAGCATGGCTGGCATTGATAAGGAAATGACTACACAAGAGGACAGAAAGCGATCCAGAATGGAGAAGGAAGCCAAGAAGAAGGCAAGGCATGAAGCAACACAGAAAGATTTGGAAGAAGCATGAGTGTCATCAATTGATCTTTCCTCTTCTTCTTCTTCCCTTTTTTCGCAAGACGACGACGACTATAGACCATCGGTTCCGATTCCTTCTTCGTCTGAAGCTCCGGCACCAAAGCGTCCCAAGAACAAGGTTACGAACATTTTCCAATCTCCCGAAGTCATTGGAGCAATGGATCGCACCAATCTTTCTGACTGGAATGCTGTTTTCGTAACTGGAGCTGTATTACAGGCCGCGGGGCATGATCTGTCTGGGATGACGTGCTCTCGGAGCTCTATTCATCGCTACAGAGAAAGTGGGCGAGAACAGGCAGCTCGAGAAGACCTAGAATCATTCTCTCTAGAAGACCCTGTCCTTCTCCATTGGGACGGAAAGCTTCTCCCCGGCATTGAAGGGAAGAAGACGAATGTGCATCGGATAGCAATCCTTATAACATTCAATGGACAGGAGAAGCTGCTTGGTGTCCCAAAGATGAAACAAGGAACTGGAGAAGCACAGGCCCAGGCATGCCTTCAAACTATGAAATTATGGAATGTGGAACAGCATGTGAGAGGTCTCGTCTTCGATACCACTGCGTCAAACACGGGTTTACATCGCGGAGCCTGTGTCAGGATTGAAGAAGCATTGGGTCACGAGCTAGTTTGGATCGGTTGTCGACATCATATACTTGAAGTCGTACTTGCTGATGTCTTTGCCTCAATATTTGGCTCAACAGGAAGTCCTGAAACAGGCCTTTTTAAGCGATTTCAAAAGGAATGGCCATCTCTCTCCCACGAAGCATTTGTCTCAGCATCGGACAGCTTGTTCGAGAACCCTCAACTCCAAGAGATGAGAAAAGAGATGCTCACTTACTTACCTAACGCTCTTCAGGCAAGCCAACCTCGTGACGACTACAAGGAGTTCCTTGAACTATCTTTGCTCTTCCTGGGGGGAAAGACTGGTGGTCAACTCTTTATCCGAGCTCCGGGTCCCATGCACCACGCGAGATGGATGGCGAAGGCGATTTATGCGCTCAAAATCTACCTCTTTCACTATCAATTCAAGCTCACAGCACGCGAAGAACGAAACGTGACTCAGCTGGCTTTATTTGTCAGTCTGATTTACGTCAAGTACTGGCATGAAGCGCCAATGGGGACACAAGCTCCTCTCAATGATCTCAAAATGCTGCATCTTCTGGAAAAATATCCACACGGAGGAGCTGCACAAGCGGCGAAGACAGCTCTAAGACGCCACCTGTGGTACTTGTCGGAGCATCTGATTGGACTGGCCTTCTTCGATAATAGGATCGATCCTGATACCAAAAGGAGAATGGTTCAACACCTCCAACATCCCCAAAAGAATGGCTGCCCCCGACAAATCAACATGGCGGAAGCTGGTGTTGAAAATGATGTGGCATCCTTCATCACGAAAAGGACATTGACCCTCTTTGATGCCTTGAAAGTTGGAGGTAAGGAGGAAGCACGCCAGTTACTTCAAAAAGATCCATGGGAATGGCCAAATGACAAGAACTACAGGGAACTTAGAGATCGCGCCTTAAAGATGAAAGTCATCAATGATGCTGCCGAGCGAGGTATTGCTCTCGCACAACGCTACAATGACACTTTGACACGAAACGAGGACCAGAAGCAGTACCTCCTACAACTCGTAGCCGCCCACCGAAAACAGATACCACCATCCAAGGCGACACTGATGCAGAAGAAATAATGAAGATACACCCATTATCATGTCCTATTGTCTTACTGTTTTCTTTCATATTCTTTGAGAACCAAAAAAAAATTTAGTTATTCAGTTGTCTATATATTTTCCCAAATTTTCAAAAAGGGGGCAAGTGGGGCGACCCCTAAATATTAACCGAATAACGTGAAACTTTGCACAAATACTGTCCACACCAAGAGGCATAAAACCAACCTTGTGGAGAGAACTTAGTCGATGCTTTAACTTTTTGGACCACCCTAATATATATATTACTAAAATTAATGCAGATACAAAACGAATAAATACAATCATCAGAATCTAAGAGTAAATGCCATATTCCTTGTAAATAAACCCTAATTGAAACCGAAGTGAAAAAAAATGCTTTGGTGTAGTAATGGCACACTTTACTGACAAACAAAAATTTGCAGTTATTTACTTATATTATGTATTAATTATAAAAAAATATAATCAAAAGAAATACTGTACTTATAGCAATCTATTATAAATTTAAAAAACTAGTAAAATTACTACAACTTCGCAATATTAGGGTAAACTTGTAAATAAGAGCTACTTACACACTACAGCGACGATCCACATGGTAAACAGACTGTAAGGATTTCAACCTGAA
Organism: Bathynomus jamesi; assembly: GCA_023014485.1. Taxonomy (NCBI): domain Eukaryota; kingdom Metazoa; phylum Arthropoda; class Malacostraca; order Isopoda; family Cirolanidae; genus Bathynomus; species Bathynomus jamesi. The sequence goes on from JAJOZX010000674.1 coordinate 867,979, forward strand.
GTATTTTTATCAAGTCAACAACGCTGCCAGGCGCATAACGATCAAGCGCACAATAAGCTTGTAAGATGCAAAATATTTGTTTACAGATAAATTCAAATTCTATTATAAAATATCTAAAAAAAGGAAAATATATGTATTAATAATTTTTTTAAATGTAATTCAACTACATAAATTAAAATTATCTATTGGCCTAACTATAATTTAGGCTTCAATAGGTTGAGTCCTGTGGCCCCCTTCATGGAGTCTGTGGCCCCTCTAAATCTTAACATTTTCCTGTGGCCCCCTTCAAATGTGCCATGGCCCCCAGTTGGGAAACACTGGGTTAGAGGATGTTAGACAAGAAAAAGATCTAGGTATCATAGTTAGTAGTGATCTAAAATTTTCTAAGCAGTGCTTAGAGGCTAGAAATAAGACAAAGGTTAGATATTATTAAGAGGAATGTTAGTTACAAGAGTAAGGAAGTTGTCTGTAAATTATATAAGGATCTTATGGGTTATAACCAGACATGGGGTCATTTCCATTTTATCAATTCCAATTCAAATCCAATGGCAGTAAAATTAAAATATATCAATTCCAATTCAATTCCCTTCATTTATCTAATTTTTATTTGAGGAAAAAAGTATTATAATTTTATTTTTATTCAATATACACAACTACTCACTAGCAAATTATGTTTACTGTGATACAAATATTCTTGTTTTAATTTACTATTATAATTGATACTATAATTCCATAATCACTAGTAGTGATTCACCTACAGATGCCTTCTAAAGTTTGATATTGCTTTGTTAGATCCAGCTACAGACTGGTTACAGTGACGACAAACTGCTTTATGGTTTCCTGATTTACAGTCACTGACACTAGGCATGACAAAACAGGGTTGGCAAAAACCCAACTACCCAGCAAAAAACCAGTCACTCGAAATGGGGATTATTCCTGAAGACTTCAAATTAGCTAATGTCACACCCATTTTTAAAAAAGGCAACCACATGGTACCTGTAATTATAGGCCCATTAGCTTAATATCAATTGTAGGTAAACTTTTGGAATCCGTAGTTAGAGATTGTATCATCGATTACTTAGAAAGTAGAGATTTGATTAATAGTAGTCAGCATGGGTTTTGACACCATAGATCTTCTTTAACTAATTTGTTAGAATTTTATAACGAAATAGTGCGCAAATACAATAGGCATAGAGTGGCTGATGTTATTTATTTAGATTTTAAAAAGGCATTCGATGCAAAACTAGAAATCACTTCACATCAATTCATTGCATCAATTCCAATTCAATTCAATTCATTGAAATAACATGTTTGTTCAATTCCAATTCACACATTTTACCTATCATTTCCAATTCAATTCATAATTGACCCCATGCCTGGTTATAACCCATCATTTATTTCATATAATACAACCACCCACAAGATAGTTTTTCTTATGTAGAATTTAAATCTGAGTCTATTTTCTTCTATGGTACCCTACTTCTTGTACAAATTGATATTAATGGATACCTATATAAACAATTTTTGGATCAATTAAAATAGATTGAAATAGTATGGTGGTAATTATTCGTTTTACCTCTGCAGGTCAATTTTGATATGAGAATAGGTTTTTCTGGTGTATTTTGGTGTTTTATACAAATCTGACCTTCATTTCTTGTACAAATGAATTATTGAATTCCCAGTTAGGTTAAATGAATGCCTGGTTAGGTTGTCATGATATTTTCATTAGTTGGGTTAAGTCATGATATTTTCATTAGTTGGGTTAAGTCATGATATTTTCATTAAAACTAACAAAAATATCACAACCTAATATATTCTTAGCGTAAGTTATGTCGGCTACTTTGGTAGTGGTAAATAGTTGTATGCTAATTAGCTGAATTGAGATTGATTTTAAATAGTAAATAGATTGTAAATAGTGTGTATTCTTAGCTTAAGTTATGTAGGCCCTACTTTGGTAGAAGTAAATAGTTGTATGTTAATTAGCTCTCTTGAGATTAGTTTTGTAATTCTATTATAATAAAATTATAAAATATAGCTCATGCCTTGGATAACCTCAATAAGTCCCAGCAGCTTCATATTTTCCATATGAAATGTAATGTAATGTACCCAGTTCCTTTAATCTTTCCCTGTATTCCTATCTTCTTAGGTTAGGGATAAGCTTGGTTATCCTACGTATATATGTGTACTGTATAGACTTATTTCACTGAAATGTAAAAATACATAATGAAGTGATTAGGGAAAATATTGAAGTCAGGGGTGACAATTCTTAAGTATTGTTGAATAGTGGATTTGGATAACCTCGACAGGCCCAAGTGAGTCAGTGACTTCATGTTTTCCAAATGTAATGTAAGGACTGTCTTTGTTCTGAATCTGGACTCTGGAAGGATAATCTTAAAATGTCATTACCTGAATTTTGGAAAAATAACTATATGGCCAAAAGCTATATAACAATATAACACTTTTTTTCAAAAATACTTACTATTTTTTGTACAAATATATTGGTAATTATTGAATGTTTCACCAACACTGAAATTAATATCCAAAATACATTTTCTAATGTATTTTGGTGTGTTCTGTTCAAATATGACCTTCATATCTTGCGCAAATAAACTGAAACAAAGTTATGAAACATTAAATTTTTCCCATGTTTTGGTTCTAACTTTGGTCCTATTGAAGTCCTAATAGTGATGGAGGAAATGATGTAAAACTGCTGGATTTATTTCAGGAGATAGCTGATATGAATGTAAGATATAAACTAATATTCAGGGATTTTAATATGCCTAATATTAATTGGAACAATAGCACAACTTCTGCTATTATTGATGACTGAGTATAAATTTATTGAAAAAACTAAGGATTGCTTTTTAGTTCAGCATATAAGATGTATAACTAGATTTAGGGATGAAAGTATTGGAAATACATTGGATTTGTTATTTAGCGTGTTGTGGAAGACTTAAGGATAAGAAATCCAATAAGAAAAAGTGACCATGCCTATATTGTTTTTAATTGTAATTTAACAGTGGAAAAATCAAATTCTAGAAAGGTGGTATATTTGTATGAGAGAGCAGATTATGATGAATTAAGATGGAGGCTAGATATTGATTGGAAGGAGTTTTTAAACTCAGAATATCGAGGTTAATTGGGATAGGTTCAAGTGTAGGTTACAGAAGGTTGTAGATGATTGTGTTCCCAGGAGATCTGTGGAGATGAACCAATGGAGGAAAAGGACAAATGAGAATTTACCTATGAATATGACATTGTGGTCTAAAATAAAATGAAAAAGGTTATGGGAAGGTTTAAAGAATAGGAGAGGGAGAGTAGGCACAGAGGATCGGGAAAATTATAAAGTAATGGATGAATACAGAAGATTAAATAATCAAATCAGGAGGGAGACCAGAAAGGAAAGGAAATGAAATTAACAGAAAAGAGAATTGCACAAAATGTGAAAGAAAATCCAAAAATGTTTTGGAAATATATCCAGTCAAGGACAAGTCAGACTAATTGTTCCACATTTATACAGGAGGGTCATTCTCTGTCAGATCAACCAGTGCCTAACACCCTCATCTCTCAGATTTTGCTGAAATTTGGTTTATAGGGAGTTTGTGGGCCCTGAATCCATTTCTGAAATTATAAGGTCAATCCGACCAACGGTTCAAGAGATATGACCTCGAGAAATTTGAGGTCACTTGCGAGGTCACTAACATTTGGCGACCCATAACTTGGGTAATAATGGTCACAATTATATAAAAGTATATATATTTAGAATCAGAAAATGACAAGGAATCCAAATATGCAAGTTTTAGAACTCTAGGTTGGAAAATAAAAAAGTTACACTGTAACCAAAATTTGAGGTCACAATTTGACCTCTGGGGTATCAAATGAGAATATTTTTTTTAAATGTAAAAAATGAAGGCATAGGCATTGGCTATTAGAATCAGCAAAAAAAGTTTGTTTATGTTAGTATTTTTCATGTAACTAACATATAAGTGAACACCATATTCATAAGTTGTGCGTCAATTCTACCTATTTTTTCACACTTAAGCTCATAATTTGACCTATAGAAATTAAAATTACATTTTTTTATAGATATAAAAACAAAGGCAAAAATGTAAAATTGTATTTCACTGCTAATCTACACTGGCAATAATAGTTATAATAGTGAAAGGGGAAGACCTACTTAGAGGATTCATGTGCTAGCCTAATACAATTTTTGCATGCTCGATGCTCTCATCAATTTCTTTTTGTGGAAAAATGTATTGAATTCTGCTGCCTCCTCTTAGGGTAGGACAACTCATTACAGTTAATATATGATGTCCTGGCACTGCACATGAATCCTTGTTTGATGGATAATAATATGCACTTGATCCTGATGACCCAGAGGGATGTAGAAAGTTCACAGTGAAATCATCAAACTCTTCACAATATTCCTCCACAATTCCATACCAAACTTGCATGTCATAAATGCAGCCAACATACTCTCCTGGTTTGACACATTTTAGGTTACCAAGCATTGCAGGTTCATTAGTAAAATGACTTTTCCTTATTCTTTTCTTTTCTCCAATGCCACTTGAAATGGGATACACCATCAGTTCTTCCTTGTTTAGGGGAACAAATCTATGATATTTCTGAGTTCCAGGAATAGCCCTAATATCCTTGAATCGATGTTCCAACCGTTCTTCTGCATCTTTCAAATCAGCTGTAGTTACAAAGAAAAAATTTATCTTCTTGCTCAAGTTTTCTTCACAAAACTGAAACACGTGTTCTGGTGTAAGAATTTGCCTCTCTGTAGTTCTCTGCAAACTGGCACGAGCAGTAGCTCTTTTCACTGTTCCTCCAATCCCATCACATGCATTTTTGCCATGGGATGTAGCAAAGAAGTGCCATTCACAAGACAGACCAAAATCCTCTTCATGGTAACAGAGATTTGTGAAGTTGTATCTGTTCTTATATTGGCCAGCACATCCATCTGAGAAATAGTGCACCTTCTTCAATTGTGGGCATCTGAATTTAACATATGTCATAAGCTTCAATATGAATGAGTAAACCATTATAGTGTGTTGTTTTAGTGATGCAGATAAGAAACAGACACTAAAATGGCTAAGTTCCTGGTCTGCAGATGATCTATAATAGATGACAAAAGGGTGAACTGTACACTGTGAATTGTCCCAGTGAAACCCTTGGGCAGCATCCTGGACAATGAAAGAATAATTCTCAGAGAAATCACCTACTATAACTACCTCGCTCTGAGGTGGTAATGTTTCTTTCAACTGCTTGAAGTACTGTGATTGTTGCTGAGCAACAAAGTGATGATGAACCATGCGGGATATTTTCATGCTTAGGGATGATAAGTATTCATGAAGTGGCTCCACCTTATCAACCATTGTACAACAGTCAACAGTCACCCATTGCTTGTAAGATATTTCATTTGGAGCTGATTTCACACTGTCAAGTAACTCAAGAAAATCCAGGACACCCTCTTCTCTTGGGCAATCATTGCAAAGTTGCATCATGCAAGTCTCTCTTTCTGTACTGCAGACACTGTAATCCATAAGATCCTTCTATGAAAGACCTCTTTCTCCCAATGCAGCCAGCTGCAATTTTGGATTTTGATGGTATGTGCAGACACAGACAGAATGAGTCCCACCACTACCGGCAAGCACACAATATGATGGCCGTAATTTTGCAAATGTGGAAAATCCTATTTTGGGATTCTTTTCATCATTTTTATATAGTTCAAACATCTCTCTTAAATTCCCGAGGACCAATCGTTTTTGCACCTTCATTGCACCTTCAGCACTGATAACTTTCACGCAATCCTTTTGGCCAGGACACATACGACTAACCTCTTCTGACTCATAGAATCTTCTAACTATATCTTTGTGTTCTTCAGATATCACTTTTCCTTTGCTCATTAGTGGAATCTTCGGAAGGATTCCATGTTCTGATTTAAGTGAACGGCTTCTTTTCACCATGTATGTTGTAGTTTGAAAGAAACTAGCTGTTTTTTCAATTGTGTATGGTGAGTGTCAATATTTGTAGTTTGTGATGGTGACATTTGCTCTCCAGGAATGACTGTTTCAATTCATTCATTAATTTGTCTAGATGTTTTCAGATTTAGTTTCAGGTTTTGAAGTATCACTTACCTCCTCGGTAATTTGAACACCATAACTGAGTTCTAGCCTCTCCTTCAGGTGTTTCTGAGCAGATGATAGCTTACCACGAGCCTTGCGCTTTTTCTGGCTTAATGACAGCCCTTCTGAAAAGAACAGAAAAAAAGGTTTCACACACCTGAATATTAGTAATTAAATATTAATTATAGTACCTTAAATGCTATATAATTGGCTATATAGTAGATCAAACAGACCTTGTAGTAAAGTATAAGTTATTATATTAATTTATTACTTACTTTTTTTAACTGGTGTTTGGTCCAGAAATGCTAGAACTGGTTCAACTGAAGTTGAAGGATTTTCCTTTATCAAGCAATCACTGTCATTGTCCAGATCTTGAATTGAAGAGATGTTACTCAAGCCACTGATAGTAGATGATTCATTTGAATCCTGCTCAGACTCGCTGTTTTCAGTGGTACTAAGTATAGTGGGGTTTTTCATTATCAGTGTCCAGCAGTTCACACACAACAATGAGTCTTTTTTCACTCTTCCAGCACATTTTTCAACAAGTACATCAGTCACTTTCTAAGATTGATTGTTATGCGTTTCTTGTGTTTTTGAATAGGGTCCTGGCAGTATTTCAAGTGCGAACCATTGTATTTTGATCTGTAAAGATATAGGATTTACAATTAGGTAATATATATTTTTTAGAAAATATATAGCTATACACACTTAATATTTTAGGCCTTGATAGTCTCTGAGGTCATTAAAACACCATACCCACCAGCCACCCACAGTAGGGTGCATCAAATTTCCCATGATTTTTCAAAATGTTTTATTTCAATCTGTCCCTATGATTACTCTGTTCCAATGCCTGAAATAGCACATATGGCCAAATTTCAAAGATTTATGTGGTCATCTAGGGGGTCCACATCATTGATGCAATATTTAGTATTGGAGTTAAATTGACCAAAAATTAAACATTTTATATCCCCGTTTCCGTGTTTGCAAAAGTATGAACCAAAAAAATGTGTTAAATAATCAAAACAGGGATACATTACATTGATTTCTACATTACATTCTGGTTTATACATTACATTATTGGTGATACAAGCAAGTTAAAGTCAAAAGAACACTACGTTAATAAAAAATGTTCAAGAACTGTAAATGAACATGAACAATTAGTTTAGGCTCTAGTTTTCCTCTTTCGAAGATTAGGAAGCTTCTTTCTGTCAGATTCAACAACTTGTAGGACATTTTGGTAATGTTGTTGTGATCTGGCAGCCATGAGAAAATCAGAACTTAGCTTCACCCCACACTCAGCACAATCATTTATGACGTTAACTGCCGAGATGTGTTCTCTGGACATTTGAAAGGAAGCTAATTCTGGCCAATTTTTGATATTATGAGTCAGGAAAGAACTGTCAAGTTCCAGAACAGAGAAAATGTACCATGAATCTTCGTTGATTAAGTCACCAAGCTTTGTTGTGCTGGAAATGGAGTTTGGAAATTTGGGTTCCCCAAATCCTGTGCCAAATCGATGTTGTGGTAAAGATGCCTGATCTTGTGCTGGCTTTACTGCTATAAATCTCTCAGCCAGATAGCAGCGTTCAGCTTCAGGGACTGCATCATTAAAGAGCGCAAGAGGTCAGTCAGGTACCGCGCTTGAACAGGTGATCCACCACCAGCTGTACAGCAAGCAAACAAAGTTCACAAACACGCAGTTTGGGTCATTGTGCTTCTGTGGTAATGGTTCCAGAGGGAAGAGAACTGATCTGCTCCTCCAGCAGCACCATCTTAATGGAGTAGAGAAGCTTGGCCATCCACCTAGCCTTGTGTACAGCACCAGGACGTCGAAATGAAAACTCTCTACTTGTCCCATCCAAGTAGAGCAAACAAAGATCAGAAAATTCTTTGTAGTCATCACGTTGATGCTTCACAACAGACTGCGCGCATGAAATTGCTCTGGCCCTATAGTCATGGATTATGGTTTGTATGCCATCTGAATAAGAGGTACCATCCAAAAAATTAAGTGACTGATTATTGTTGTGCGGAACTGTGTCAAAATGCTTTTGGAACCGACAGAATATGGTAACTTTCTACTGACAATGGTGGTTCTATTTTCAGATCATTGAAGACTTGTGTAAGGATTACCTCGCCAATGTGATGCCGACAAGCTGACCACAGTAAAGCTCGACCTATGTCCTGTTGCAGACTAACACATGCAGCACAGCACTCACATGACCAGTGTTACTAGCTGTTGTGTCAAAAGTCATGTTCACTACCGAGTCAACACAATTCCATGATCGAGAAGCTCCATAGTGAGATTAGCAATGATTTTGACCAGCTGGCTGATCTGTATTTGCTTGTAGGAAGGCACACCAAGAAGTTTGATGTCATACGAATTGCCAACTGCTATGGTGAGCTCTCTTCAGCTTTAGTTTGGTATGACAGAGTTGACATCAGTTTAAAATCCAGTGAAGAGACAGGAACTGTGGTGGAACCAGGACTCTCCGACCAATGATGCAAGCTCTTCACCAACCTTACGTCTTGCTCTGTCGGCAGTAGAATATATGTGAAACTTTTTTTGTGTCACCTCCTGATTCCTCAATGATGGCTTTGGTAAATGCTGCATGTTGGCCGGTGTGATCTTCATGCTTGTAGACAGGAACCATCCTATGGTATTGAGTATGTCATGACTTATAAAAGCAGTTGTTCCTGAGCGAGTTGCTTGGCGAAGTTTTCGTGTTTTTGGTTTGTAATCCTCTATATCACCCTCTTCATCCTCAACATCACTGTGCTTTCCTCACTGTTCTCAATCTGAACTTTGCTTGTAGATGCTTGGGCTTCTTTATGAGCTTTAAGCTGTCATTCTGCTTGCATCATTTCCTTTTCCTGCTTTCTTTGGACTTTTGATGCGAGCTTTCTTGTATGGCTTCCAAATGATGCGACTGTCTGATTTCATTGACCGCAAGAACTCCAGATCTTCAGGATCTTTTATGAGTTGCTCAGCATTCCTTGGCCACAACTGAAATGTTTCTTGTAACTCCTTTTCGATCCCCTTAAGCTTTCGCAACTGCACCAAGCGAAGAACACCGATCCACTGGAAGTTCCCTAAGTTTTTGCATTTTTGCAGATAGTGCTATAATTTTTTCAACAGCTTTCCTCTCAGTAATCATGGCAATGTTGCCTTTCTGATAAAATGGATAATTTTTTGCAAGACAAATTTAGCATTGGTCCATTTTGTACGGTTAAACGGTAGACCTTCTTGCTGATGAAACATGTAGCATCGCAACACTTGCTCACATGTTGGCAGCCTAGATCCTGTTATCTCTGCATCTGCATCGCTGATTCCAGCACCAAGACCATAAATGGCAGCAGTTTGACGAGTTTTAACAGCATATTTATCATTTGTGCTATCTGAACTGGCCATAATGCACGACAGGTATAAGAGAACACAAAAAAATTCTGTAAAGAGAGAACAAAATTCAAACATAAACATTTAACATAAACAAAAAAATCATATTTATCATAATACTTGCATATCAGATTATATATTGCAGTTCCTTTTAGAATATTCTATAACTTTCCACACTTCCTAGCACTTTCTAGAGGTTCTATCACTTTCTAGAGGTATCTTACACTTTATAGAAGTTTCTATCACTTTATAGAAGTTTCTATCCACTTTTTAGAAGTATATATGACCTTTAGAATTCACTTACATGTTCTTAGGCTGATTTTTTGTAGTGAACAAAAATTTTTAAACTTCTACTATTTGGATCTCAATCACAGAATGACTTGGGGTTGGTGTGCATATAGGAAGTCTGTGTGGACCCCATAAATGGCATTCAAATCCAAAAATAATTCACATAGTAGGTTTTCTTAACCATTGGAACATTTCTAACTAGGGACAAAGTGAAAACTATGTCATTGGTGATTTTGATGCAACCCTAACCCACAGTGCTGGCTGGAACTGTACTAACCTTAGACAAGGAATTTTGCAACTATCTGTGTTGATTCTGCACTTAGACAAGTAGCAACATGTTTGTTTAGGCTACATGTGAGCTTAGTCTTCCCCTTTCACTATTATAACTATTATTGCCAGTGTAGATTAGCAGTGAATATAATTTTTATTAAATTCTTGGAGCTTGAGGGTCAAATTGATAGCTAAGATATAAAAATCCTTGAAATGACAAGCAATTTAAATATGGTGTTCACTTATAAGTTAGTTACATGAAAAGTACCAACATAAACAAACTTTTTATGATTGTTTCTATTAGTCAAGAACTCTGACTTTGTTTTTATATCTATAAAAAATGTAATTTTAATTTCTATATGTCAAATTATGAGCTTGTGTGTGAAAAATAGGTAGAATTGACACACAACTTATGAATATGGTGTTCACTATAGTTAGTTACATGAAAAATACTAACATAAACAAACTTTTTTTTTGCTGATTCTAATAGCCAAGGCCTATGCCTCATTTTTTACATTTAAAAAAAAAATTCTCATTTGATACCCCAGAGGTCAAATCGTGACCTCAAATTTTGGTTACAGTGTAAACTTTTTTATTTTTCAACCTAGAGTTCTAAAACTTGCATATTGGATTCCTTGTCATTTTCTGATTCTAAATAGATATACTTTTATATAATTATGACAATTATACCCAAGTTATGCTCGCCAAATGTTAGTAACCTCGCGAGTCACCTCAAATTGCCCGAGGTCATATCTCTTGAAACCGTTGGTCGGATTGACCTTATATTTCAGATGGATTCAGGGCTCACAACTCCTATAAACCAAATTCAGCAAAATATGAGAGATGGGTGTTAATTTCAATTTTTTTGGTTGATCTGACAGAGAATGACCCAGGAATGAAAGTAAGACAGAAAAAACTGGTGGTGAACAAGAAAAAGTGAATGTTCTGTCAGATCACTTTGGGGATGTTTTTTTCAGAGAACCAGAAGGGGAACCTCCCAGGGTTGAAACAAAGCAAGGGGCCTGTTATGAGACCTGTCACAGTGACTTCAGATAGAATAAGGCAGATGACCAGATGAGATACGTCCAAGGATACTTATGGAGGGGGTTGAGCAACTGGTGTTACTTCTGCAGATTTTATTTGAGCAGTCACTCAATAGTGGGCATATTCCAGTAGATTGGAGAATAGCCAATGTTACAGCAATTTTTAAGGAGGGTGATTGTTGTGACCCAGGAAATTATAGACCTGTAAGTCTCACAAGTATAGTGTGTAAGTTATTAGAGACAATTGTTTGAGAGGAAATGATTGTAATAATCTACTTAAGCTTCCATCTCTCTGATTTTCAGAAATTATACATCAGTAGCTTCGTTTCTTCATTAGGAATGCAATTTAGACAGTCTCTAGTAAGGGAAATGCTTCAAAACCTAACCTAAAAAAAATTAGAGAGTTTTAAAAACAAAGTCTAGCAAGTTTGTAGTTTTACAGGATTTTTAATGAAAATCTAGTATTTTTTTAGTTAGAAAAAAATTACCAGATTGACATTAGTACTCATGTAAATTCTAATTGGATTCAGTTTGGTGGTGTTTGCGATAGAATTATGACATAACATTCGTGTGATTTCGACTTTGAGGACTTGTTTCATCATGTGCCCTAGATGAAGACAAAGCATTGGATGTTTTTATCAATTACAGCATTATTCTCTCATCCTTAACTTGCCTGAAATGTGAGTGAGTACCTAATACGAAAAAATCAGAAAATATTTAGGTGAAATAACCAATATTAACCTGTTAGGTTAATTGAATGCCCAGTTAGGTTAAATGAATGGCTGGTTAGCTCAACTGAATGCCTGGTTAGGTTAATTGAATGCTCAGTTAGGTCATCATGTACACCCTTGATGATTGGTTAGGTTAAGTCATGATATTTTCGTTAGTTTAAATGAAAATAACAAGAGCAAAGAGCAAACTTTTCTGGGTAATTTTGAGGTGTTTTGCACATTTCCTGTGGTAATGCATCATTTATGAAATCTTGTAACATGAACATATCCTATGTTTATGTTACGATATCTCAAAAACTTCGCGTTTACACAGGAAACTAATGGCAGATTTGTGTAAAGCACCTCAAAATTGACCAGAAAAGTTTGGTTAAAACTCTCTAGATTTTTTTTAGGTTAGGTTAGGTTTTGAAGCATTTCCCTTATAGTGGAAGAATTTTAGGATAAATATATTCAATCGACCTATCAAATTAGCAGGAAGTCGAAACTTGGTACACTTGTAAACTGAACCCTACTGATGAATATATTAAAAGTCCCAACAAATCCAAGTTGTGCTCCAGCCGCCATCTTGGAAAATGGCGGCCGAATTTCGGTTTTTTGGAAATAACTTCAGACCCGTAAAAGATACGAAAATTTACCAAGAGAGCAAAATCATTCTACATAAAAAGGCAAATATTTTCTGTTCCTAACTTTGTTTTGTACGATGAAAAATAAAAATGTTACGCAAAATACAAAATTCCTTTATTCTATGAATCAGTGCAGACATGACGTTCAAACTTGGTTAATGGGTAGAAATTCGAATATTTTGTTGCAATTTATTATTTCAGAACCATGACAGTTTGTTTTTTATAGGTAGTTTTGTAAAAAAGTAAAGCACAACAGAAAGAGCTAGAGAAAAATACTGTAATGTAATTTTTTTGATGACAGGTAGGAGCTAAGTTATCGGTTTGGAGTAACACTATTTAAAACAGTTATTTTATTCCTTCATTAGACATCTAAGTATTGAAAATGGAAATAATTATGAATGCTATTCTCAATACATACATTACTAATATATTTTATATAAAATATAACATGCATTTTTCCTTATCTTGTATACTGAAGAAAAATGTAACATAGGAAGAATTTTCATGTATTGATGATGACCATGATGTTCAGACAGGTTTTATGGATTGAACATAAAATAACATCTTATTGAATGGTCACAGTAATCCTTAGACACTTGGGAACATCACTATAGCTAACTATAATCGTCTGTTGTTACCTAAAATGAAAATGTAGTAATCTAAGTCTTGGAGTGCAACGCAGTAATACAGTATATAGCTTTAACACTAAGGCACTGTGTGACATCTCTAATGTTGAATAAAGTCATCTAACATGAGCTAGGAAATAAAATGTAATTGTGTCTCCCTGTTTTAAGTATAATTTTATAATTACTACGCAAAAATAAGCTAGATTGTACATTTATTGCATTATGTGTAGTGTCATATTGCAACACACTCAGTTATCAGTTGTCTAGTAGCGTTTCAACATAAGAGTTCTCGCAGGTAGTTCCTTCACATCCTCCACACATCACTGAGCACAGCAAACCAAACTGTATGCACTTGCATCTATTGGTGCATCCTAGCTTGCAGTTACATGAAATGAGGTTAAGAAGTTGTGATGGAGCGGCTTCCTTGGTAGTAGGGACAGGCCTCAGTGATTTCCCTGTCATGAACCATCCCCACTCTGTTGGCTCCAGGCAGTTTCCTAACCATTCTTGGACCTGCAAGTACACTCTGTATGAGTGTTGCTCTGCTGCTGCACTGGTCGGAGGTAGGGATGCTAGTTGAAAAGATGTATCTAACTTCTTTTTTGCTACTATGCGATTATACATGAAGTATCTTAGCTCATCCAGGACTTTGATTTTGATCTGTACATTTTTAAGAGGAACTTTTCCCCAGCCTTTGATATCTTCTTTACTGGCATCCTTTTGGTTAAATATTTTCATTTCTTCTCTCATTTCTGTATGGTTCTGTAGAAGTTGGAGACCTCTAACTTTTCCTTTTTATACAAAGCTGATGTGGTATCGCATCCAGTCATGGCGTGAGCAGATAGCAAAACTTCACAAGCCTTCCCCATGTTTTTTTTCTCACTTTGGATGCTGAAAATACGGGGTGTGCTGTTTGATTTTCCTGGTTTGAGAAACCAAATTTCAGTCTTCATGGGCTAGAGCAGTTAGAAGCACTAGAAGATCCGTATCCTTGCCAACAACTACTGTTTGATTTTTGTGTTTAGCTTGATCTAGAGCAGCCTTAACAATAACAGTATCTGCATCACTCTCCACCTGAACAACAGAATAACCTTTGATCTTCATACTAGACACAAGAGATGCAATCAGGGCCCATTTGTTGTTTCTGTTAGCAAGAAAATCTGATTGTGGTATAGTGGTTGGTGTATTCTCATTAAATATGATATCTCTAGAAGTTTCTTTTGCTGCCATCGCTCTTGCTCGGCTGTCTTAGTGGTTTCTCTGTCAGGATAACCATCAAACACCACTGTACAGTTTTTACCATAATTGCTCTCTACAGAGGTGTATACAAGTCAAACAGCTGACCAAATGTAGCGGGTTTTGGCCAAACAACGCAATGAAGAAGGTTTCCTCCATCTAAAATGTAGTGAGGATTGGCTGGTAAAGCTAACATCTCGTTGTGCGACTGAAAAGCATTGATCAGAGAGACTTTGTGCCTTTTCTTAACAATGTTGAGTCAAATAATGATGGAGGCACACTTGCCAGCTCATACTGAAAGTACCCTTTAACTTCTGTCCAAACATATCATTCTGTGGAAGAGTTCTTGTGGGGAATGCAGGATTACAGTTTTTTCTTTCATCTTTATTGTGCCAGATGACAGGTTAGACAAAGGAACTACTTTCTTCTTCCTTTGCAGTCGAATATCAGAGAAGCTATGACTTGAGAGTGCTTTCATTGTTTCTGTACCAATCTCTAGTGCCCTATCACATGTTATTGATGAATCTGCTATCAACCCATTTGAGAGGTTTACCAACTGTCCTGATAATTGACCAAATGGGTTATGTTCTTTTAGCCAGCAAACAAATGTCACAAAGTCGTTTAAATCTCTTGTTTGACGAGATGTTCCAGATTCTATGTTCTGATGACTAATTGTTACACTTATTCCTGCGAACTCTGATAACGTTCCAGTTATTTCACCACAAGCTGGAGCAGACAACACCCATCTCTGTAAAGTTGAATCTGTGATTCCCCGACCATGTGTAAGTCCACCTATTGCTTTAAAGCTACGCATTAAAACTTGCTCAATGCACATATCTGTTGACACACCAGACCAGAATCTGTCACTGCGCCTGATTGTGAAGTAACCATCTTTCGTGAATCTTTGGAAGTCCTCAGATGACATTTTGTTGGGCAAATCCTCCATCAAAGTTAGATACAGATGGGCACATTTTGCATAGTGTATATGACCTGCACTATGAAAGTAAGGAAGCATATATTTGACAGTTTCAATATGCAAATTCCAGTCTGCTGTTCGTTCTGCTCTTATAAACTGAAGGATAAGCATGACTTGCTGAAAATACTGAAGCCATAACTTAGGTGTTTTGCCTGAATTCTGCATATCTTTTTTGACTTTCTCAAACAGATTTATGTAGTTCTCAATAGCAACACACTCAAAAACATCTTCAGAAGTTAGTGCCTTTGCTGAATACTGTTTTGATATTTCACACAGTATGTTTTGTGATTCTTCAGCTTTTGAAGCCAATTCGTCATGAATGAGAGTAAAGAGTGCTGCAGCTGTTAGAATATGAGCACGTACGGCTCTGGCATATGAATGGCCTTTCATCATGTGGGGTACAGTCGCTTTTCCATAAACAGTTTGCCACAACTCCTCAATCCCACTACCACTCATTATATGTCCTACTGCTCCCATGTATGACATCAACAAATGAAAACCTCCTAAGCGAACAACTATTGAAGATACAAGACTAGCAACTGGTTCTGACTCAACAATATCTACAGACTTCAAGAACAAGGGTTGGTCAAAAGTAACTACACATGCCTGATTATGACTTTGGCTTTCTTTTGCGGCAAACATCAAAGCTGAGTAAAGGGTTGTCAGATTTCCTGGTTCTAGATTTATGAAAGGCACTGCCAGCACACGACTTACATTCCATGTTCCATTTGTAACTGCATATTTCATATAGCCATTCCAGCTTGGTAATTTATTTTGAACTTCACTAAATCCAGCCAACCACAGAACATCAAGTTTGAAACCTCTGCGAACTACATCTCCATCTTCATGTGTTATGTCACTTAAGATTATGCTCTTCAAACCTGATGTGGGAGGTTTTTTGTAAGGGATAATGGGTATTTGATTTGAAGTAGTGTCACATTTTTCACCAATATTACGTGCTAAAGGAGGGCATTTCGAGACAGAGTTTCCTGGAGTAACACACTTTATTCCTCCAAGTGCATGAAAGGTACCCAAACCATCCAGGGTTCTTGTGTTCACATCAGCATTATCAAAGACAAACTGTATAAATGCATCTGGTTGTACTGTTGACCGTGGGCTATTAACAGCACAATTTAGGAAGTTTGTGGCTTCTTTGTATGAAGAGCATGCACCCACAGCATGCAAAATGTCTATTAGATGTCTTGATCCATAATTGCGATATAGGTGTACAGAAAGTCCCAAATGCAGTGGAGATAGGAATGAACGTGGCCTCATAGCAGAAATTATCGAATGGTTGATAAAAGTTCTCTTGCGATCTATACTTTCAGGTGTAGGTTGAGTTTTAGTTGAAATAAGAATCTCAGTGAAAGCTGTAAGTGTCGGGGGAACTAAAGTCTGACCCTCAGCCTTCATGTCATCAATGTCTGGGTACATGCTACAATCATACACTGTTTTACAAATGTCTTCTTTGATGATTTTTGCAGCTGTTTCAACAATACGTAATCGTTCACTAGTCTCATCTGTCTTCTTGTTTTCATACCATTGTTCTGTTAAAATCCTCCGTCCTGTGTGAGTGAAGCTAAATATGTTATGTCGGGAATGCAGATCTGTACAGATTATGCTTGACTTGTAGTGTGAAAGGAACTTACACTTAAGCCAGTGGTCACTGTAAAGGTCTTCTTTTTGTGCACCAGAAACTTCCATCATAATATCTTTCAGCTCACTCAAACTGTACTGACACTCATCATTACTTTCAATGTATTCCAAAAGTTTTTTGAAAGCAGACGAAGCTACTGATTCTTCTGGACGTCCTGCTGAATCTCTTTGTGCAATGCGCTTGAATGTGCTGTAACATACAAAGTGATAACGACCTTCTTCTGCTACTAAATCAATGGAATTTGCAATACGTGAATATACTTCCTGCCCCCAACTATCACTGCGCTGTTCACAAATTGAAATAATTTTTTCTCGAAATTCAAGAGTAGCCACATTATATACAGTGAGGCGTCTATTTTTTGAATGTTTTGTGTCAGGTAAACTTGCTTTCTCTCCACAAAATATACAGTCACTTAGAAAGTTAAATGTCTTTATTTCTGAACGAAGAACTCTGTTGGCTTGTGAAGTTGATTGTTCTGAAGGTTCCTTATTGACAGCAGCTATACTGTGCTTTCTTGTGTAGTTTCTCCGACAGATTTTGTGTACTGGTACACTCTTCAGTTCCTGAAATGTCTTGTATTTATCATCTCCTCTATCTTTGCTTGCTTGAATCAGAGTCTTGATCCCTCTTTCCACAAATACCCCGCTTCCCACATCGATCTCTTCTGCACATATCAAGCACTTCATCTTGACTCATCAATAGCGTCCATTACCTGAAAAGAAAAGAAAAATATTAGTTCGTCTGTCATTCACTTTGAACTATTACTTCGGTATATTAACTCATAACCTCCGATTGAGTGAATAAATGTTACAGATGAATCCGTAGATATAATCATAATTAAGAGTATTTATTAGAAGTAGAATATAGGAAATTAGGGACAGAGTTGCCCATATCTGCTAGAAACAAGAAAATGTATTGGTATAAATATTTAGAAAACCAGGTACTGTCACAATTTATATTTCTACTAGCTCGTTCCTGTGAAATATTTTTTCACAAAATCACCCATACAAAGTAAGAGAGGTTTCTGAAAATAGGCAGTCATAACAAAACATTCGCTTTTTTTACCTACAAACCCAGTTTGAACGTCGTGTCCGCATTGATTCATAGAATGAAAAATCTTTGGTTTTGCATAACTTTTTTATTTTTCATCGTACAAAACAAAGTTGGGAACAGAAAATGTTTGTCTTTTTATGTAGAATGATATTGCTCTCTTGGTAAATTTTCGTATCTTTTACGGTTCTAAAGTTATTTCCAAAAAAACGAAATTCGGCCGCCATTTTCCAAGATGGCGGCTGGAGCACAACTTGGATTTGTTGGGACTTTTAATATATTCATCAGTAGGGTTCAGTTTACAAGTGTACCAAGTTTCGACTTCCTGCTAATTTGTTAGGTCGATTTTCCTAAAATTCCTCTACTATTACTAGAGACTGTCTAAATCACATTCCTAATGAAGAAACAAAGCTACCGATGTATAATTTATGAAAATTGGAGAGACAGGAGCTTAAGTAGATTATTACCAAAATGATTGCTCATATGAAAAAACATAGTTTGTTTAGTAAGAAGCAGTTTGGTTTTTTGATAGGGAGGTCGACAGTGCTTCAGCTCATTCGGGTATTAGAGAAATGGACATGCATGTTGGATGAAGGTGGTGCTGTAGATGTTGCATATTGTGATTTTATGAAGGCTTTTGACAGGGTGCCTCATTCAAGATTGCTGGAGAAAATTAAAAGTTATAGCATCGATGATGTGTTTCATGGATAATGTCATTTCTAAGTGAAAGAAAATTTAGAGTAATTGTGAATGGGTTGGCATCAGAATGGAAGATGGTCTATAGTGGTGTGCCTCAAGGGTCAGTACTGGGGCTACTCTTGTTTGTTATATACATAAATGACTTACCAGAAGTTTTAAAAAATGGCAGTGACATATATCTGTATGTAGATGATACTAAGGTATTTAGAAGAGTGAGAGAGAATCAAGATTGTGTAGTTTCAGGAAGATTTGACTGAATTGAGGAAATAGTCAGAAAAATAGCTATTAAAATTTCACCCACAAAAATGTAAATATATGAGGATTGGTCAGGTGAATTTAGAGAAGCCTGATTATGTTATGTATGAGGTACAGTTTGAGAAGGATAGTAGTGGTGTAATAGATAACAGATTGAGCTTTCCACAACATTTTACTGAGGTTAATAAAGCCAATAGTATAATAGGGCTCATTAGAAGAACTTTCAATGTTTTGGATGAGGTACAATCCTGGTACATGATAAGTTGGTAACATGGTAAAAACTTTATAGTGGGCATACTAGGGGCCCTTCGGACCATCTGGGTGTCTCCACTGTTAATATAAACAAACCATAAATACAGTTACATGCAAAATTAAGATCCAACTGATCTCTGCTAATTGCAGATTGTTACACATCTACTAACTGTACATTAAGTTCAAAACTTTGGATCTTGTGGATCATTCATCAATACCACTACTGTACTAATTGTAGACATCACATAGTCTTAAACTGCTATATACAGCACTTGTGAGACCCCACCTTCAATATGCCAACCAAGTCTGGTGCCCCTATCTAATTAAGGACATAAAAGTCAATTGAGAATGTTCAGAGGAGAACTACCATGATGGTACCATCATTGAAGGACCTAACTTATGAAGCTAGATTGAAAAAACTTGATTTGCCTTCCCTGGCCTATAGAAGGTCATAGGGGTGATATGATAGAAACTTCCAAAATTCTGTGTGATGTGGATGATGGTGAGGTGTGCCAGGGGATTTTCTCATTAACTGAGGAATCTTCAATGAGAGGGCATGAGAAAAAAATATTGAAAGAGAGAACCAGGCTAAATATAAAGAAGCAGTCATTCATATCCAGATAGTGAATAATTCGAATGCCTTGCCATCACAGGTGATAGAATCTAAGTCAGTTAAGGAGTTTGAAAGGAAGTTGAATAGAGTATGGAGAAATCAGGATCAGAAATACTGCTACAGAGCTCCCACTTAGTATTGTCCTGATGTGGGCACTGGCATTGTCCTGAGACCAGCATTGAGTAGTGTTGATTTAGAGCTAGAGAGAGAGGCTGATTAAGCCTCTTCCAGATGATCTTCTGTGAGTATCTGTGAGAGTATGAACCAAACATACCAAAATACATTAGAAAAATATATTTTGGATATTAACAAAAACTAAACGGGCTAGGAATAATATATGTATATTATATATATATATTATATATATAATATATATATATATATATAATAAAACCTAACCTTAACCTATATATTCTCGGTAATTATTCATTTTTACACTGTCTGTTTTTATGATGAGAAACTTTTCTAGTCAATTCTGAGGTGTTTTGCATGAATCTGCCATCCATTTCCTGTGCAAATGCATAGTTTTCAAGATATCATCATCTTGAAAACTACGCATTTGCACAGGAAACGGATGGCAGTTTCATACAAAATGCCTCAAAATTAACCAGAAAAGTTTGTACTCATCATTTTTGTTTAAACTAACGAAAATATCATGACAACCTAACCAATCATCAAGGGCGTACAGTTGACCTAACCAGGTATTCAATTGATCTAACCAGTGTCATGTACTGAACTGTCCACAAAACATTAGGACTGATCAATTTGTGATGCGTGATCTTTACGGGGGTGGAGCCCCCGTACCCCTGAGACCTAAATTATACAAATGATAATGTAATAACATGTGCCTACCTTGCCTGGGTAGTCCACTAAATTTTGCGTGCCCTTAAAGATTGAAACACTGAAACAACACACATTTATTTTTAGGATTTTTTTTATGGCACCTAAAGATCTTCTGGTATTTTCTTAAAATACAAGCATTATTGCATTTAGGGCAGGTCACGGATGTCTTAATTATTCTGTGATTGAAAAAAAGGTCTAAACTCTTGTCTTCATTGAAGGCAATATGGTGGATTACGTCTTCAAAGTCAAATATGCAAAACTGACACATCATACTTGTAGTCACAAAAACACCAAACTAACAGACCAATTGGTAATGATGATTTAATTTTAAAACAGGCCAAATTGAATTACGCAGAAGTAGCCAGAAACACCAAAACTAGGAAATATTCACTAAATAATTGATATATATATATATATATATATATATATATATATTATATATATATATTGAAAAAACACAAAAATAAGAAATATATTTTAATAAAAAACCACATTTTATACAAATCTGAGTAATGGTTCAGAATACGGGTGCCACTTAATTAAGCAAAATTTTGAAAAATACCATAGAGACAAAGTTGTTTCTCTCATTAAAATACATTGATTGCATATGTCGCATAGTAAAAAAAAACGAAGTTAAAAAATTACGAAAAACATATTTTTTAGGTATGAATCTAGGAAATTTTGAGTTGGCAACCCTACTATCGTATCATTCATTCGCTTCAGTTTGAAAATGGCTTCGGTGTTCGATGATGCTAGTAGAGCTCGCATGGTATTCTCCCTTTAAGTGTAGTGTGTCCAATTTGTATAAGTTAGGTCTCAGGGGTACGGGGGCAGAGCCCCCGTAAAGATCACATATCACAAATTGATCGGTATAAGGTTTTATATTTTTTAGGTTAGGTTTACCGTGAAACCTAGGTTTTTCTCATGGTTTTTGATGTGTTTCATGACATGTTTTTTCCTCCAAAACATGCTAAAACCATTGGTTTCCTGTTTTTAGGATAAATCTGACCATCGCTATTACAGTAAATTATTGCTTGTACTGTGTTCCCCCACCCAAAACCACCAGTTCCCACAGTGGTCCCCCCAGATTGTAGGAGGGGTTGGGGGGGTGAAATCACTTCAAGCAATAATTTACTGTAATGGCGATGGTCACATTCATCCTAAACAACAGGAAACCAATGGTTTTAGCATGTTTTGGTGAAAAAAAAACAAAAATTGAGGTGGCACCCCTATTCTGAACTGTTACCCAAATCTGCACAAGATATATATTTTCTTAGTCAGTTTTGAATGCCAATTTAATATATGGTAATTATTCGTTTTTTGACCCAGTCTCTTTTTATAATGAGAGCAAACTTTTCTGGTCAATTTTGAGGTGTTCTGCACGAATCTACCATCCATTTCCTGTGCAAATGCATAGTTTTTGAGATATCATCATCTTGAAAACTACGCATTTGCACAGGAAATGGATGGCAGTTTCGTACAAAACACCTCAAAATTAACTACAAAAGTTTGCACTCGTCATTTTCATTTAAACCAACGAATTTAAACAAAAATATCATGACTTAACCTAACCAATCATCAAGGACGTACAGTTGACCTACCCAGTTTCACGTACTGAACTGTCCGCAAAATATTAGGACTGATCAATTTGTGATGCGTGATCTTTACGGGGACTCCACCCCCCATACCCCCCCCCCCCCCCCCGAGACCTAAATTATACAAATGATAATGTAATAACTTGTGCCAACCTTGCATAGATAGTTCGCTAAATTTTGCCTACCCTTAAACTGAAACGACACACGTCATACTTCATCACAAAAAAACCAAACTGAATAGACAAACAATTGCTAAAAATGATTTATTTGTAAAACAGGACAAATTGAATTACGCAGAAGTAGCCAGAATCACCAAAAATAAGAAATATTCACCAAATAGTCAATATATATATATTGAAAAAATACCAAAAAAATGTGCCCTTAAAGATAGAAATAGTAAATCTATACTCACGCTTATTTTTTAATTTTTTTTACGACACCTAAACATCTTCGAGTCTTGTCTTAAAATACAGGCAGTATTACATTTAGGGCAAATCACAGATGTCAGAATTACGCCGTGATTGGAAAAAACATCTAAACTTTTATTTTCATCGAGGCCAACAAGGCGGATTAGGTCTTCAAAATCAAGTTCACAAGATTGACACATCATGATCCTAGAACAAAAATCACCAAACTAACAAGTCACAGAAAGAAGTAGGCAAAATCAAGAAAAAGTAGCCAAAAATAGCCAAAAAATCTCCAAAAAAGGTAGCCAAAATAAACAAATTAACCAAAATTTATATACATACATATTAGAAAATAGAAAATATTTTTTTTATAAAAAAGTACATTTCATACAAATTTGCACAAGATAATATATATATTTTCTTATTCAGTTTTGATTGGTTATTCAATATATATTACTATTATAGCTGGGTGTGACTGGGTCAAAAAACGAATATTAACCCAATATATTGTACTGTTTTAACCGCATGTGAGCGGGTTAAAAGATAAATATTAACCATATTCGCCAATTGTGTATGCTAACCAAAGGGGCTTTACCCCTCCCAGATCCCCCCCCCCCCCATGATAATATATATGTACTAAACTTTGTAATTATTGGCCTTCAAGGTCACTATTGGTGAAACATTCAATAATAACCATGCTCTTTTCATTAGTTTAAATGAAAATATCATGACTTAACCTAACCAATCATCAAGGGCATACATTTGACCTAACTGGGCAGTCAATAATGTCAGGATAATTACTTGTATTTGGAATGCTATTTATTTTGTAACAAATAATTTGGGATGCCAAAATAGGATATTGCCCAGATTTGAATAAATCACATCAAATACTATGAGAAAAATGGGTAATTATTCATTTTAGTGCTTTTCCTCCTTTCTGAACCAAAACACATTTTCTTGGTGTTTTGTGGTGTGATTTGTTCAAATCTGAACTTCGTTTCTTTGGGAAATAAGCCATTTTTGAGAAATTTTAAAATTGAAAATTTCTCAAAATGGCTCATTTCCCAAAAAACGAAGTTCAGATTTGAGCAAATCACACCAAAAAACACCAGAAAAATGTGTTTTGGTTCAGACCTAACCTAACCTAAACAGACCTAACCTAACCTAAACTGATTGGGTTTTGTTGCCAGACCGTAATATCCAGCTCTTCACGTCTTTCCAACAACACTCAATATTTTGAATGTGAATGGTGTCTTCCACGAACCGCTGTGAATGGTTGACTGTCCGGTGAATGTAACCTAGATTTCCAAGTTGAGAATACGCACACCACTCGTCAGAATAGATTGTAGTCCCAGGCCTAATATGTTGCTGGATCAGGCGAACAAGAGTTGTTGCGTCTCTCTGAGGAACCGCAAACAACAGTAGTTTTTTGGAACTGCGTTCCAAGGTACCAAAAACCCAGGCAATCGCAACCTCCGCAAACCATAATGAAAACCAGACTAAAGCATTCTTGAATGAGTATGTATTATGAGAGATTCAAATGTACATCTCTGATTGGTCGGATAAGTCACGTGAAACCAAAACAAGATGTAATTGGTTTTGTTTTGACCTATGTTTCCTAATTTTGCCACGAGATGTCTCCCCATTAAACTGGAGAGGGCGACGTTCGTTAAAATTTTTAACAGCGTTAAGAGCTAAATACTCGTCCAATGGCCTATAATGGCTGCTTTTTACGTCTAAATTTTTTTTTTTTCATAAAAAATAATTATTACATTTCCTTGATTTTTTATCAGTTTCCCTGAGGTTTCAAGGTGTCCTGAATATGAATGTATATGTTAAATTGTCATAGAATGTCTCCTTCTATCAAAAACGAACAAAGCATTAAAACGAATATTAACCGAAAAATGCATTTTGGTACGATTTTAAAAGCGATGACATTTCCTTCAGATTTGCCAATTATTAGTTATTAGATGGGGCATTTATGTCACTTCTCCCATTTCCTGTGTAGTTTGGAGGCACTCCTCTCATCATTTTAGAATCTGTGCATCACTTCTGCCAAGCTTCTCAAATTGTTATGTTATGTCAAGCCATGCCTGCCACAATTTGCTTAGTTTCGGTGACATTTGGCGAACTGATTTGGGTGTTTATAATTAGGCTCTAGGTTTTTGTGTTCTTCATAAACCCCAAACTAATCAATCCAAATCAGGCTTATGCTCATCTGGCCCTGAGAATGGGTCCTGAAGTCCTCCGGTTAGCCATCAGCAGTTAAACTGAATCTAGGCCATAGTTCGTATTTATTTATTCTATATTTTCAAAACCTCGGAGTGGACTCATTCCTATATCCAAGTTTAAAGTGGGCTTATTAGTTATCTTTTTATATGTAAGTTTCAAAGTCACTGAATCTAACCTCTAGCCTATGTGTGATCATTTAGTTGGTTTAGTTATTCATTTTCATTTGGAATTTAGGATTTTATTTAATATGAGCTATGTGGATATATTGAGAAGAGTGGATATATTGTGCGTGCAGGAAACTCGTTGGAAAGGTAATAAAGCAAAAGAGCTTGGAGAAGGATACAAACTGTTCTACAGTGAAGCATCAGAGCGGGGAAGAAACGGTGTTGGAGTAATATTAGACGGGGTCGATTGGTCGATTGTCGTGTGGCCTCGCTGGAGGTAGAGATCTTTTCTCTTCCATCCTCCGAGAAGGTGTCGGTGGTTCTGCTATCGGCATCTGTTGTCACTTTTTTAGGGGGCCTGCTTCCTCCTTGTGAGGTTAGTAGGCCTCGGGGTTCGGATCCCCAAATCTACAAAAGAGCCTGCTCTTAACGCCTGCGCGTGCCTGGTTGAGCCCGGATGCCTGTCTTCTTCTACTCACGCTCTCGTTTCTGTTCCACTCTTTCTCTATTTCTTTCCCATTTCTTCGTCTGTTCCAGTTTCTCTTCTTCACTATCTTCTTTCTTGGTCACATCGACCATCGACCTGGAGTAATATTGTCAAAAAAAATGAAGGATGAGGTGGTGGAAGTAAACCGCAGAGGGGATAGAGTAATGGGTGTGAGATTGAATTATGGGGAGTATGTATTGAATATCATCAGCGCATATGTACCACGGGTGAGCTGCACAGATGAGAAGAAGGATGCTTTTTGGAGATTACTGGACGGGGAAGTGCAAGCTCTAGAAGAAAATGAGCGTGTAATTGTTGGCGGCGACCTTAACGGGCATGTGGGTAGGAATAATGAGGTAATTGAGAGGGTGAGGGAGTTGGCGAAGACGATGAATGGTAAGGCAGCTGAACCAGATAAGATACCTGCAGAGGCGTGGAAGGCATTAGGAGAGGAAGGTATTGATTTACTATGGGATCTGATGGAGAAGCTGTTTGAACAGGAGGTGATCCTCGATGAGTGGCGTAGCAGTGATGTGGTGCCAATCTATAAGGACAAGGGGGATGTACAGGACTGTAATAACTATAGAGGGATTAAGCTCATGTCACACACCATGAAGATATGGGAGCGGATCGTGGACGGAAGATTGAGAGATGAAGTTGACATAGCAGAGGAGCAGTTCGGATTCATGCCGGGTAGAGGAACCATGGATGCAGTATTTGCCTTACGCCAGGTGATTGAGAGGTACAGGGAGGGACAGAGACCGATGCATATGGTATTTATAGATTTAGAAAAGGCTTACGACAGGGTCCCAAGACAGGAGGTGTGGAGAAGCCTTAGACAGAAGATGGTACCGGAAAAATATGTCAGACTGATACAGGAAATGTATAAAGATGTATATACGACGGTTAGGAGCTGTCTGGGAGAGATGGACAATTTTGAAGTCAGAATTGGGTTGCATCAGGGATCTGCGCTTAGCCCGTTTCTCTTTAACATAGTGATGGAAGTGCTGACAGAGGGAGTGAGAGAGAGAGTGCCGTGGAATATGCTTTACGCAGACGATATAACATTGTGTACCGAGACAAAGGAGGAGATGGAGCAGAAGTTAAAGAGTTGGAGAGGAGCGTTGGAAGATAGAGGGATGAAAATAAGCAGAAGGAAGACTGAATACTTACGGTGTGGCTTACATGAGGATCAGGAAGATGATATGGTACTGAATGGAGAAGTGATTAAAAGAGTAGACCGATTTAAGTACTTGGGCTCGTTAATGGATGAGGAAGATGTGGAGAAAGAAATTAATAATAGAGTGCAAGCTGGGTGGAAGAATTGGAGAGAAATGTCGGGTGTCTTGTGCGATAGAAAGGTGCCAGTGAAGTTGAAAGGAAAAGTATATAAAACTGTGGTGAGACCAGCAATGTTGTATGGAACGGAGGTATTACCTATGAAGAAGACAAATGAGAACAAACTGGATGTAGCAGAGATGAGGATGTTGCGATGGATGTGCGGTGTGCAAGAGAGGATAGGATCAGGAATGAGTATATTAGAGGAACTGTGAAGGTGGCAGAGGCATCAAAGAAGATACAGGAGGCAATAGTGAGATGGCATGGGCACGTGATGAGGCGAGATGAAGATTATGTCGGACGTAGAGTGATGGTGATGGAGTTGCCGGGTGGGCGAAGAAGAGGAAGACCGGAGAAGAGATGGAAGGATTGTGTTAGAGCGGACTACGGGTGAAGAATTTGGAGGAGGATATGGTGTACGACAGATCAAGATGGAGGCGACTCACCTTAAACAGTGACCCCCATATAAAAAATGGGATTAATTATGCTGCGGAAGGAGATTTAATATGAGCTATGTAAATAGAGATGTTGGTTTCACCTGACCAAAGCCTACCTATGTCTAGTCAGGACACGCTTGTACAAAATTTTATACTCTCTTTGTGAAATTAAGGAAAAGCAAGTCAGTCCATAAATTTACAAGAATAACACAGCTATCAAAATTTTGAGCTTCACATCCAAAGCCAATAAATCCAAATTTTTGAAGCCACACTCATCGAAGTGGTTCAAGAACTTAAATTTTCCTGTTCAAAATCTTTGGTACGAAATTATTTATGTTATAATGTGAACGTGGACCAACTAGATTAGGTAATCTTTGGGTATACCCTGTAATGAGTCTTTACTAATTATTGTTTTCTGTGTAACAAGTCTTTACTAATTATTGTTTTCTGTGTTTCAGATCTATGCTATGTTTATGTTGAATAAAGCCTCAAATTGGCCTTTACTTTATCTTTAGCCCGCTAACAAACGCGGCACCACAATTTATTCAACATTTCAATCAGCCATTCAGTCGGCCTTTCAGATACAGCAAGCAAATATTCATCCAGTAATCTTACTATATCATGGAGAAGGTGATTCGCCCGGATAAATTTATTACTTCTCCGAATTCTCCCCAAGCTGGGAAACTATGGAAATTATGGTCGCGCGGATTCAAATATTTCTTGAGTA
The DNA here is from genome assembly GCA_023014485.1 of Bathynomus jamesi. NCBI lineage: Eukaryota > Metazoa > Arthropoda > Malacostraca > Isopoda > Cirolanidae > Bathynomus > Bathynomus jamesi. Next base: position 896,053 of record JAJOZX010000674.1, read on the forward strand.
CTATCGCGAACACAACCCCAATAAATTGGAGGTTCTATTCATACATATCGGCCCCGATGTCGCTGATATCATTCAAGACTGCTCTACTTATGAGAATGCCATGGCAGCCTTAGAGGCCACCTACGTCAAGAAGCCAAACGAGGTATGCGCTCGCCACCTGTTGTCCACCCGTCACCAAAAGCCCGAGGAAACCCTCGATGAGTACTTGCAAATTCTTCAACAACTAGCCAATGACTGCAACTTCAAATCGGTTTCCGCCGACGAAAACAGGAGTTCATCTGTGAGAGACGCTTTCATCCGAGGAATTAGAGATAGCGCCATCCGCACCCGCTTACTCGAAAATGACACACTCTCACTGGAAAAGGCTATCGTCCAGGCTCGAACATTAGATCAGGCCCAGAAAAACTCAGAATCGTACCTCACTCATTACGGTGCTGTTGCAGCCACTGGCTCTCGCCACGAACCGTCGCCGACTACTGACTCTGCCCGGCCTGCCTGCGTCCAAGGAGACGATCTCCCAAACTCTTCAGCCGCTACGAATTTCGACAACAAAGCCGCTCTGTGCTTCTTCTGCGGGTCTCGACGCCACCCACGAAGCAGGTGTCCGGCAAAGGATTCTATCTGTGCGAAATGTGAAAAGACCGGCCACTGGGCCAAAGTCTGCCGCTCAAGTACTTCCTCGGCACGTCAAAAACAGGATAAAACCACAGCGTCTCATTCAGCCGCAGCATTAGCGACCATTAGTACCACTCTATCGTGTAGCTCCTCCATGCCTACCAACTCAACAGTCGATATCCTCGTCAACGGCCGTTCGTGTCTCGCCTTGTTGGATACTGGCAGCTCGGACAACTTCATTCGTGAGGATCTAGCCAAACACTTAGAGCTGCCCATTCTTCCGCACTCGGGCGTCGTATCAATGGCTTCGCCTAATCTATCCGCAGCCATCTCAGGTCGATGTACAGTGAAGGTTACGATGGGAGACCGCGACTACGAAAAGCTCGAACTATCCGTCTTGTCGGATCTGTGCGCTGACATAATACTCGGTACCCCATTCTTAATCAGACACAAGGAATTGAACATCAATTTCGGAGGTCCGGAGCCAGCACTCCATATATGCGGCCTTACTCGATCAAGAATTTCAGCCCCACCACTATTCGGCAACTTAACTGCCGATTGTCGTCCCATCGCCACGAAGTCCAGACGATTTTGCTCTGAGGACAAAATTTTCATTGGGAAAGAAATCGAAAAGCTACTCAGGGATGAGATAATTGAACCCAGTAACTCACCCTGGCGTGCTCAAGTAGTCATCACATCTACCGAAACAAAAAAAAAACGCATGGTAATCGATTTCTCTCAAACCGTCAACCGATTTACCATGCTAGATGCATATCCTCTTCCGCGAATCGATGATATAGCCAACAAAGTCTCACAACACAAATACTACAGCGTAATTGATCTGTCAAGCGCATACTACCAGGTAGAAATCGATCCGTCTGAACGACCTTTCACAGCATTCGAGGCTGACGGAAATCTATACCAATTCAGAAGGATCCCTATGGGAGTAACTAACGGAGCCGCGGCCTTCCAGCGCGTCATGAACGAATTCATATCCTCGAACAACTTATCATCAACATACGCCTACCTCGACGATCTCACCATCTGCGGAACCACTTGGGAAGAGCACGATGAGAACCTTCGACATTTCTGGGAAGCCGCTAAACGAGTAAATCTGAGTCTAAACAAGGAAAAATGCAAGCTTTCGATGACATCAGTGCACCTGCTCGGATATTCTATCTCTCATGGCGTATTGCGGCCCGATCCCGAACGCCTCCGGCCACTACAAGAACTTCAAACTCCTCGCAACAAGTCGTCTCTACAACGCGTAATCGGACTATTCGCATACTATGCTAAATGGATTCAGAACTATTCCCTCAAGATCAAACCTCTGCTCAACGTTTCATCATTCCCATTAACTCGCGAGGAAGTATCAACGATCCAAACACTCAAAGATGATATCTCGAAAGCTGTCGTCGGTTCAATCGATGAAGAACTGCCGTTCACTGTGGAGACGGACGCTTCCTCTTCAGCAATCGGAGCCACCCTCACCCAGAACGGCCGCCCGGTGGCGTTCTTTTCTCGCGCTCTGAATAACACAGAACGTCGCCATCACATCGTTGAAAAGGAGGCATACGCTGTAATCGAATCCATTCGCAAGTGGAAGCACTTCTTAGCTTATCGACACTTTACTGTCGTCACCGACCAGCGGAGCGTATCTTTCATGTTCGATGGAAAAGCTACTGGTCGTATTAAGAACGATAAGATTCTCCGTTGGCGTGTAGAACTAGCCGGCTACTCATTCACAATAAAATACAGACCGGGCCCCGAGAACCGAGCCGCAGACGCATTGTCGCGATCCTTTTGCGCTGCTACTCCAAGAATATCCCTCGCCCAGCTGCATGTTAATCTGATACACCCAGGAGTCCGCCGAATGACTCATTTTGTGAGAGCTAGGAACCTACCATTCTCAGTGGATGACATCAAACGAGTTACGTCGGAATGCCAAACATGCGCTAAATGTAAGCCACAGTACTATAAACCAGAAGTTAGTCACTTAATACGGGCCATGTCCCCGTTTGACCGACTTAACATCGACTTTAAAGGCCCGCTTCCGAGCGCAACTTCGCGACCTTACATCCTAACAGTAATCGACGAGTATTCACGCTTTCCTTTTGCCTTCCCGTGCCGTGATACGAACACGTCAACCGTTATCGCCCGTCTCACCGAGTTATTTTCTACCTTCGGAACTCCCTCTTACATCCACACAGATCGAGGGACATCGTTTATGTCTTCGGAACTAAAACTGTTCCTAACTAAACATGGTATCGCGACTAGTCGCACAACGCCGTATCACCCCCAAGGAAACGGGCAATGCGAACGTTACAATGGAATCATCATGAACACCATCAAACTAGCCATAGAAGATCGCGGGTTGCCGATGTCGCAATGGGAGTCCGTCCTACCAGACGCGCTGCACTCGATTAGATCTGCTGTGTACGGCCACGAACGAAACTCCTCACGAGCGTCTATTCACGCACCCGCGGCGTACTTCTACCGGTTCTGCACTACCGACGTGGCTGTCTTCTCCGGGAACTGTACTCCTTCGCCAATTCATTCGCCGATCCAAGAACGACCCCCTCGTCGAGGAAGTTGAGTTAATTGAGGCAAACCCCAACTACGCGTTTATACGGCATCCGAATGGGAGAGAAGATACCGTATCCATCAGGGACCTGGCACCGGCGGGACGGCAATACGGATGACACGAATCACTATGAACCCCCCGTACCCAGTCCGCCAATCAATTCCACCCCGCTAACGGACGACTCAGAACCCGCTGAGATCCGCCGACACACGGTCCCAACAGCTCCCGTCGAAGCGACTCCAGTCGAAGTCGAGAGAGGCCCACCTGTGTCAGTAACCTCCGAGACGAGTCCCCCTCTGAGAAGAAGCACTCGAATCAGATACCCAGCTCAACGCCTAAACTTGTAGACTCTTCTTTCTTCCAAAATATCTTGAACTTGTCGTTTTGTTTCTTACCGTGCAATGTATCACGTATTATAAAAGAAGAGAGGAATGTAATGAGTCTTTACTAATTATTGTTTTCTGTGTAACAAGTCTTTACTAATTATTGTTTTCTGTGATCACGTATTATAAAAGAAGAGAGGAATGTAATGAGTCTTTACTAATTATTGTTTTCTGTGTAACAAGTCTTTACTAATTATTGTTTTCTGTGTTTCAGATCTATGCTATGTTTATGTTGAATAAAGCCTCAAATTGGCCTTTACTTTATCTTTAGCCCGCTAACAAACGCGGCACCACAACCCCAAACCTGTCATGAAGGTAACAGTGAACCCTTGTTGAAGTTGGGGTGGTGATGATTCTTATGTACCCTTGTGTGTGTGTGTGTGTGTGTGTGTGTACAACGTATATCAGGTCAGCCGAGAATAAGGCTATTCTCACAAAACCTTGAAACGCAACCTTTCATTTTATTTCAGGAAACGGCCATCGTACAATGAAACAATTTTTAGCTTCTCTTGATCATAGTCTAATTAGGGCTACAAAGTCACCTCATCTTATTCATTAGGTGTCATATTAAAATGAAAATACTATTATACAACTTACGATTGCCATACTATAAACAAATTTTTATTTCTCGGAAAATTGTGAAAAGTTATATTGTTCTTGTTCCTTGTAATATGTATGTTACTAGTGTACAACTGTAAGAAGCACAATATATAACTAGTCCTGGCTTTAATACGAAATTACTGATAATTCCAAACTGCTATGCACCCACCTTGACTTCATAATTCAGACTGATGAAACCTTATGAATGAGATTCCCGGGGCCGGATTAAGTTGTGGGGAGCCTGGTGCAAATTTTTTGTAGGGGACCCCTTCGGGCTCCGACCCCTTGGACATGATCATATCTTCTGTAGCTCTCACTTTAACAAACATAAAATGTTTATTTGCTGCACAAAATGTTATTTCTTTATCAAATACATATACTTACAACCAGTGATGAGCTGCCAAAATTTTAACAACCGGTTCCCTATATAAAAAGTTATGATTTAAAGGATGTGCCACAGTACGTAGTTTTTGTACCTTTCTCCATAAGAAGGGGTGATGCATTGTGTCATTGGGAGTTGTACTCGTACTTAACAATAAATAAATAAAAAATTTAGAATAAATTTGAAAAGAAGAAAATATGAAGAATATTTAAGTATATTAGTTATTACTAATTAGGTAGTAATCACAAAATAGCTTCAAGATAACACAAAGAAATAAATTATTATTTTGAAGAACATTTAAATACATAACTTATTTCCTTTGCATTTGAAGTTTATTTTGAACGCCGTATTATTTTGTACACCGTTTTATTTTGTACATCGTTTTATAAGATTATTCGGTTTTAAGATCATTTTATAACAATATTTGTTTTCGTAACAATTTTTAACAACTAGTTCTAAAATGCTTCAAAATTTTAACAACCGGTTCGCGCGAGCCGGTGCAAACCTGCTCCAGCTCACCATTGCTTACAACTTGCAGTCAGGGTTACAACACAACATAAGTTAATATACTGTATACTTGCAAGTTATAACAAAACAAACGGATCACCTGAAGATCAGGGCCCCCATGTATTCTTGTTTTTTGCTTTACAGTACCAAATATAATAATAAATTAAATTGAATGCCCGGTTAGATCAACTGTACGCCCTTGACGATTGGTTAGGGTAAGTCGTGATATTTTCGTTAGTTTTAACGAAGATATCATTTGGTAATTGAAGCTGGGAGCCCTGATCTTCAGGTGATCCACACAAACAAACAAAACATCTTTATTGCGAATCATTCACAATCCATAGCCACTTAACCTAACATACAAATACAGTCTTATCGTACACTGAATTTAATACAAAAATAAGGCCAACATAGCCACTTAACCTAACTTACAAGTAGAAAACTAAGGCCAGCATAGCCATTTAACCCAACATACAAATACATTCTTATCATAACACTTATTGTAACTTAATATGCAAATACAATCTTTGCTGCATTACAAAAATAAGGTATTGTAAACCAGCAGTTGTCTGAACCAAGACTGCCATAGAGGTGAGAGGTACACAGTATCTGAGGACAGGACATTGCACAATAACGCATTATAGCTGTTTTGAACCCTAGGAATGAAATTATATACAGTATATTCTTTCGGATTAACATTTGACTGGTAGACTAACAAGCGAGGATAATAACGATAAATGAGCACTTGAGTTAGTTGATTAAGGATAAAATATATAGGCAGAGTTCACAAATAAAAAACTTGAAAATGATGAACATACTGTAATTATGACCTGTATATGATAATATATGCATATATACATATACTTGCCAAGCACTGTATGTATATAGTATATTATGTATTGACATAATTGTAGGGGAGTATCAAATTAAATTTGTTAAAAACAGAATAGGTAGGCGAGGAGGCGGTGTTATGTTGTATATCAAAGATAATATAGCGAACGTTATAGAAGTAAAGCACACAATTCCAGAACCGATAGATTCGACTATAGCAGAACTTAAATTGAACGATTTCAAACTTGTTGTTGCGGTTATATATAGGCCCCCTAATCAAACAGCTGATACGGACGAAGCGTTATATCGTGAACTAAAGCGAATAATCGTTTAGTTAATTTTCTCGAGGATAGCTTTCTTATTCAAAAGGTTGGGGAACCTACGAGGTCGGACAGTATTTTAGATTTAGTAATAACTACGGATGATAGGCTAATTACTGATCTTCAAATAATAGAACCGTTGGGCAATAGCGATCACAATATGGTAGAGTTTGTCCTCTCAGTAAGTCACTCGAAACCAGCTAACTCGACGAAAATTCCTAACTTCCAGCACGCAGACTTTAGTAAATTTCGAAATAAATTGTCACACGTCAATTGGGAAAACGTGATGGGGAACTCCAACGCAAAACTAATGTGGGAATCGTTCGAAACAGTTTTAGGACTATAAATGAGGACTGTGTACCGTACAAAATTAAGCGTGCGAAAGTAAACAACAAGCCCTTGTGGTTTACTTCTAGAGTAGGAGACATTATAAAGAGTAGAGATAGGGCTTATAGGCTATATAAGTGCGATAAAGACAATTTGTAGTTACGAAACAACTACATATCTCTAAGGCGTGAAGCGAAAAGTGTAATAAAAAAGTCCAAGCGCGAATTTGAAATCTCCATAGCTCGTGACGGTAAAGAAAACCCCAAGCGATTCTTTCAATACGTCAATAATAGAAATCCAGTAAAAAGCGTCTTGGGGCCTTTGAAAAATCTAAACGGAGATTTAGTTTCTGAAAACAAGGAAATGGCTACCTTGCTAAACGAATTTTTTACGTCAGTTTTTACTATAGAAGATGTAACAAATATCCCTACGGTCACGCAAAGCTGGGCACTTGCGGTATTTTTGCGGTACTGCGGTACTGCGGTACTACCGCACTACCAAACCGGTACCGCATAACGCAGTACCGCAAAGGATCGCTGAAAGTACAGCAGTACCGCTACCGCATTCAAATTTCCCGCGGTACTTTCCGCGGTACCGACAAACACGACTTTTCAAAAAATTAACACTTTTTTGAAGTAAACCTTATTACAGGAGTACAGTAAGACGAATGCTGCGTGTGTTGCATCAGCCTAACTCTAGACACGTTAAGTTTTCGTTCAGAACATGTTACGTTGCCATCCTATCACAACGCCTCAGTGCAGTGCTTGCTTTTGAGCCGGTTGCACGTGTGTTACATTTCTGTGACAAAGATCGATTTTTAGCCATTATGGCAGAAAGTTCAGGTGCGAAATCGCCGATATGCAATTTCTGAAAATATGTGCTATTACTTGTGTTGTTCTTGTGTGCAGTACCGCAGTACCGCAGTACCGCGGAACGCACCAGGGGGACCTGAAAAAGTACCGCAGTACCGCGTAACGCACTGGGCATGCTGAGGTACCGCAGTACCGCGTAACGCACCCCCAAATTTTGGTACCGCGCCCACCACTGCGGTCACGGACATAATACCGTTTGATAATGGTAATATTTTGGATAATATAGTGGTTAGTGTAGGGGAGGTAACGCGCTATATTGATAAAATGAAAACGCGTAAATCACCGGGGCCGGATTCCATATATCCCATACAACTAAAAGAATTAAAAGATAGCATTGTTGTGCCGCTAACAAAGATTTTTAATGCGTCTATTTCTGAGGGGTGCGTACCAGATAATTTCAAGTTAACGAACGTAACACCTATCTTTAAGAAAGGCGATAAAGGTGCGGCGGGAAATTATAGACCAATCAGTTTAACGTCTGTTGTAGGTAAGCTACTGGAATCAATAATTAGGGATCGTATAGTCGAACACTTAGAATTCCATAAGTTAGTTAGAAATACGCAGCACGGATTTAGGCGAAACAAATCTTGCTTAACTAATCTTTTGAATTTTTCCAAAGCGTGGTTGACGTTTACGATAGACATCGGGCGGTTGATGTAGTGTATTTAGATTTTCAAAAAGCGTTTGACACCGTGCCGCACAAAAGACTCATTGAAAAAACTAAGGCTCATGGAATCAGGGGTGTAGTAATAAATTGGCTAGAAGAGTGGTTGCGAGGCAGGAAACAGAGGGTGGTCGTTGATGGAGCGGAGTCGTGTTGGGCTAATATAGCGAGTGGCGTTCCTCAGGGTTCTGTATTGGGCCCCTTGCTTTTTCTTATATATATTAACGATTTAGATGTCGGCCTAGTCAGTACAGTTTCAAAGTTTGCGGATGACACGAAGCTGGGTGGTAGGGCGATTAATGACGAAGATAGAGGTAAAATTCAGGAAGATCTGAATAAAATCGTTGATTGGTCAGTCACATGGCAAATGAGATTTAACGTTGATAAGTGCAAAATTTGGCATATAGGTTCGCGTAACGGTAATTTTGCGTATAGTATGTCAGGGAAAGATTTAACAAGCGTAGAGCAGGAAAAACATTTAGGAGTTATAGTCACGGGTGATTTAAAAGTAGCGAAACAAAGTACAGCAGCGGTCAATAAGGCGAACAAAGTGTTAGGTTTTATAGCTCGAAATTTTGAGTACAAATCGCGCGATATTATAGTTCCACTTTATAAATCATTAGTTAGACCCCATTTGGAGTACGCGCTCCAATTTTGGAATCCGCATATGCGCAAAGATATAGACAAAATCGAAAGAGTTCAAAGACGAGCAACTAAGATGATTCCGTCGCTTAGGTCAAAGTCGTACGAGGATAGGCTTAAGGAGTTAAAATTGACAACACTCGAGACTAGGAGGTTAAGGGGTGATCTAATCCAGTTTTTCAAAATTATGAATGGGTTCGATAACGTAGATAGAGATAGCTTTTTCGAAATATCTCAATATAATAGGACTAGAAATAACGGGTGTAAGTTGACAAGTAGAAGGTTCGAGACAGCAGTTGCGAAAAACTTTTTTACGCATAGAATAGTAAATAGCTGGAATAGTTTGCCGGTAGAAGTAATTAGTAGCACGTCTATAAACATGTTTAAATATCGATTAGACGCATATGTTGAGAGAAAGGGTATAGTTTAAGGTAGTAAAATTAAGGCTTTCTGGGGATAGATCCCACAGCTCAACACAAGTGTTGTGGGATATAGGGAGGCAGCGTCTTGGGTTAGGGGATACTCTCTGTCCTTACACACCCCATTTAAAGAGATTCCTCTGCTGAGCGGTGCCCCCCATAGTACTGTGAGGTATTGAAAAACTCATGATCTTCACTTGCCCCACAAACACCTTTAAATGGGAGACCCAAAATGGGTGCACACACATTTCTACATTACTGTACAGTCTTTACAGCCACACCTACACTTTTTCTCGTAAGTGTATATATTGTAATGTATATGATTGTAAATTTTGACTTGGTCCGCAATCGATATGGACCGTGACTTGATGGATACCGTAATGAAATTGACTGGATTCTTTGGATCTGATATATTTGCATGTCCGTTATAAATAGATATAGAGTGTAACATATTTGTGGATAGTAGTCTATTATGACTAGATCCTCTGGATCCAGAGATTCTATCTTTAGTTTTAAATCGATAATTAATTGGTTTTAAATTGATAATTATTTAGTTTCGTAAAAATTGGTCGTTGCCAATTTACCGGCGGTTTTTACATAAATTTCTTATGTTCTTGTGGTTCGGAACCCACGTAAAATTGTAGGTCCCCTCCGCCACCACGGAGGACATACACAATACACGATTACGAACACAGTTAGGTAGACCAGCCATGAGTGGATCCTAGGGTCTTTGTTGGTCTGAAACATTATAACATTACATTATAACATTATAACAATTCCATTGTCTTTTCAAGTCATTTTGCCCCAGGTTATAATCTGAATCATTCGTGGTGGTGTTATTTCATTCATGGTTGTGTTGTGTTATTAAGCTTGCGTTGCGCCTACGGGTTTATATAAGGTATAGTAGCAATTACTTAGTTAGTAGTACTTATTTACTCATAATTATATGCTGTTCTACATTGCCTTGCCATTGTTATTTTATTTATTTGTCGGGTTCAAAATCCCAGCTGAGCCGTGAACGGCCAAATTCTAAAGGGCCAGTTCTATCTGAAGCCCAAGTTAAGCTAAATTAAAACTTACGGATTTGAGATCCTATTAGGTCCTACCTCAGGGTAACCTCAGGGTTGCTGACTCGATGCGGGCCTACCTTAGACCTTAGTTACATGAATTTAATGTAAACAAAAAGGGTACTATTTATGGTCTTCTTTCTCAACCTTGCAACAACAACGCAACCTGGACTATTGCACGGTGCAACAATCTTGTATCTAAACAACCAAACTGAATTGCAAGAGAGCTCTCTACAAGACCACACCCTGTACGTACGACATCCCACAAACGAGTAGAAAGAACGCGCAGCGCCCCAAAATGATGCCAACAGTGTGACCAAACAATGATGCCACAAGAGCTCAAAAATGCTAGCTCTAAATTAAGTCAATTTTTCACTAACCTTACAATTATGAGATGGATATATATACACCTTAACTTAATATATACAAGCAATGCTGCATCAATCAGCTTAGTCATCATATCGCCTTGGGACAACAATGGTTCTTCCTCTTCTAGATTTTCTAACACTCCCCACCGAAGAGGCATTGTTGTCGTTACCTTCCGCAAGGTTAGCCAAGCCTTCTCCATGAGGCTGTAACTCAAATGTTTCATCTTGACTATCTGTGTTTTTGCTGATTTCTAAAGCATAGAGTTTTTGTATAGGTCTCTTTAACTTTCCTCCTGAAGTCTTTACCAGTGCAGACCTAACTAAATTGTCTTTGCCAACAAACAACTCTTCAATTATGCCAAGCTTCCAGCATTGCCTTGGTCTTTCATCCCCAATCATTACCACGTCTCCCACCTTGATACAATTTGCATTGGAGCCCTTTACCTTGCCTGATGGGTAATAATTGAGTTCTGGCAAGTATTCCATCTGCCACCTCTTCCATAACTGATCTTGTAGCTCTTCAAGGTACCTGAACCGTCTGGTTAACTCTCCTTGAGTGCTCTGGATAGGCTGCAAGTCTTCTGGCACACTGGGGCTTGATGTTAATCGTTTACCACAAAGAAAATGATTTGGTGTCAATGGCTCTGCATCCTGCATACTGTTGTAAACAAAAGTGATAGGCCTACTGTTCACCATTGCTTCTACTTCACATAAAACAGTGCAGAATTCTTCTTTGCTCAAATGAGCATTAGCTAAAAGTTTCTTTAATGGACACTTTACACTTCTCACTAGCCTTTCCAAAAATCCACCCCACCATGGTGCTCTCTCAACAATAAACTCCCACTGTACCCTTTGGTGTGAAAAGTAGGATTGGAATCCTTCCTCTTTTAGCAAGGACCAAATTTCTTGGAGTTCCTTTGCAGCCTTTTTGAAGGTTTTTGCATTATCCGATATGATCTTATTTGGGAAACCCCTTCTGTTCACAAACCTTTTAAAGGCCAAAAGAAATACATCACTACTTAAGTTGCTTACCAACTCCAAATGGATTGCTCTGGTGGTAGCACAGGTGAAAAGACATATATAACCTTTGTTAGACTCCCCTCGCTCATACACATAGACTGGCCCTGCAAAGTCTACTCCCACTACATCAAATGGGGCAGTATAGACACACCGTTCTCTTGGAAGTGGAGCCACCTTTTCATAATAAGGCTTTGCACTCCAACGCTTGCAAACCACACATTTATGCAAGACCTTTTTTACTACTTGTCTAATTTTGGGAATCCAAAATTGTTGTCTGATCTCTATTATCACTTCTCTAACTCCAGCATGTAACAGCTTATGATGAGTATCCAGGATCAAAAGGTCCACAAAGTGCCCCCCAGAAGGTAGCAAAATTGGATGTCTTTTATTCTCTGGAAGCCCAGAAAACTGTAGTCTACCTCCTACTCTCAATAAATCCTGATCCAAAAACACATCCAAACCCTTGAGCGCAGAATGTGTTGGTAGAACCTGTAATGGATGGCTGGTGAGCAATTCTCTCTCTTCACCAAATTTTTCTTTCTGCATATATACCACCCAGTATTTCCTGGCTTGCTGAATCTCATTACTGTTCAGAATTCCTTCCCTTCTTGTTTCTCCCTTAATGTTGTTGGTAAATCTATATACCCATGCTGTCACTCTTAACAATCTTTTCAGACTGCTAATGTCCTCAAGCCTCAATATGGGGTCCTGCTGCATAACTTGACAACTGTTCACAGCGCATTTTCTCACCTCACTCACCCATGCTTCTTCAGCCTGGCATTCTCCTACAATAGGCTGATTGGAAGGCCAGTTTTCACTTCCAAGTTTTAGCCACTCTGGCCCATTCCACCACAAACTTGACTGTGAAAGATCTTTCACTGAAATTCCTCGGGTTGGTAAATCAGCGGGGTTTTGGATGCCTGGACAATGCTTCCATTGCTTGGGATCTGTGTGCGCTTGAATTTCCTCCACCCTATTGGCAACAAATGGTTTCCATTTCCTTGCCTGACTTCTTAACCAGTGCCAAACTATAGTGGAGTCTGTCCAACAATAGCTTGGAATTTCATAGAGGGCCAAAGACTTTCGCACTGTAATTGCAAGCCGACTAGCAATAACGGCACCCATCAATTCCAACCTTGGAACAGAAAGCCTTTTCAAAGGTGCTACTCTACTCTTTGCAGCAACCAACCTGCAACTTACTTCCTCTTGCAATGTGCCTCTAATATAAATACAAGTTGCATAGGCTTCCTCACTTGCATCACAAAGGATGTGCAGCTCCAAATTGTCTGGACTCTGGTTCAACTCTATCCGCAAAAAGGCTTGCTTCACATCTGCAGTCAATGCTACTCTACCAAACCTGAATCTCAGTAACAAGGAAAATAAATCTGCATTTAAATTTGGCCCAGCATCCAAACAGTCATTCAAGGACACACCACCTTTGTCCTTGGCTGAGCCATCAAAAACTACCCTCAGTTTGGTGGTAGTTTTGTCTCGCCGTACCACTGCATGGTGTGGCAGATAATGTGCCTCCTGGCTCACCAGCTCACCTTGCACCCTTTCAGCATAGCCCTCCCTTACATAACTTAGGATGGCCTCATTGTATTCAATTAACAACAACTCATTTTTTCTTAGCCTGTACAATGAAGTCTCCAACCTCCGATTAGCTAGCTGAAGGCTTGAACCGGGTTTGCAAGAATCCTTCCATGGTAGGCCAACTTCATAGCAACCATCTCTAAACCCAATCCCTTTTTCAAATTGCTCTAAAACATCATTGTTCACTGTACTTGCCTGTTTGTCCTTTATGCCAATAGATTCAAGTTCCCAAAACGCTTTCAAATGCCTTTCCAGACCATGGCTGTTCTCCTCAATCTTAACAAAAAGAGCCTTAACTTCCATTTCATTGCAATAACTACCATGTAGCATCCAGCCTAGCTTACTTTCAATAGCTACCGGGCCTTGAGATGTACGGACAATATTACCAGTGATGAAGTCCCAATAATAGTCAGCTCCAATCAAAAGACTAATATCTTCTGTTCCCTCAAACTTATTATTGCCCAAATTAATTCCTTTAACTTGCAATTCTTGGACACATGCCATATCTAAACAAGTAGTGACTGGAGCACAAAGTTCCTCAATCTCTACAGCTTGGACCTTGATAGTGGGACTTTGCGGTAACAACCCTTTAACCAGAACTTCTACCTTCTTAAATTTGGTTCGGTTTTGAACGGAACCCCCAAACCCAGAAATTCTTAAATTTTCCCTCTTAAGTTCTTTAAACTTCAATTTTCTGAAAATTCTGGTCTTAATAAAACTACACTGGCTACCACTATCAAACAACACTCTTACAGTAGCTTCTTCCTCATTCCCAATTAATAAGACTGCAGTTGTTTGCAATAATCCCCCTTTACTTTTACTCCCTTGCATAGCAGTGGCATGTGCCACTGATGTCTCTACTTCTGGGGTAGGCCTACTAGAGTGTTTTCACACAATAATGGCTGATGCCTACCATGACATTTTTTGCACAAAATTTTAAACTTACAAAACCTTGCTCTATGACCTTTCAAAAAACATTTAAAACATGCTGTGGACTTAGTTACCCTGTCCTTTCTCTCCTCAAAGGGTAAGGCCTCAGCCACCTCACATTTATATGACTTGTGGTTGCCTCCGCAAAATATGCATTCCTTGATTCCCTTTAATATATTCTCAGAGGAGGCATGTAGAGCTGACACTGTACCTGGGCTATTCCTTTTTGTGGAAACTTTGGTGCTGTGCCTGCCTTTGTCCCCTTGTTTACCATCCCACTGTGCAAACTCAACTCCCTCTCGTCTTGCTAATTCTGTGCCTAAAAGACTTAACATCTGCTGAAGGGGGATGTACACATGTTCTGCAGAGTGTCCCCTACTTAATTCAAGCAAAATTGAGCTAGGCAATTTAGACTCTAGTGTAGGAACCAACATTATACCATACTTTTCCATTCCTACACCCAAGTTGTCCATGGACCTAGTTCTAATTTCAAATTCATCATATAACTGCCGTAACTCCTTGACACTATTAAGATTATTAACAGGAGGTATAGCTAAAAGTGCACGGAAGTGGCTTTTAATTAAGATCTCTGGCTTACCAAACCGTTTCTTTAATATATCCCAAGCCACATTATAATTAGCCTCTGTTAATGCTAATCCTGCTATAGTCTTTGCTGCCTCCCCTTCCAAGAGGGACTGCAAAGAATTAAACTTCTCCACGGCACTTAACACTTGACTAGAATGAACTGCTGATTGAAAACTGTCTGCCCATCCTTGCCATTCCTGAATACTCCCAGAAAATGTTTTGAGTACAAGCCTCGGTAATTGAACTACAGATCTGTTAACCTTAACTTCACAAACATCATTTGTTAAGTGTTGTGTTTCATTATCAGACCTGGTCTCTAACTGTACTGAGCTACTAAACTCTTTTGCTCGGAGGCCTACGTTAATTATATCATCAATAATCTCTTCAAAGTAAATTAAGTTATTTTCTATTTCATCCTCTTCTATAAGAGCCTCAATTTTAACATTTACCTCACTTAGAGCAACCTTTTTAGTTTCTAATATGGAAAGCTGCGCAGTCACTAAACATAAATCCTCTTCCTCTATGGCAGAATCTATAGTGGCAATGACCTTTGTAATTAGACCTTTGTAGGCGCTTCTCCTTTTTATAAATTTGTTCAATTCAGATGCACTCATCTTCAATGCAAACAACAATTAGGCTCAATGCCAAATAAGCTGAATTGGCAGAAATACTTAACCGAACTGATCAAACGTAAATTTTACTTTCAAATAAACTGAATTGCTAGGTGGGGTACTAACCAACACCAGTATGGAATACCAATTTTTCCACCCAAGTAACTGGCGCACTGGTCTGCAACCTTCGCCTACGAATAATAAACCAAATTAACCAAACTGGTAAATGTAGGCCAAAAACAACGACAGACAAGTGGCCAAGTTTCGCAATTGGGCAACCAAACTTTCTACCCTGGGACCTTAATTCAATAATAACCCAAAATTAACCAAACCGGTAAAATGTAGGCCAAAACAACGACAGACGACTGGCCAAGTTTCGCAATTGGGCGACCAAACTTTTTACCCTGGGACCTTAATTCAATAATAACCCAAAATTAACCAAACCGGTAAAATGTAGGCCAAAACAACGACAGACGACTGGCCAAGTTTCGCAATTGGGCGACCAAACTTTTTACCCTGGGACCTTAATTCAATAATAACCCAAAATTAACCAAACCGGTAAAATGTAGGCCAAAACAACGACAGACGACTGGCCAAGTTTCGCAATTGGGCTACCAAACTTTCTACCCTGGGACCTTAATTCAATAATAACCCAAAATTAACCAGATCGGTAAAATGTAGGCCAAAACAACGACAGACGACTGGCCAAGTTTCGCAATTGGGCTACCAAACTTTCTACCCTGGGACCTTAATTCAATAATACTCAACCCGTCTAGGCCTAACTTGGGCTACAATTTGCACAATCAGAACTTTGCCGAAAAATAGTCACTGACTCAGTCTTGGGGTAGAATCCGGTTCTGAAGGACCATGTTATTTTATTTATTTGTCGGGTTCAAAATCCCAGCTGAGCCGTGAACGGCCAAATTCTAAAGGGCCAGTTCTATCTGAAGCCCAAGTTAAGCTAAATTAAAACTTACGGATTTGAGATCCTATTAGGTCCTACCTCAGGGTAACCTCAGGGTTGCTGACTCGATGCGGGCCTACCTTAGACCTTAGTTACATGAATTTAATGTAAACAAAAAAGGGTACTATTTATGGTCTTCTTTCTCAACCTTGCAACAACAACGCAACCTGGACTATTGCACGGTGCAACAATCTTGTATCTAAACAACCAAACTGAATTGCAAGAGAGCTCTCTACAAGACCACACCCTGTACGTACGACATCCCACAAACGAGTAGAAAGAACGCGCAGCGCCCCAAAATGATGCCAACAGTGTGACCAAACAATGATGCCACAAGAGCTCAAAAATGCTAGCTCTAAATTAAGTTAATTTTTCACTAACCTTACAATTATGAGATGGATATATATACACCTTAACTTAATATATACAAGCAATGCTGCATCAATCAGCTTAGTCATCATATCGCCTTGGGACAACAATGGTTCTTCCTCTTCTAGATTTTCTAACAGCCATGGCCGCTTTTGTATTTCTATTGTCTTATATGTAATTTTAATTATACTTATCTGCTATGTTATACGTACCTTAATTTTGAATTATGCGCACTTGGTGCGTAATATTAATTTGTTTAATACTATACATTAACGCTAAAATGTAAGTATTGTTATGTCTATTTGTATTAATTATCTGTTATTATATTTCTTATTGTATTTTCAGTGTTCAGTTGTTAGTGAAATAAAGCCTGAATTGAGTCTCTCCTTTTCCGGCATTACAATTTATTTCACTAACTTGAGACGCTGTGATGGAGCGTGGACTTCGCCCCAAGCGGCTCGATGTACTCCCGATTTCACCGAGAGCGCCGCGCGTGTTTAAACATGGGCTGTTCGTTTTCACACGATATAAGAGCACGGTTGAAGGTAACGACGACGCATACCTTGGCCTGCTAGCCAACGCCGTATCGCCGGAGAATTTTGAGCTGATAGCGGATTGCAATACATACGCCGACGCTTTGGGTGTTTTTGAAGTCGGCATTCATCCAACCAGCGAATAAAGTTGTTGCACTACACCGTCTTGCTACTCGAAAGCAAACTTCAAGTGAAACAATCGATAAATATTTGCGCGCTCTTCACAAGCTTAGCATCGATTGCAATTTCCAAAGAGTATCCCCAGAAACTTATCGTGACAAATGTATACGAGACGCCTTCATCTCTGGTCTGGCTTCTCAGCGGATACGCACCCGGCTCCTTGAAAACAAAAGGCTCGACCTCTCTGCCGCCGCAGACCAGTCTCTCGCGTTGGAAATTGCTATGAAGGATTCGCGGTCGTATGATTCCTGTGTTGTTGATCCACGCCCTGTCGCCGCCATCGAACGCAACCCCGACACCTCCCCTCTCTCTAGCTTCCCCGAACAAGATTCGTCTGAGAGACAATCTGAAACCTTGCAAGGTGAAACGTCCGCTGATGCCGGATGTACGAACTTATGTTTCTTCTGTGGAAACAATCGTCGCTTGCGGTCGCAATGTCCAGCTGGGAACGTTACCTGTCTTAAATGCAAAAAAAAGGGACATTTCGCGAAGGTGTGCAAATCTACGAAGAATTCATCTGGACCTGCTTTTATTTCTACCGCAACTCTCGCATGCGTTCCGTCTGTCTTGAAGGAGTCTGTAGTCCGTGTTCATTTGAACAGGACTCAAGCCAGGGCTCTTCTTGAGACTAGGAGCTCTGAAAATTTTGTTTCGGAGGCTATTGCTCACTCTCTTCGATTATCCATTTCTCCATATTTAGGCACTATTTATACGGCTTCCTCGAACTTCAAATCTTCGATTATTGGATTTTATGAGGTTGATTTGGTGATTCAGGAACGTCATTACGCTGGAGTTCGTCTGCTTGTCTTGCCTGAGTTGTGCACTGATGTTATCCTCGATATCCCCTTCCTCAAGAAACACTCGAGAGTGAAAGTAGCTTATGGTGGGCCACAGCCTCATCTCGACGTATATTCCTTAACATCGCTCGCCATTGCTCCTCCTAGAGTCTTTTAAAATTTATCACCAGACTGTCATCCGATTGCTACTAAGTCACGGAATTTCAAGGCTTCAGATGTTGAGTTCATCCGCTCCGAAGTGGACCGCATGCTTTCTGAAGATATAATCGAATCGAGTTGTTCTCCATGGAGGGCCCAGGTGGTTGTTGTAAATCACCAAACGAAGCGGCGCTTGGTGGTGGACTACTCTGAAACCATTAATAAATTTACGTATCTTGATGCATATCCTCTACCCAACATTGAGGAACTCGTCAATAAAGTAGCGAATTACAAGATATTCAGTACCATAGATTTAAAAAGTGCATACCACCTTGTCCCACTCCATGAGGATGACCGTGCTTACACCACTTTTGAAGCCAATGGGCGGCTTTAACAATTCAAAAGATTAAGTTTAGGGTTAACAAATGGAGTCGCACGCTTCCAACGAATTATGGATGATTTTATTGATTTCATACGCCAGAATAAATTAGAAGGAACTTTCGCTTACTTGGATGACGTCACCATCTGCGGTTCGACGCAAGAGGAACATGACGAAAATTTACATAGGTTTTGACACCGCTAATCGTTATAATATGACGTTGAATAGAGAAAAGTGTGTATTTTCACCCCTTTCCATATGTCTGCTAGGTTACGAAATCAGGAATAACGAGCTACGACCTGATCCTTCTCGTCTGGAACCCTACGAAGTATGCTGCTACCTCACTCAAAACGGGCCTTTTACAGATGATGGACTTTTATGCCTATTATTCAGGTTGGGTGCCACGATTCTCAGAAAGGATTCGTCCTCTAATTGACGCCTCTTTTCCGCTGACTGAGGATGCTAAAAATGATGTTTCGGATTTGAAAGAAGCAATAATTAAATCAGTTAAGATGAAAATCGATGAAAAACTACCCTTTACTATCGAAACAGATGCGTCGGAGGCCGCTATAGGCGCCACACTAAATCTGGAAGGCCGCCGGGTTGCTTTCTTCTCGCAATCGTTTAATCGCGCCGAAAGAAATCACTGCGCCGTTGAAAAGGAGGCCTATGCGATCGTGGAATCAGTAAGAAAATGGCGCCATTATTTGGTTGGAAAACACTTTACGTTAATAACCTATCAGAAATCCGTGGTCTTCATGCTTGACACGCAACACAAGAGTAAAATTAAAAATGAGAAAATATCAAGATGGAAAGTAGAACTGATACCGTATTCCTTCGATAGCCAACATCGTCCAGGGAAACTTAAAGTTGCTGCGGATGTTCTTTCGCGCGGGTTTTGTGCCATAACGAGTCACAGCGATCTCTTCGAACTACATAAGTCGTTGTGTCATCCGGGCATCACTCGTCTGCTCCATTTTGTTCGTGCGCGAAATCTCCTCTACTCTGCAGAGGATGCGAAGCGTGTCGTGTCAACTTGCCATACTTGCAACAGATTGAAACTGCAATTCCATCAACCTGAACCAGGGCAATTTATACGAGCCATGAGACCATTCGATCGTCTCGGTATTGGTTTTAAAGGCCCCTTACCCTCTAACACTAACAATCGATTTCTGCTAATCGTGATTGATGAGTTTTCATGTTTCCCTTTCGCTTTCCCTTGCAGAGATATGTCGGCCTCCACTGTTATTACATGTCTCACTACTTTATTCTCCAGTTTCGGTTTACCTGGTTACTTGCATTCTGATCGAGGGACATCTTTCATGTCATCGCAGCTGAAATCTCTTACATAACCACGGAGTTCCGACGAGTCGTTCGACTCCTTATCATCCGACTCGGAATGGACAGTGTGAGCGATTTGCGGGATTGTATGGAAGACAGTGACATTGGCTCTTCAATCAAGAAATTTATCTATTCGTGCATGGGAATCCGTCTTGCCCGACGCACTTCACTCACTTCGCTCGCTTCTGTGCACCGCTACCAATGCGACGCCCCACGAGCGTTTGTTCGCATTTCATCGCAAGACATCTAGCGGACTCGGTATGCCTATGTGGCTTACGGCACCCGGAACTGTCCTTCTCAGGAGACACGTTAGAAATAAGGATGAGCCCCTGGTGGAAGAAGTCCGCTTATTGGAAGCAAACCCTCAATACACTCACGTTCGATTTCCCAATGGGCGAGAAGACCGTAACGATCAAAGACCTCGCTCCAGGTGGCGACCCGCTTCCGGTGGATCTTGAAGGAGGTTTGGAAGCCAGATCCGATTCTTTATCTGAGTCACTTGGGAGCCCTCGGGTTTCAGGCGAGGTTGTTCCTACTGAATGTCCTTCAGTCGGGGGTGATGTGATTCCCGCTCCTCCTAGTTCCCCTGTTACCCTGTTCCTGCCCCGTCTCCAGTCGCGGTTCCTCGTCGTTCGAGTCGCATAACACGTTCCGTTGATCGTCTGAACCTGTAGTTGTTTTTTTTAAGAGGGTGCTAATGACCTAATTCCTTTGTCTTTTCAGGTCATTTTGCCTCAGGTTATAATCTGAATCATTCGTGGTGGTGTTATTTCATTCATGGTTGTGTTGTGTTATTAAGCTTGCGTTGCGCCTACGGGTTTATATAAGGTATAGTAGCAATTACTTAGCTAGTAGTACTTATTTACTTATAATTATATGCTGTTCTACATTGCCTTGTCATGGCCGCTTTTGTATTTCTATTGCCTTATATGTAATTTTAATTATACTTATCTGCTATGTTATACGTACCTTAATTTTGAATTATACTCAATTGTTGCCTAATATTAACTTGTTTAATACTATACTTTAACGCTGAAATGTAAGTATTGTTGTTTATTTGTATTAATTATCTGTTATTATATTTCTTATTGTATTTTCAGTGTTCAGTTGTTAGTGAAATAAAGCCTGAATTGAGACTCTCCTTTTCCGGCATTACATGTATATATTGAGAAATCTCTCAAATGCCGAAAAACTGCCTGCGCATTTTTGTGGATGTAATATCAGATAGCCCTCTAGGCTGACTGCTCGGAGAACATATATTTCCGTAATAAGTAGCCTACAGTATACTTAAATTAAAGCTTTTGTTGAGTCATGTTTGATCGTAGGTCATCCTTAATCAACTTGCGTTTGGCAAAGGTCCTTTCGCCATTGAAGTTTGTAAGCATCAGCAACAAGTAAATTCTGAGCAGAACTTCCACATTTGGGAATATATCCCTCAGGTTCCTCCGGATCATAATTTTGTGCATCGTTGCTTCGATGACATCATTCTCCTTAGTATCCTTTGCTAATGGAATTAACTGAATCAACTCGTCACCAAGACTATTCTCGACTTGACGGATCTGCCTGGGGTTCATATGTTGCAGTTCACAGAAGAAACCAAACCGATCGCTGATTTCGGCGTAAGCACTTGTGCGTTTATTGAGGTCCACTAAGAACATATCAATGACTGCGATGTATCCTTCCTTTCGGAAAGTATCTCTAGGATTTAGCGTGCACTCTGCTGAGTATCCATAGTCGAGAGGATCCAGACGAATTCAGTCTATTTCGAGCGTTCTTTCCCATCATTTTTTGAACTCCGCAATGACTGGACAAACGTCGACAGAGACTTTGGGTCTTTTCCAAATGGACGAGCCCACGGGATTTCTGACAACAGAAATAATATTTTTTTCATGGAGAAATGCACAGAAGGTAAAGTAAAATGAAAAAAAATAGAGAGAACTAGTTTGCCGCGCGCATGACGGTTTCCATGCTAACAGACAAGAAATAAAATAAGAAATCCTTTATTTAACAAATATTTAACAAAGCAATTGTTTTACTGAATAAATAATAGTAATTTATTTAGGAAAATTTTTAATTTCTCTTTGTATTTTTTTGAATAAACCCTTTTTATCCATACGAACTCGCATAAACAGTAATTTTTGTCGTTGTTATTAATGTTTATTTGTTGCCTGCTTAGACCTAGTTAGACTAGTTTAGTCTGAATATTATTGTTGTAGTGTAAGCGTGTGGTAATGTAATGCTGTGATCTATCTACTTGTGAGTTGCCCCCAGTCAATTGAATGCCAGGTTAGGGCAACTGTACGCCCTTGACGATTGGTTAGGTTAAGTCATGATATTTTCGTTAGTTTTAACGAAAATATCACGACTTAACCTAACCAATCGTCAATGGTGTACAATTGACCTAACCGGACATTCAATTAACCGGGGGCCGCACAGCAACCTCGTATCCGGGCGTCATGAGCGGTGTAAACTAGATAACGGTCATGCGCCATGCAAACTAGTTCTCTCTATTTTTTTTAATTTTACTTTACCTTCTGCGCATTTCTCCATGAAAAAAATATTATTTCTGTTGTCAGGACATTAAGATATATGTATAATAAAAATTTCAGCTAAATCCGGTGGGGTCGTCCATTTGGAAAAGATCCGAGACCTTAAATGAGCTACCGCAGTGAGCTACTGGTCAGTCTTTGAGTGTTGAAGTTTTTTGCTTGTGTGATCAAATCAGTCGAGAATGGTGTGCCAAAAGCCAGTATAAAAACCAGTTTCCAGCTTGTACATTACATTTTTACATTACATTTCATTTGGAAAACATGAAGCCACTCGGGCTTATCGAGGTAATCCAAGTCATGAGCTACATTTTTAGTAATAATAAAATCTTGCAAGATGTCACACTCAAGTGAGCTAATTAATGTACAACTATTTACTACCACCATAGTAGCCGAAATAACTGAAGCAAACAATATACACTAAAAAAATAAAGATCAGGGTAATTATGTCGCAAATGACG
This sequence comes from Bathynomus jamesi, assembly GCA_023014485.1. Classification (NCBI taxonomy): domain Eukaryota; kingdom Metazoa; phylum Arthropoda; class Malacostraca; order Isopoda; family Cirolanidae; genus Bathynomus; species Bathynomus jamesi. Next base: position 919,081 of record JAJOZX010000674.1, read on the forward strand.
GCCTGAAGTTGAAATCAAAAATACATTTTTGAAGTGTATTTTGGTGTGCTCTGTTCAAATATGACCTTCATTTCTTGTGCAAATGAACAGAAATACGTGTTTGGGCCATGCAATGACAACTGTATTTCTGTTCATTTGCACAAGAAATGAAGGTCATATTCGAACAAAGCACCAAAATACACTTGAAAAATGTATTTTTTACTCCATTTTATACAATAAAGCATAACCTAACATGTTCATGTTACGAGATTTTGTAAACGACGCATTACCCCAGGAAATGTGCAAAACACCTCAAAATTAACCAGAAAAGTTTGCTCTCGTCATTTTCGTTTAAACTAACGAAAATATCACGACATAACCTAACCAATCATCAAGGGCCTGCAGTTGACCTAACTTGGCATTCAATTAACCTAACCAGGCATTCAGTTGACTTAACCGGGCATTCAATTAACCTAACCGGGCATTCAATTAACCTAACAGGTTAATATTGGTTATTTCACCTAAATATCTTCTGATCTTTTCGTATTATCATCTAGGACACATGACGAATCAAGTTCTCAAAGTCGAAACCACACGAACGGCACGTCATAATTCTATCACAAACACCACCAAACTGAATCCAATTAGAAAAAAATAAATAACCAGAACATAAACCAGCAAACTAATTAAGTCGCAGAGTAACATGACGCCATACCACCCCCGACTACAAATACACTAAATATATATATATATATATATATATATATTATGAAAATTATTTCACGAAGGTAACACGTGAAAAATATTTTTGATGAATAAAACCACGAAGGAAAGGAAACACAAAATGGTGCTCAAGCGCTTTCGTCTAATGACATCCTCAGGAACACTGAAGTACATAAAAAGGTTAAGCCTATATATAGGTTACAGAAAGAAAAAAAAAAAGAAAAAATAAATAACACACACATATATATATATATATATACAGGGTGGGCGGAAAGTAGCTCCCTATTTTGGATTGGTAAAAAAATACGTATATTATCCATTTATTTCAGAAGAAGTAATATGAAAAGGTAGGCATACATGGTAGGTTTTCTCTGAAATTCAATGTGGGCTCCAACTCTTTCCACCAGCTTCTGGAGCCGCCCAGGAATGGCGTCCACTGACTTTAGCAGGAACTCCGGCAGGATGGAGGACATGACTTCCCGAATTCGGTCCTCCAGTTCTTCCAATGTCCTCGGTTTGGTGCGGTAGACTTCTTCCTTTACCCACCCCCAAAGAAAGAAGTCGCACGGTGTCAAGTCGGGGCTCCTGGCTGGCCATTGATGTGGACCACGACGACCCATCCAACGCCCAGGGAAGTGGGCATCCAGCCACTCACGGACAACAAGAGCGAAGTGCGGAGGGGCGCCATCTTGCATAAATATCAGATCGTCGATGTTCTCCCATGTGCTGACAACCGGCCAGACCTCGTTTCGCAACATAGCAAGGTACCGCTCAGCATTCATGGTGTTGCGCAGAAGGAACGGGCCCACAACCTGATCTGAGGTCATACCACACCACACCGTTACACTGAACCGATTCTGCCGTTTTTCAGTGGTAACCGTGCGACTTCTTTCTTTGGGGGTGGGTAAAGGAAGAAGTCTACCGCACCAAACCGAGGACATTGGAAGAACTGGAGGACCGAATTCGGGAAGTCATGTCCTCCATCCCGCCGGAGTTCCTGCTAAAGTCAGTGGACGCCATTCCTGGGCGGCTCCAGAAGCTGGTGGAAAGAGTTGGAGCCCACATTGAATTTCAGAGAAAACCTACCATGTATGCCTACCTTTTCATATTATTTCTTCTGAAATAAATGGATAATATACGTATTTTTTACCAATCCAAAATAGGGAGCTACTTTCCGCCCACCCTGTATATATATATATATATATATATATATATATATATACATATACATACATATCTATATATACAAATACATACATACATACATACATACATATTTATACAATAAACAGAGAAGTAAAAATAATAAAAAATTATTAAAAATTAAAACCTTAAAGGATTACCAGTGAGGCGTACAGATTTGTAACGAAAAATATCGATTTTTAGCACAAGATCAAATGGATTATAAAAATACAAAATTATACTGGAACTCTGCCGGGTTTTAACACAATGCTGCCTATGGTCAGGTTTCGATATATAAAAAAAAAAAAAATAATAAAAAAAAAATAAATAAATAAAATAAAATGCAAATTAAAAGTTAATCGATTTTTAGCACAAGATCAAATGGATTATAAAAATACAAATTTATACTGGAACTCTGTCCGGGTTTTAACACACTGCTGCCTATGGTCAGGTTTTGATATATATAAAAAAATAAAATGCAAATTAAAAGTTAATAAAGTAGAAGACAAGTTTACCAAAGATTTAATGTTTTACCCTTCTTATTTAAATCTGTTTTAAAGGAATTCAACATAACAGGATCGAGTTGAAAAACACCTTTGCTTATGTTGAAGTTATTTGAAAGTTGGATAATGGCAGACTCAAGAATGCGGCGAATGGTAATTACGAAGATAACTTTCCTAAACGTTTTCGCAATAGCCTCTCACAATTAAAAAAAGATGGGGAGCTCCATATTACTAAAGCAGACAAGGCTAACACCATAGTTATTATGGACAAAGTGGACTACATCGGAAAGATGAACGAGCTTCTCCAGGACCCCGCCACATACACCAAACTTAGAAAGAACCCGAAGGATGACGTCATCAAATCATTTAATAGTGGCTTGAAACGCCTTCTCAAAGATCATAAGAACTTAATTCCGCTTTTCATGTCCACTTCACCTGCTCTGCCCTACCTTTACGGTCTTATTAAAACCCACAAACCTGGTAACCCTATGCACCCTATTATTAGCTCGGTGGGCTCTATTACTTATAAACTCTCCAAATGGCTTGTCAAAGTCTTGTCCCCCATTCTCGGAACTATCTCTGATTCACATGTAAAAAATTCCATGGATCTTACGGAAAAATTGAATAATGCACGTACTGAAACTAACGATAAATTGATTAGTTTTGATGTTTGTTCATTGTTTACAAAAGTGCCGATTGACGATATACTTGACTTTCTCTCCCAAGAATTACATAAGTATGACCTGCCACTACCTTCACACATTGTTTTGGAACTCATTAAGCTTTGCATCAAAGACTGTAAATTCACTTTCAATAACGAGTATTATCAACAAGTTTTTGGGATGGCTATGGGCAACCCCTTATCGCCCCTCCTCTCCAGTATTTATATGGAGTTTTTCGAAATTACCTATATTCCGAGAATCCTGGGGGTTGGCATCCCTTGGTTGCGGTACGTCGACGATATTTTGTGTATCTGGCCCATGAATCGTGACCTGGATAGCTTCCTCCTTCAGTTAAATGATCAAGTCCCCTCCATTAAGTTTACTTTAGAAGTTGAGCAAGACAATTCAATCCCATTTTTGGATGTGCGTGTACATAGGGAAAGCCCAGGTTTTAAGTTTAGTATCTATCGGAAAACGACAAACAATTTGTCCTACGTACACTTTTACTCGGGACATGATACCCCCACTAAGAAGGCCATATTTTCATCAATGTTTCTCCGCGCCCTTAGGATCGCCAGTCCGGAATACATCGATGCCGAATTGGAAAAAATCAACGGTATTGGAAGTGATTTGTGTTATCCATCTGCGTTTATGGAATCTTGTCTCAACAAGGCAAAACGAACTTTCTATCGTGTCAATATTAACACTCGTACTTTGTCAAAAAATATTTTAGTACTTCCATTTTTCCCGGGCTTTTTAGGCATTGCTAATGTACTTAAACTTTTGGATATTAATGTAGTATTTTCATATAACAATATTGTGAAAAATATCATAGTAAAAAATAGCCCTACCAATAATTCAGGCATTATCTATAAAATTGGTTGTAAACAATGTGATTCCTTTTACATAGGTCAGACGGGAAAGGATTTGCACACACGTATAAAACAGCATCAATATTCCGTTAGAACAGGACAGTTGTCCAGTGCCCTTTTTGTCCATTTGTCAGAGTTAGCCCACTGTATTGATTGGAATAATGCTTCAGTTTTATTCCATTCAAGCAACATTGTTAATAGAAATATTCTTGAGTCTGCCATTATCCAACTTTCAAATAACTTCAACATAAGCAAAGGTGTTTTTCAACTCGATCCTGTTATGTTGAATTCCTTTAAAACAGATTTAAATAAGAAGGGTAAAACATTAAATCTTTGGTAAACTTGTCTTCTACTTTATTAACTTTTAATTTGCATTTTATTTTTTTATATATATCAAAACCTGACCATAGGCAGCAGTGTGTTAAAACCCGGACAGAGTTCCAGTATAAATTTGTATTTTTATAATCCATTTGATCTTGTGCTAAAAATCGATTAACTTTTAATTTGCATTTTTTTTTTTTTTTTTTTAATTTTTTTTTTTATATATATCGAAACCTGACCATAGGCAGCATTGTGTTAAAACCCGGCAGAGTTCCAGTATAATTTTGTATTTTTATAATCCATTTGATCTTGTGCTAAAAATCGATATTTTTCGTTACAAATCTGTACGCCTCACTGGTAATCCTTTAAGGTTTTAATTTTTAATAATTTTTTATTATTTTTACTTCTCTGTTTATTGTATATATATGTATGTATGTATGTATTTGTATATATAGATATGTATGTGTATATATATATATATATATGTGTGTGTGTGTGTATGTATGTTATTTATTTTTTCTTTTTTTTTCTTTCTGTAACCTATATATAGGCTTAACCTTTTTATGTACTTCAGTGTTCCTGAGGATGTCATTAGACGAAAGCGCTTGAGCACCATTTTGTGTTTCCTTTCCTTCGTGGTTTTATTCATCATATATATTATCATTATTATTATTTTTGTACAATAGTTTGCACAAAAAATGGGTGACAAATTTGAATAAAGCGACTAAAACTACCTCATAAAAAGTTATTTTGATTTACAGGTCCAGCCCATGTAATTTAAAACATATTAACCAACATCAGGACCTCATTTCCCAAAAATAAGAATATCCGAATACAGTATATCGTTAAAATTTTATTCTGATAGCTAAATGAAATGAAATATTGAAAAATTAAGAAATAAGAACAAATCCTAGAAATAAGGACACTTGAGAACCTGCAATGGGCTGACCAGCGAGTGTCATTTTGGAAGCAAGAGACCTTTAGGTTTAAGTTGGTTCATGAGGTGACCAAAACGCGGTTAGAAAGGTTAGACGGTTAGAAAGGGTACAAGCAAGGGCTACAAAATTGATCCCTTCAATAAGAATGCAAAACTACCAACGGAGATTGGAGCGTCTAAATCTGTTTACCTTGGAGACAAGGAGGTTGCGCGGTCATCTTACTCAAGTCTTCAAGATGCTCAGTGGAATAGACCAGGTAGACCATAGGAACTTATTCTCACTTAATGCCAATCCGACAAGAAATAATGGGTTTAAACTGGAACTAAAAACATTTAGGACCTCTGTTTGCGGCAATTTCTTTTCCTATAAAATAGTCAATATCTGGAACCAACTTCCCTCAGAGGTTGTTTCAAGCCAAAGTGTAAATTTCTTTAAAAATAGGTTAGCCAAAGTACTGAATACTCTCATGATTTAAGACTAAAACAACGTACCTCTGCAGTTCGCTTGCGTGGTGTCTCTGTGGGCATGCGTAATTATAGTGCTATCTTATACAGGGTGGCCCAAAAGGTACCTACCAAGTTTAAGCCTTTATTTCACCAAAACTATTGAGAGTACAAAGATAGTTCAAACGCCATTCAGATCAGCATCTCAAGCCATTTATATGACAATGTGTTCGATGTGCTGTCCCTCCATTTCGACGATTTTTCGCAACCTCATCCCAAAATTCGATACCACGCTGTGGAGACTCTCTATCAGAATGTCGACGATTTGACATTCAGTCGATGAGTTCAGCTCCTCCAGAGTCTTTGGGTTGCTCTGGTAAACTCTATCTTTGAGGTATCCCCATAAAAAGAAGCCACACGGGTTGAGATCAGGCGAATAGGCAGGCCAATCAATGCCGCTTCCATAATAGTGCTTCCGATAGTCCAAACCAATGACATTCTCTCCAAAATGTTCATTCAACAAATGGCGTTAGTAGTATAGTGTATCAGCAAATTTTCGTCAAATTCTATTCATTCGTTTTGGAGAAAATGTAAGTTAATCTTGGTAGTACCTTTTGGGCCACCCTGTATATTCTCCACTTTCTGTAAAATTTCCTTGGCTACTTTTCCAGGGTCAAGGTATTTTCTTCAAGTTTTTTCCGTACCTGACTCTGGCAGGGAGAGAAAGCCTTATACTTTTCTATCCAGTTTTCTATTACTTGAAGTCTCTCTCTCTCTCTCAGGGATCAGTTTAGAATATTACAGAACACTTTTATACCCACTAAAATAGTTTCCTTGTCAACAAAGTCGCCGAAATAGTTTAACAACGAAATTAGCAGTGCTATTATGGGAAGAAATAGAGCCTACAAACTACTTAAGTCGCATTTCAGCCAGACTAATTCAGAAAACTATATAAACCTACGTAGGAGGGTTAAGTCCTTAATTAGATCAGCCAAACGTGATGAAGAAGTTAGAGTTGCCTCACTCTGTAAAGTTAACCCTAAAGAATTTTTTGCCCATGTTAATAGCAGAAAGCCAATTAAAAATTCTGTAGGCCCCCTAAAAGACAGAAATGGCGTACTGAAATTCGGTGATAAAGATATAGCTAATATGTTAAACGAGTTCTTCGTTACAGTCTTCACGGAGGAAGACACAATATAAGTGCCAAGTCCTCGGATTACATATGACGGTGACCATCCCGTAGAGACCATAAGTTTTACGAGAAATGAGGTACAGCAATTAATTGATAAGATAAACAAATACAAATCACCTGGCCCCGACTTATTTCTTCTAAGGGTATTAAAAAAGGTTAGCCACAATATTGTTGACGACTTAGTAACCATATTCAATCAATCGAGTTAGGGGAAGTTCCAACCGACTGGAAGTTAACAAATGTAACACCAATCTTCAAAAAGGGTGATAGGGAAAATCCTTTTAATTACCGCCCGATCAGTTTAACATCAGTTGTCAGCAAACTGTTGGAATCGATCATTACAAAACGTATCGTGTATCACCTTGAATCTAACAATCTAATTTTTTATTCTCAACATGGATTTAGGCGACATAGATCCTGTCTGACAAACCTGTTAGAGTTTTTCCATAATATGCATACACTGTACGATGCAAGTAGGGCAATAGATATAGTGTATCTCGACTTTCAAAAAGCCTTTGACAAATTCCCTCACGCGAGATTGATGGCTAAAGTCAAAGGACTAGGAATCACCGGGCTCGTTTCCAACTGGATTGAGGATTGGTTAAAAGATAGAAAGCAGAGTGGTAATAAATGGAGTGGCTTCGAAGTGGGCGCCCGTCACCAGTGATGTCCCACAGAGTTCCGTTCTGGGTCCTTTACTTTTTATCATCTATATTAACGATATAGACGTCGGGCTTCTAAGTACAATCTCCAAATTTACAGACGATACGAAATTAGGAAGTAGTGTAGGTACTGAGGAGGGCGTAAGAACGCTTCAGAACGATCTTGACAGGTTGGGCGAATAGTCTGCTACTTGGCAGATGCCACTCAACTTGGACAAATGTAAGGTAATGCACATAGGTTATAAAAACCCGAAGACCGATTACTCTCTCTTGAGAAAGAACTTGACTGAGACCGATCTAGAGAAAGACTTAGGAGTCTATATCAGCAACGATCTGAAACCGTCGAAGCACTGTGCAGAAGTCGAAAAGAGGGCCTTAAAATTATTAGGTTATATTAAAAGACAGTTCCAGTTTCGGAACAAGGAGACTGTAATGTCTTTTTATAATTCACTAGTCAGACCTCAACTGGAATACTGTGCACAGTTTTGGTCTCCATTCCTCAGGAAGGACATAGAAAGGTTAGAAAGAGTACAAGCAAGGGCTACAAAATTGATCCCTTCAATGAGAATGCAAAGCTACCAACGGAGATTGGAGCGCCTAAATCTGTTTACCTTAGAGACGAGGAGGTTGCGGGGTCAGCTTATTCAAGTCTTCAAGATGATCAATGGAATAGACAGGGTAGATTACAGAAACTTATTCTCACTTAATACCAATCCGACAAGAAATAATGGGTTTAAACTGGAACTAAAGACATTTAGGACCTCTGTCTGCAGGAATTTCTTTTCCTGTAAAATAGTTAATATCTGGAACCAACTTCCCTCAGAGGTTGTTTCCAGTCAGTGTAAATGTGTTTAAAAATAGGCTAGACAAAGTACTGAATACTCTCATAGTTTAAGACTAAAACATAACATAACTATGCAGGCGTTCGCTTGTACAGTGTCTTTGTGAGCATGCTAAATATAGAGCTATTTATATATTCTCCACTTCCCTGTAAAATTGCCTTGACTACTTTTCCAGGGTCAATGTATTTTCTTCAACCTTTTTCCGTACCTGCCTCTGGCAGGGAGGGAGCGGAGGGTGGGGAGAGCCTTCTACTTTTCTATCCAGTTTTCTACTACTGCTAAGATAGTTGAAAAAAATAATAACAGGAACCTCCCAGAGTGGACCGGAAGGTCTTTAAGGCTTCCTCTTGTCCTTGTAACTCTCTTTCTTTCCTTCCGTTAGGCATATGGGCTACAATCGACACTTAAGCGCCCTGGACTTGTTTTCGTGGAAACTCGGAGGCTGCGTGGTCAACTGATCGAGGTTTTCAAGCTCTTACGCGGGTTCAACGATGTCGATTTTAGAAGCATGTTTAGTTTAAATGATAATCCAGCTCGCAACAATGGTTGGAAGTTGGATTTGAAACGGTTTAGGACTAGTGTGTGTGGGAATTACTTTACGTATAAGATCTGTGACACATGGAACAGGTTACCTTCGGAAGTTGTGAACAGTTCCTCTGTGGATCAGTTCAAGAAAAGGGTAGACGAAATCTTGCACACTATTTGAGTGTGTAAAGACATTTAGGACCTCAGTCTGCGGAAATTTCTTTTCCTATAAAAGAGTTAATATCTGGAACCAACTTCCCTCAGAGGTTGTTTCCAGTCAAAGTGTGAATGTGTTTAAAAATAGGCTACACAAAGTACTGAATAATCTCATAGTTTAAGACTAAAACATAAGAAAACTCTGCAGGAGATCGCTTGCACGTGTCTCTGTGAGAAAGCTAAATATAGAGCTATTTATATATTCTCCACTTTCCTGTAAAGTTTCCTTGGCTACTTTTCCAGGGTCAAGGTATTTTCTTCAACCTTTTTCCGTACCTGCCTCTGGCAGGGAGGGTCGGGAGAGAGCCTTCTACTTTTCTATCCAGTTTTCTACTACTGCTAGGATAGTTGAAAGAAAAATAAACTTTTACAAAATTTTCCCTGGCACCCATTGCCATTGGTACCTCCTCGGTATGGGCCGCAAGGCCTTTTGAGGTACTTCTTTTCCTTGTAACTATATATATATATATATATGTATATATATATATACACACACAAAACGGAGGCCACCCTTCTCCGCAAACCTAAAAAACTCGCTATAGGAGTAGCAATTCTTTCTTCAAGCACCGAAGTGGTAGTAGATGCCAGCCTTCCTTCGGTGATTCGAAAGATGACGCCGTTGTAAGCCTCCCAAGACTGGAACACTGCACCAGCAAGTGTCACACACTGAAGGGAACAATCATCACAGTAGGTTTAAGGTTTCTCTATTAAATTCACGTGGGTAAGGCGATGTGGCACCGAAGGCGCTTAAGTGTATCCCAGAAATGATCAGTAGCGAGGGTTTTATTTTATTCTCATCTCCAATGACATTTTCACTCAACCTCCTTTATTACACGATTACTCAGTTTTCCATCAAACAAGTGCCTCACACCAATACTTTACTGTTGACACTAATATACCTTCATGTAAACACATTTACGTTATGCCTATGTTACCATGAAAAGAATTTGTTCAAACTTTTAACCACAAGCTATCAAGAATAGATAATTGTATTTTTTTTTTTTTTTTTTTTTTTTTTTTTAAATAAGCTCGATTATTTCGTTAGAACTATGTATACCCTTTGATTTTTGTGAAAAAAAAAAATTTTGATGGTAAAATTAAGATATTCATTCTTGTTATAAATGTATTTCATTTACAAATCAGATACAAAATTATTTAATGAATATTCAGCTAAAATGTTGTATATTATTTTAAAAATAGTGTACCCTCGGATTTAATTCACTAAATGGATTACCATAGGAAGTATATCTAATTTTGTCGAGACAAACTATAATCCAAACTGTTAATTTCGCATAATAAAAAAGTTCAGATCAGGAAATGTACAAAGAGAAAATTCTATTTACTGGGGTTATTGCTCGATATTATTCATTACTCGTGATCGATCATTTTCAGATATTAGTAACCTCTATGTTAGTGCAAACAATAAAAAAAGTTAGTTGAAAAAACATTATTCTTTTTGCCAGTCCAATTATTTGTAAAAACGAGCCTTCTACAGGAATATAAACACCCATAGAGCTAATACAATATCGAACAAAATAAGAGGATGGAAAAAATAAATAATTTTTAAAACTTAAGACTATAAAACTTTTATAACCTTTAGTAATAAAAGATAATCACATACAGTAAAAGAAAATTGTAAATCCTAATTTATAATTTTTAGACTGTACGAGACGTAAAGCGGAGAATTTGTGAAAAGAAATTCAACAAAATATTAAATATAACAAAAATATACGAATGAAATACAGTTCAGTTTTTATCAGATTGCGTATTGTTGCGATAATTGTTGGCCTGGTCCTCCATACCCTGAAATAATATCTGACTGACCCACATGCTCCGTAGTAAAAGAAGCAATAGAGCCATATTCAGCATCATAAGCCCCATCTATTCCCCCTTCCACCTTTTCACCTTTGTTAACCTGAAAAAAGAAAATGGCTATAATTATAATAGAAAAAACAAATTTAATACGTTTATTATAGGCTTCTTTCGAGTAGAGCTAATTTTTTAATTCACATTTTTGTTAATTAGCTTAAGATAGCTAACAGAAGTCTGAATATTGTGACAAAGTTCACTCCTCATTGGCTTTAAGATTATCTAAACCTTCGTCACTATATCAATTTTTACGACCCTCGTGAAACCTTATTTGTAAATCGGGATCTCTCAATTTCCATTAAGCAAATAAAACCAGGAATAAAAACTAAAACTGTCCACACACTGTAATTTCTGTTCTAAAGGCTTATATTTTTTTGTCATATTAACAGAAACCCTCATGAGCACTATAAAGTAAGAGTATATCATACAACCCCCCAAAAATAAAATTTCAATCGCCTCTAAAGAACGTTCTGAATATAGATCCTGACGAACACCAGCAATAATCACCTATTGAATAAAACTTCATATAAAAAGAATCTATGCTTTATTGAAAAAACTCATGATGAGACTTTCTAATATATTTTAAGTCTTCCCGCTCGACCTACAGTTTGCAGTTAAGACTGGAGTGGTTCTTCCGTATTAAAGGCACTCCCGAAGACCTTACGCATAAAAGTACCAGCGGATATAGACTTCTTACCTCTCTGTACTTTTGTAGATAAAGTTTTAAGGGTTCCACATAATTTTCAAAACCTAATGTATTCATCGCCCAAAGAATGTCTTCACCATTAATCGTTTTACGCTTTTCCTAAGTAAACAAAAGATATGATATAAAGGACAAAAAATTTGAGTGTCAATAGAGGACAGTATATCACTAATTTTAATACTGATGAAAAAATTACCTGGTGGCATCTATCCGATGCTTCACTCGTAATGAAACTAATAAATTCACTGACACATTCTTGTACACATTCTCTCGCATCTTTTGCTATCTGAAAAGTATTTAAATGGCACGAGATGTAAACAAAGGTTAAATTAAATTAGTCAATGAGGTACAGTACATTCGCAGAATCACTGAAATCATTAGCCGAGTGAATAATGTTTTTTACATAGCATTTATAATTAAAGATAATTAAATTTTTACTGGTACAAATTACAAAAAATTTTCACATATTTACTTTTTCTGTGTGGGTGGCCCTTAAACTTTAGGCTTTACTGGGCTCTCTGATTAATTTTTAGTAGTATAGTATCAAATGAACTTATAGTTGATACAAGAAATTAATTTTGTTAGCAGTATAATTAAATTTTGGTCATTATAATGGTTATAAAACCTACAGTAATAAGAGTTAACAGTGAATACAACAATTAGACGAGCAATACAGTACTTAATCCCAAAATGCATTACTACAATTTCAGTATTCCTTTATTGAAATTGATTTCAGCTTGTTTTTAAGCGCACTTACATTATAAATATTTTAAGATCAGTGCTTAAATCATTCTAAATTTCAAGCTTACAAAAATGGTTGATTTTTTAGATGAAGCAATCTAAGGTGAGGAATAACATACCTATTTCTGTTCCTAGTCTGGTATGAGTGAATTTCTTTAGTTACAAACTATTTATTCACTCAAAGGTAAAAATAAAATGTGCCAATTTCATTATGGTCTTGATTTTTAATAATTTTAACTCCTTAAAGAATGCACTTTTATGATCGAGACAATCTGCATCAGATAATAGTATCCTTATTGCTTGCTTCTGAATGACAAAAATACTGTCTAATGCATTATCAGTAGCATTTTCCCACGCAAGATTGTGGTACATCAAATAAAGAAAAACAAAAGTATAATATAAAGTTAATAAAACCTGTTTAGGAACTATAAAGCAAAGTTTACACATTATTGTAATAGGTACTCCTACAAATCTTTTTTGAGATAAATGATACGGTACTTCCGCTGCAAATTCTTATCTAGCATGATACCTACAATTCTTTTACAAGTTTTCCAACATTGAGGATGTCAAGACTTATGGTACACTTTTTTGTTACTAAAATTCGTAAAGTTTGCTTAACTTTAATTTAGAGTATATTTGAGGTCAGACAATTCACAACTTTGGTAAATTCTGTTTTAAATGTTATATAACCCTCATTACACTGACATTTTTACAAAAAAAGGACAGTTGTATCATCTGAAAACATTATAAAACCAAGAATATCACAAGAATGTGGGAGGCCATTTATATACAATAAAAATAGCGGGGGACCTAGGACTGAGCCCTGAGGTACCCCATGTTTTACAGTCAGCTTAGTTGAACAGACATTATTTACCGATACAAAATTGATATCTATTAGACAAATGACTTCTAAACCAATCACTTACAGCCCCCTCTGAAACCATAAGAATAGAGTTTAAGTAGAACATTATGGTCTATCATATCAAAGCTTTATGCAAATCCATAATGGAAATCATTATTTGTTTGTCCTCTAACAACATCGACAATTTCTAGTTTAAAATAGCTATTTCCGTTCTTTTAATTTTTATGGAAACCATATTGATGTGACAATAAGAAGTTACTGTATATGCTTCTAAATAATGATGTATCCTGTTTTACAACTTTTAATTTTTTTTACTGAGAACAGACTGGTCTATAATTTGTTGCTAGTGTAGGATCACCACCCTTGTAGCTATAGGGGTTATACAACCACCTTTTAATTTAATTCTGTACCCATATTCATATTTTCCATTTTTTTTTCTATATCTAACAAAATATTTCAAAAAATTTTCTGTTACTTTAATTTTGCCTTTGGTTAACTTAAGCAAAAATTTTGACTATCATACTAAAAATCTCTCAGGACAAAGGGCTACTTTTTGAAAGACTCGTGTATAGGTTGGTCTATATATCATACAGTAGCCTAGTTACAGTTTTCTAAGTCAAATTCAAAGGAAATAATGTCTGAATAAAACAAAAATTTACTATTATATCTAATGATTGCACCATGTACGCAGGAAGTTCAAAAGCTAGCATTAAACTACAACATATAGGATTTGTCAAATAACTGTTCTAAAATAAAATTCTGACTTCTTGTATATTAACACTAAGTCAATGGCTTCCGAGTGCTCCTTTGGCATATGAATAAACTTTACAGACCCTTTTAATTTTTCATACTTAAATTTCAAGTATTAAAATTAGTATTTGACAATAATTTCATGATTTCACAGTAATAAATATGAATCACCTTTATTCATTATTAGCAGTGCATACAACAAATAATAACTGTGCAACTTTTTAATTTTATTATTCATAACACAATTTTCTAATTAAAACAAGTGAGTAGCTTACATCCCACCACTTACTTTTTTGAAGAAGACCTCCACCTAACCCATGGTGGACCCCACTTTGGCAAGTGCTGTATTAGGTTATCACGAGTAATAAGCCTGTACAATCAGGCGCTGGTATCAAGTACTCCAAATATTAACTCTCCCTTTAATTTCTTTAATACATCTATGATTCATACCTTCCCAGTTCTAGGAATGCCTTTTTTCATAATTCTAGCTACATTGGCAATGGGTAAAAATCTGTCCTGTTCTCTCAGTGTGTCTCTGCTTTTATCTTCATTCTCATGCACTTCCTCACCCATTTCAGACCGGATGAAAGACATGGCGAGATCAACACTTTCTGCACCCTCCATTGCACTGGAAAGAAAGGACAGCAAATCAAATTTAAGTAGAAAAGGAAAAAATTAGTAATGAATTAGTAATGAATGCTCTATTAAGTTGCACTTCCTCTTCTATCCACTCCTATGCTGATGATTCCACTGTTCACTTCTCCACCCGCTTTGCAAAGCATTCCTCTCAACAGTCACTCCATGATTTGCGTAGGACAGCTATGGTACACCTGACCTCCGATCTTTCTGCCATCTCTGATTGGGGCAGAGAAAACCTTATCTCTTTCAAGTGCTTCAAAAACTCAGTTCCTCCATCTCTCTACTTGTCACAATCTTCCATACAACTATCCCCTTACCTTCAACAATACACAACTCAATCCCTCCTATTTTCTTAACATTTCCTTTTCTTGCGATCTTAGAAAAACTACACGCACTCTCTTTCCATAACTTCTAAGAGGTTAAGTGTGTTGTACTGCCTCTGCAGTTTCTCCCCCCACCCCACCCCCAGCCACTCAGTTGCTGTCTCTGTATAGGGGTCTTGTACACCCCTGTATGGAGTACACTTCTCACGTGTGGGATGGCTCAATCCACACAGCCCTACTTAACTGGATGAAATTAAAGGCTTTTCATCTCATCAATTCCCCACCTCTTACTCACTGTCTTCAATTCCTCTCTCTTCACCATTGCTATTATAATGGACACTGCTCTTCCGAACATAAATGTAGTAACTAAAGCAACCTATATTAGTTGTCTTCATAATGCACTGAAGGTAAACTATTAAACTAATGCATTTTTAATTATTCTTTTAGCAGTAGCGGAATATTGGATAGAAAAGCATTTAAGGATCTCTCCCCACCATAGGCAGGTATGGAAAAGGTTGAAGAAAGTAACTTGACCCAGGAAAAGTAGTCAAAGAAATTTTATAAGAAAGAGAATAGAAAAACTAGCTTTACAATTATGCTATGCACACACAAATCACATAGCTACTACATAGTACCACTGTACAAACTAACAATAATATATTTGTACTGGTCACATATCAACTACTTGGTATCATCACAAAAAAAATCTTGAATATATAATTCTTGATTTCATACAAAATCTTTATTAAATAATAAAGTCCTACATTAGTAAAATGAAAGTGGCGCTCTATAAGTACTTATCAGAGACAACAATTTATAATTAAGCATGAACAAGATTTGTTAATATGCAGCTACCTTCAACCATTCAGAAAACAAATCAATGGCCTAGGCCCTATATCCCAAACTGAACCAATGCAGATGCATGGTGCATAACATCTACTAACAATTAACTAATTTTTAAATTTGATTATCAAACTGATTAAGAGTAGGAGGAAATTAAACCTATGTGATACATATGAAATGAATAATCAAAATATACCTATATATTTTTACACTAATTACGTATTATCTTTTCATTTATAGAATTACAGTATTACCCCTCTATACTGGAATAATTGGTGAGCAGTCAGTTTGGTATGGAGAATTTTCTGGTATATAATGAATCCAGAAATTCCACATATACGGTACCAATGAATCCCAATCCCAGGATTCCAATGCCACTTTTAGACAAAAAATGGGCAGATGACAAATTTTTTTAGAATCTAATGCTATTATCATCATTGTTATTTATTATTATATACTGTAATTATACAATATAGCTTAAAGGCATTTAAAGGACCCATCCTATTAAATGATAACTGAATTTCATTGCAATTTTAAAAATAATACTGCACTGTTATGTTCGTTTGTAGCATCAAATTGCATTTTAACACAATGGAAGGCATTTACAATGAGGGAAGGGTTAATGTGGGGCTACCAAATGATGTCAAGCAAGTGAGGTTTTATGTTACCAGACATTTTTTTTAATACCAGACTAATTCCAGTATTAAAAAAAATACCAGTCTGGTATTAATCAAATTCTGGTATAAAGAAGTCCGGTATAGACGGGTAATACTGTACTTAACTCTTCCTTAAACCTTTGTAAAGAGGTTTAATTCATTATATAGCTGTAACTAAGTTATTCCATATGTTTGCAATTCTATAACCAAAACTATAAAAGAACCGTAAGCTTATTTGTTTATTAGGTAAAATTCCATAATCAGAATGCAGTTCAAAGAAAGAGTCCATAATTACTAGCCTAACCAACCTAAACTAAATTATTACTAAGTTATTATAAACTCTGTCTGGATTCTGGAATTTTACTGTTTATTGTAATATAACACATGAACCACAGTTAATATAAATCATACTCAAACCACAACATTGGCTACTTATGCCCCTCCTTACTACATTAAAAAAAAAACTGAGCAACAGTACTTCAGTATGAAAATGGAGTAAATCTACTCGTAGAAATTTAGAATTAAGTCTATTACTGACTGCCATAATTAGCTACACTGTAATACCTTCTTATTACAAAAAAAATTATTTTTGTTCATGAGAAGTATGGCAGAAGTGAGACAGATTCTAAAAAGTGGTGCGAAATAACTAAATACTATAAGCTAGAAAGTAACAGGAGTACCCCACCTAATAGTACTATTATTTTAAAGCGAGTGGACTAGATCTAAAACTAAAATTTAACTTGAGAAGTGATGCACCAAATCTGGTAAATTTCTGCCAAACTGTTAAAGTTTAGAAGTTTGGCAATGACGCATAATTCTGAAAAGAGTGAAATAACTAAGTCCAATAGATAAGAAGAAAATATTATGCAAATACCCCATCTAATAGTACTATTAGTTAAAAAGTGACTACCAGATCTGAAACTAATATTTTAGCTTCAAAGGTGATGCACCAAATCCAACAAATTTCTACCACACTTCTCAGTTTGGTTTGGTACCAGATTTGAAAAAAGTTTCAGCACTTACGTATTAACCGGGGGGCCACCACATATTGATGATTGGTTAGGTTAAGTTGTAATATTTTTGTTAGTTAAAAATTTCTAATAAATCATATTTTTTAAATAGCAATATTTTTTAAAGTATTTACAATGATGTATTAAAAATTTTCAACTAACAAAAATATTACAACTTAACCTAACCAATCATCAATATGTGGTGGCCCCCCTGTTAATACGTACGTACCAAAGTTTCTTAGCATGAAAAACAATGCATCAGACATGATCAATTTCAAAACTTTTCAGTTTCAATTTGGTAGGCCCTACATACAGCCATGAACTTAATTCCATAGAATTGCCAATTTTTTTTTTTTTGTCTGGTATAGGACTACGTAAAACTTTACTATCCAGACAATGTTCAGAGACAGAGTCCACAGGGTCCTAATTACTAACTTAATTTAACATATTACCAAGCTCTCTGAACACTGTCTGGATAGTAAAGTTTTGCCTAGGACTAGATATTCACAAACTTAAAAAAATTAAGTGATAATTTCGAAAGTAACATCATACCTAAATTCTTGGTGCATTTCAGCAACTTTTTCCAGTCTATGCTTCCTTTTTAAAATGATTTACAACTCAAATTAGCCTACATAACAAATCATATAATCATTTCTAGGTTGCCTACATTATACTCACTTGCTGCAGGTTAAGCCTTGGAACCTTAAACCAGCTTTCCATATTAGGCTGCTGTAACTATGGTGTTATGCCATATTCGAATTTCACACCTACAAAGGTTCCTCGCTTACTTTGGGCCGAAGTGGTTAACTCAAGCACCAGTCTAGGATAAGCTACCTAAACTCACTTAAATTTCAAACTATTTAATAAGATAAATCTAATACTAATATGAAGGCTAGTATGATGATTCCGCTCTGGCATTAATCATTAAGCCAGTTAGGCTAGCATCGTCTAGCTTGCTTAACTCCTGGTAGGCTAGACTTCATCTCTCAAAATTCATGTTGAAACATACACAGGCCTACAAACTTCCGAGAAAGTTGACCCTACGCCTAGCAGAATTTCTAGAAAAGGGCTATTTTTCTAGGCTAAGGTTAGCCTAAGCGAAACCTAGCGTGCAATTGCATATTCTAAATTTTCTTATACAACTGTCTAATAATAATTAGCTTAGGAATTTGCAGATACAGCCTACCAAATATTCAATTGTATAAATAAAGTAAAATGAAATTGGCGCCCTATTGAGTCCTTACCAGAGATTGGGCAATTTATAATTAAGCACAAAGAAGATTGGTTAATACGCAGCTACACTCAACCATTCAGAAATCAGATCGATGGCCTATATCCCAGATCGAACCAATGCAGTCGACGCAAGATTTCTACTGGACAGTTTCTTTGTTTACAAACAAGTTCTGCATTTCAAGATTTTTAAATATTTATAAAAAAATATTTCAGGATAATTTTTACTTTTCATTTCAGTACAATCTATAGAAATTAAAAGTAATTAATATATATATATATATATATAATCCCCGCCTCCAACTCCCCCCCTGAAGATGGGGTGGAAACGCAGCATGCAGGGGTAGCGGTCAACCCCCCTCCCGTTCAGGAAAGGACTCCTGCTCCCGATCTCACAATGAGGAACAGGGACGGTTCAATGCCGAGAGTCGAGGCATTATTGCCCTCTCCCCTGCCTCCCACTGCAGAGGAGAGGTGTTCGATTACGCCTCGCTCGGTACGCAGTTCTCCCCCCTCCCACCGAAGAAGGAGAGGCACGCGCGGCCGTCAGGGTATAAACACCGCTAACAGACCCTCACCAAGCCACAGAGTAAGGGAGGGGCCTCCTATCCCCCAAAGGTTGTGCCACCCATCCCCAGGCAGGCGAACCCTGCCGCAGGGAGATCGAGGGAGCAGGACGGGTGGATAACTGTTAATAGGCGCCAGTCCCAAAGGTCTCCTCAACCGGTCTCCGCGGCGAGGCCACCGATGGAGAATCTCACCCTATTTGTGTCGCGAATTCAGCTCTCGAACGAGGCAAGCGATATTCGACACATGATAGAAGAAATCATTGGTGAACACAGTATAGTGATAGTTAATAAACTAAACACGAAATCTCCATATTATAACTCTTTTAAAGTAATAATTAAAGGTGTAAATGTGCATTTCAACCCGTATAATATGAGTCAATGGCCCGACGGTATTATTGTGAAGGAGTTTATTCACTTTTCCAGGAGATTTGATAACAGGCAAAATAATAATAATAATAATAATAATAATTATAATAATAGGCGCCCTAATGGTAATGCCTGAAAGTTGTACTGTGTATAATAATAATAATCTTACTAATAATAAATTTTCTATCAGTCATGGCGGATAACTTGTTGAAAATAGTCTCATATAATGTAAGGTCGGTGAGGAATTCAACTGTAGATGTTCATAAAATCTGCGACAGTGCAGATTTGATACTCCTGCAGGAGCACTGGCTACCTAAGCAAGAGCTAAAATTCCTCTCTACCATCCATGATGACTTTATGTACCATGCGTCATCAGCAGTAGACTTGTCAGATGAATTAATGTACGGTAGGCCTTTTGGTGGTGTTGCTTTCTTATTAAGGAAAAATTTGTCAAAACATATAAGATTTTTAACAAGCGATAACGTAAGGTTGTTAGGCATTGAATTACAAGTGAACAATGATTGCATATTAATTGTAAACTGCTATTTACCATACAACAACGGCAGTAATCTAGATGAATACATTGATTTGCTGTACAAAATTAAGTCATTATCAGATAACCCCAAATATTCTCACTGTATAATAATGGGGGACTTTAGCGCACATGTGAACTCGGAATTCTTTGGAGAATTGGGTAACATGTGCGAGTCGGCCAATTTAAGTATAAGTGATGTAGATGTATTAGGGGTAGCCAGTGGTAATTTTACATACGTTAGCGATATGAGTGGTACCACCAGGTGGATTGATCATTGTCTTACTAGTAATAATCTAAAGGATCGAATTGTTAGAGTTCATATTTTGCATGATTTCCTTCTTTCTGATCATAGACCATTCCAAATATTAATTAACGTTACCAATTTATGCGCAACACGACTTAACAAGAACTCAATAGGTAAGAATAATCGCGTCGATTGGTCCAATGTTAAAATGCAGCAGAGAATAGAATACAAAGACAGAACATGTCACCTCTTTAATAATTTAGAAATTTTGCACCTTGGCTGTAATAATCCTTGCTCAAATGATTCTCACTGTAAACTCATAGATAGGTATTATAGTAAGATAATATCCCTGTTAAGAGAAGCAGGAAGCCCCTTGATTAAATCTTACAACTATCATACTAAGGTTATTCCTGGATGGAATGATTTTATTGCCCCCCTGAAGAGGGAATCGAAAGACGCCTACGATTTGTGGTGCTTTCATGGTAGACCCAGATTAGGACCAGTATACATAAATATGTGTAGAAGTCGGGGTCAGTATAAGGCGGCCATAAGGCGATGTAAACAGGAAGAAGAGTCTATTCCAGCATCAAAAGCCTGTGAAGCTCGCATAAATAACGATAACAACAAATTTTGGAAATTTGTTAAGAATCAAACGGGTGTCAAAAATGTCCTCCCTCCGACAATCGATGGGGTGTCGGGGGACGATAAAATTGCAAAGCTGTGGAAAAACCACTACTCTAACATTCTTAATAGTGTGAGTAGGGATAATCTTAAGATAGATTGCAGCGAAACGATTGTGGGAGGGACAAGGGAAAATATTTTGATATCATTTTCTGAAGTAAAGAGGTTAATTAAAGAGTTAAAGACTGGTTCTGCGTCAGGGGTAGATGACTTATCGAATGAGCACTTAAAATATGCAA
This sequence comes from Bathynomus jamesi, assembly GCA_023014485.1. Classification (NCBI taxonomy): domain Eukaryota; kingdom Metazoa; phylum Arthropoda; class Malacostraca; order Isopoda; family Cirolanidae; genus Bathynomus; species Bathynomus jamesi. Next base: position 940,401 of record JAJOZX010000674.1, read on the forward strand.
ATGACGACAGTTTAATGACGTAGTATGTCTGCATATATCATTGCTCCTATCAGCCATGCTTGCTCATAGCTATATCACTGCAGAGTTCATGAGGGTATATATCTTGCCCCTGGTCAAAAATAAGTATGGAGACTATCTGTCCAGCAATAATTACAGGCCTATTGCTGTCGCTTCCTGCTTCTCGAAACTACTAGAAAAACTCTTGTTACTCCGATTAAATGATTTCCTATGGACATCTCCTAATCAGTTTGGCTTTAAAAGGTCCCACTCAACTGACCTGTGTATCTATGTACTTAAAGAAACAATATCTAAATACATTGACAGTAATTCAACCATTTATAGCTGTTTCCTTGATATACAGTAAGTAAGGCATATGATAGGGTGAACCACAATATTTTATTTGCAAAACTAGAAGACAGGAAGGTTCCCATGTACATATTAAATTTATTGAAATTTTGGTATTCCCACCAATCTTTCACTGTTAGGTGGGGCAATGTACTATCCGAGTGTTTTGGCTCCTCTTGTGGGGTGAGACAAGGCTCCTTGCTCTCCCCTATGCTGTTTAATGTGTATATTGACGGATTAATTGCTTCACTTAATGAGGCAACAGTAGGATGTTGTATAGATAACACAAGGATAAATAACTTAGTTTATGCCGATGATATGGTGTTAATAAGTCCCTCTGTTAAAGGTCTGGATCGGCTACTAAAAGTCTGCGAAGTGTATTCGCAGAAACATGATATTCTTTTTAATGTGACAAAAACTAAGGTTATGCAATTTCATCCTAAAAGCTGTAATCAGCCAGCTGATATAAGGTTTAAAATGAATGGTGAAGTAATTGAGGAAGTACAAGAGTTTAAGTATTTGGGTCAAACTATTACCAGCTCCTTGAGTGATGACTCGGATATAAGAAAATAATCTCGAAGCCTGTGTGTTAAAGCGAATAACTTAGTTTATGCCGATGATATGGTGTTAATAAGTCCCTCTGTTAAAGGTCTGGATCGGCTACTAAAAGTCTGCGAAGTGTATTCGCAGAAACATGATATTCTTTTTAATGTGACAAAAACTAAGGTTATGCAATTTCATCCTAAAAGCTGTAATCAGCCAGCTGATATAAGGTTTAAAATGAATGGTGAAGTAATTGAGGAAGTACAAGAGTTTAAGTATTTGGGTCAAACTATTACCAGCTCCTTGAGTGATGACTCGGATATAAGAAAATAATCTCGAAGCCTATGTGTTAAAGCGAATATGACCATAAGGAACTTTCGTTTCTGTACAAGTGAAGCTAAAGACACACTCTTTCGTACTTTCTGCAGTAATATATACGGTCAGCAACTCTGGGTGAATTATAAAAAAGGTTCTGGCAGAACCCTAAATTTGCTGTACAACAGGTCGTTTAGACTCTTACATAAATTACCCCCGAGATGCTCAGCTTCGCAAATGTTTGCAACCCGCAATGTTCCGAGCTTCCCGGAGGTAACAAGACGTGCTCAACACAGTCTAATGCAAAGAATTAAAAAATCAACCAACCCGATCATCCAAGCTATCCATGAGTCCTGCCATTTATCCTCTAAGCTATGGACTTTTTGGTACGAAAACGTCTGTCTGTAGCTCCACTTAACTTCGACAGTGCAGTATTATTTCTAATCAATTGTATATATTTTTATCCTTAGTGTATGAACTGTCATTGTATTAATAATATTTGTCATATGGACTATAGTCTGCCAATAAACCTTTTCATTTTCATTTTCATTTTCATATACAAAGCTGGGCACAAACCGTTAATCCGTTAATCGTTAATTAACGAAGTTAACTTTTTCGTTAACGATTTAACTTTTAAGTTAACTTTGAAAATCATTATCGGACTAATTAACTTCCGTTACATTTAACTTCCGTTAACTCAAGTCCGTTAACCCAAAAAATTCATAAATAAACGTTTAAAAGTTTCTATTATTTTCAGTGCTGAGCAGGTGCGCAATTAATCCGCCACTGTTAATAGTGATGAACGAATTTCCATTTCCGCAGTGCAAAATCAGGCGATATATTTGTTTCCGTCGCCACAATTTGTGTCTTACCAAATATGGTAGTTATTTATGGCATTGGTTTGAGCAAAACATGGTCGACTGTAAAATCAGGCGGAAAGATTTGCCATTTGAGTTGAATGTTTCAACTTCTTTCAAGAAATATCACGAGCATTTTAAGGCACTTTCAATAATATATATGTAACAATTACAACAAATAACTACATTCGTTTCATTTGCAGTCTGTCTCTTGCGCAACATGTTTGTGCTAGTGAATATTTAAAAATAATCGTTGTCAAGTAAGTCATGTATATTTATAATATGTCTGTGAGTACCTTATTAGTAGTCTCCTTGATACATTTCAAGAACCATAAAACTGATCAGGTAAGATTTCAATTCTCATGTCACTTTGATGACATAAATTAAGTCAATTGATGTCTTACAATGCGACAATCTTCAGGCTTAAGGACTTGAAGTCCAAGGGCCTCGTCTACTGCAGCGCCTTGGTCGACGCACTTTTGGCAGGCATCGACAAAAGGTTTGGGCCCCTCCTGGAGGATGACGAATGCCAGCTGGCTGCTGCCTTCCATCCCAGGTTTCGCCTTATCTGGTTGGACAAGTATGACAACACCAAGGTCGCCAGGGTGAGGAAAAGCATGGAGGGTACAGTCGAGGAGGCCATGAAGCAGCAGTCCAACGAAGTGGGCAGCAACAGTGGAGGCAGCAACAACGAGGAGGAGGAGGAGGATGACTTCTTCAGTGCTGTCATCCAGACAAAAGAGAGCAGCAGAAGCCACAGGTCACTCAAGGGCAAGGCCCAGAACTTGGTCAAGACCCGGCTGGAGACCAACTCCAAGGACTTGCTGACAGATGCTGCCTTCTTGGGTGAGCAAGTGTTGGTGGACTTGTTCATCAAGTTCAACACAGCCATCCCCTCCAGTGCTGCAGTGGAGCGTTTGTTCTCTATGGGCAAGGACATCCTGAGGGCCAAGAGATCATCCCTGTCTGATGAAAACTTTGATATGCTAATTTTCATGAAGGGCAACATGGACAAAATGGAGAACGAGAAGAAGAGGGAAAATTAAATTATATATATATATTGTGTTTTTCATTTTTTTTATAATAAAAGTTAACGTTAACGGTTTATCGGTAACTTCCGTTACATGTTTAACGGATTAACGGTTAACGAAGTTAACTTTTTGGTTAACGGATTAGCGGTTAACGAAGTTAACTTTTTGGTTAACGGTGCCCACCACTGTATATATATATATAAAGTGGCGTTCAAAAGTCTGCGTCCACCTCAGTTTTAGACAATGTCTAGAAAATAATACAACTCTGAGAAAGTATGTTCTATATATTAAGGTATTTTCTTCTGCAAGAAATGATATTTCATATATTGTACTACATGTGTAAGTAATGTAGCTTTTATTTCAAAAGAAAGGACACATTAATGAAAATGGTACTTTTCGGTCCTGTTACGTTTTTTTTCTTTGCAGTATAATAACACCGATTTTAACCCAGGTATTGGTGACAGACCATAGTCAAAGGTTATTAATCCTCAAAATAGTGTATTCATACAGTAATTTTAACAACTGGTCTATTATAACTGATAAAACCAGTTAGTCAATGACATTGTGGCAATATGATTAAGAAATAATTAATAATTTTCTCTATTCTCTTTTCAGAGGCCGTAATTGAAATGTTTAAGGAACTAAGTTTATCCTAGAGAGGACAAATAATTTCCTTTTCAAGAGAGTGAATGTCCCAATGCCAGATCTCGGCAAAAATTAAAGTTTCAAAAGGTGCCGTCCAAAGAACTATAAGCAGATATAAAGAATCTGGATCGTGCTCTTCAAAGACAAGATCTAGCAGACCTAAAGTGACTACCGAGTCTAAGGATCATTACATCAAGGTTACATCGCTGCGTGACAGAAAAGCCACAGCTACACAGATTCAGGTACAGTTGAATGAACAACGGGACTCTCCAATAAGTACAAGTACTATAAAAAGAAGACTCATAAAAGCTGGTTTCCATGGCAGAGTTGTTGTGTCCAAACCACTACTGAGGAAACAAAATAAGGCTAAAAGATTGGAGTGGGCGAGAGAATATCGAAATTTTACTGTAGACGACTGGAAAAAAGTTCTTTTTACTGATGAATCAAAAGTGAAACTTTTTGGGTCTCATAGAAGAGTTTATGTTAGATGTAGAACCAACGAAAAACTGATAGATCCCTGCATAAAACATTCAGTAAAACATGATGGAGGTAACATTCAAGTTTGGGGTTGTTTCAGTTATTCTGGAGTTGGTGATCGTCACAGAATCACTTACACTCTCACAAAAGAGAAGTACCACGCCATACTAGTGAGGCAAACTGAGGCATGCAATACCATCAGGATTGAGGCTTTGTGGTCAAGGATTCATTTTCCAGCAGGATAACAACCAAAGCACATTTCTAACCTTTGCATGAACTATCTCAACAAAAAAAAAGATGAAGGTGTTCTACAAATTATGAAGTTTCCTCCATAAAGTCCTGATCTCAATCCAATAGAGCATCTTTAGGATCATTTGAAGAGTCTGAAAGTTAAAAAGAATATAACTTCTCTTGATTCTCTCTGAGAGAATGTAGAAGAATGCTGGAACGGCATAGCACAAGATGTTATCCAGAAACTTGAATTTATGCCTCACAGAGTGGAACTGTCATTAAAGCAAAAGGAGGTTAATAAGATTATGCCATTAAATTGTTCATTTCTTTACTAATTTATAATAATTACATTTAGAAGCAAATAGTGTAACAATAAAAAATCAAATTTTGTTGTAATTATCATATACATTTGTACAATTTACAATAAATTGGGTGATTATAAGGTGGATGCAAACTTTTGAACGCCACTATATATACAGTATATATATATATAAAGTGAAAATAACCACGAAGGAAAATAAAACACGAAATAGTGTTCCTTCGTGGTTATTTTCATAAGAAATATTATTCACATGTTACTTTCGTGGAGTAATTTTTATATATTGTATATATTGTACAGGGTGTCCCATAAGTCCGGCATCATAGGAAAAATAATAAAAAAAAGGCAAAACAAAAGCTTTTATTTACAGAACGTGCTCAATATGTCCACCATTGTTTTCAATACACAAATTCAGACGTGATACCCAGTCAGCAAGCACACGGTGAATGATGTCAGGAGTAATGGTGTTACATGCCCCAATAATGCGCTGCCGCAAATGTTCAACACTCCTAATTTTCTCTGCGTATACCAGCGCTTTCAAGTGGCCCCAGAGATAAAAATCTAGTGGCGTGAGATCCGGGGTTCTAGTTGGCCATTCCACAGGCCCTCGACGTCCTATCCAATGACCAGGAAATTGTTGGTACAGGTATTCCCTTACTTGGGTGCTGCTGTAATGTGCAGGAGCGCCGTCTTGCTGGAACCATGTTGGGAAATTTCCTTCTTCGTTCAAGACACTGAGAAATGCTTCTTCCTTGAGCATACGTAGTGACATGTTCATCGAAAAAGAGGGGGCCTATGATGCGGTCCTTCCAAATGCCACACCATACCATCACCCGAGATGCACCTTGTTCCTTTGAAGAGGTATACCAGTGAGGGTTGTTTTGAGACCAGTAGCGGGTGTTCTGTCGATTTACCTCACCATTTCCATAAAAAACAGCTTCGTCACTGAACAGAATGGTGGACGGGAAATTGGCATCCCGAGCATATTGTTCCGTAGCCCATTCACAAAACTCCATCCGCCGGTCGGGATCATCTTCGCTTAATTTTTGTAGGATCTGAAGTTTATATGGATGCTATTTGTGAGCCTGAAGAATGCGATGGATGCTACTTTTCGACACTCCTGTCTCGGCGGACAATCGCCGAAGAGACTTATTGGGACTTCTGTTAAAATGAGCCAGGATAGCAGTCGCTGTATCATCGTCAGTGGACCTCCTTGAAGGTCCACTGCGTGGTTTATCTTCTATGGATCCTGTTTCCTTAAACTTTGCAACAAGTCTGCTAACACAACTCTGTGTTATTGGCTCGCGGTCTGGATGCAGTCTGTTAAATTCAGCAGCGGCCTCTCTTTGACTCCGATTTCCTATGAGTAGAATTATCTGAAATCGTTCTTCCTTGCTCACAGACATTATGGCCTGTAGAAAGAGACAAATATGAATTATGGTTTGTAGAAATAGAAAAATATGAATTTCTCCTATGATGCCGGACAATATTGTATTGTATGTAAAATTATATATATATATATATATATATATATATATATATATATATAGTATATGATGCAAACCCACAAGGAAAAGGAAAAATGATTCCAAGTTCTTTCGTGTATTCAGAAGTACACCTCGTCAGGTGTACCTGACGAGGTGTACTTCTGAATACACGAAAGAACTTGGAATCATTTTTCTTTTTCTTTGTGGGTTTGCAGCATCCATTCATTTCACGTGTTTAATTGTGAAATTCATCGCATATATATATATATAAAACTATTATGAACCTAACCATTATGAACATCTACAGACCACCAAACACCACAAAAAGTGATTTCCAATTTGCTACAAATGAAATAGAAAACATATTAAAATTACTTGAAACTCCAGCAACAAATATTCTAATTTTCGGAGATTTTAATTTCCCATTCATATCATGGAAGAAAAATGACGAAGTTAAATATGTTAAGAAGTTTCATGGCAACATTACTAAAGATGACAGAACCCAAGCAACAATGCTACTAGATATTATCGAACATTACGCCCTTACCCAGGAAATCGGTGAAGCCACGAGAAAGGAGAACGTTTTGGATTTAATCTGGACAAATAACAACGAGATAATAATAAATAAAAAAGTAACGCACACAAAGTTCTCCAACCATAATCTCATCGATATACAATTGAAGTTAGCACCAAGAGGTCCGAAAACGCATCCTAGAGAGGCAGATGGAATATTTGAAGGCTTAAACATAAATTCAAAGAAAGTAAATTGGGAAAACATAAATAAAGATTTAAAGGAGGTAAATTGGGAATTGCTACTACACGAGAAGACTCCACAAGAAATACTATGCATAATAGAGACGGAAACCAAACCTATAATACTGAAACATATTCCAGAGAGACAGGAAAGAAAACGTAGCAAGCTCGAGAGGAAAATGAGGACTCTATTCAGGCAACGAAGACAAACCGTGAAACATCTCCACAGATGCAGAACTGATGCAAGGAGACTCAAACTAGAGGAAACTTGGCGAAATAGAAATGGACCTAAAGCAAACATTCATACATAAGACAAACGAGGAGGAAAACAAGGTAGCAGAAAACATAAAAAATAACCCAAAATACTTCTACATTTTTGCGAAAAGGAAAATGCAGTGTAAGGTGAGTATTGGACCGTTGATAGACGGGGAGGCCGAATACACAAATGACCCGAAAGAAATAAGTGAACTGCTTAGGGAACAATTTAAATCTGTGTTTAGCACCCCTAAGTCCGAGATGGAAGTGGGAAATCCAGACGAGTTTTTCGACATTGATACAGATCAACCAAGAACAAATCCCGGCACAAACCTATTAATGGACTTCGAGTTCACGGAAGATGTAATTACGGCCTTATCACAGATGCGAAACAATTCAGCGCCAGGGCCAGACACATAGAGTGCCACATTTCTGAAGAAATGCAAATAGAGTATTGCAAAACCGCTATACTTACTATGGAGGAAATCACTCGACACAGGACAAATTCCACTCCCTTTAAAGAACGCGAACATTGCCCCCCTATTTAAAAGTGATAACAGAGCAATGCCCAAAAATTATTGGCCAGTGGCTCTCACCTCACACCTTATAAAGTGTTTTGAACGCATAATTAGAGGCAAAACTACCTACTACCTACAAGAAAAAGATTTATACAACCCAAATCAACATGGCTTCAGGGCGGGTAGATCATGTCTGTCACAGCTACTAGACCACCAGGAGAAAATATTAGGAACATTGTGTCGAGGACAAAACATTGATGTAATATATACTGACTTTGCTAAAGCCTTCGATAAATGTGACCATGGAATCATAGCACACAAACTTAAGGATACAGGAATTACTGGAAAGCTAGGAAGGTAGATATTTAATTTCTTGACGCAAAGAACGCAAAGAGTGGTGGTAAACGGAGTTAAATCGGAAGTCGTGAGCTCTGTCCCACAAGGGACAGTATTAGCTCCCTTGCTGTTCATAATAATGATTGCAGATATTGATGCAGATATTAAGGACAGTATTGTATCATGCTTCGCAGGCAGATGACACGAAGATATGTAAGGAAATATTGAACGAAGATGACATAAGAAAACTACAAAACGACATTGAAACATTATTCCAGTGGGCAGAAGACAACAATATGAAGTTCAACGAAGAAAAATTCCCACTTCTAAGATATGGTAATAACAAAGAGCTACAGAAAAAAGGGTGCAAAACTCCGCAAGCCAAACAGATAACACCAAATCCACAAGTCAGGGATCTTGGAGTAATACTGTCGTCGGATGCAGAATTCAGAGAGCATTATAAAATCAAAATCACAACGGCTAGAAAAATAATGGGAATCATCTGGAGGAGCTTCCGCAGCAGAAAAGCAAACATCATGCCCAAATTATGGAAGAGTCTAGTCCAACCAAATTGAGTATTGCTCAGTACTCACAAGCCCACACAGAAAAAGAGACACTGCGAACATTGAAGCTATACAAAGGACTTTTACGTCTAAGATAGAGGAAACGGAAGGTGAAGACTACTGGTCTCGACTACAATCCCTGGAACTCTACTCTCTTGAAAGAAGGCGCGAGCGGTACACAATAATATACATGTGGAAAATACTTGAGGGCTCCGTCCCTAACCTCAGAAATGAAATAGAAACAAACTGGAATGAGAGAAGAGGCAGATTTTGTACGCAAAAGAATACGGGACCCAAAGCTTTTCGATGTCCTTCCAAAAGAAGTGAGGAATCTCCAGCACACCGACCTGAATAACTTCAAGAACCAGCTGGACAGATTCTTGTGCAAAGTCCCTGACCAGCCATGCGTGGCTGGCTACGAGGGCAGGAGGAGATCAGAGAGCAATTCCCTCCTTCACAAAGTCCCGCAAATGAGGCGGGATGCTGCAGAGGGGATACTGAACCGTCGTTCAAACTCAAAAGTGTGTATATATATATATATATATATATATATATATATATATATTATAAGGGCCGTTTTCGCACGGTGAATAACGTTTACTAACAATTAATTTCCAAATTTACTTATCAAGCTGATTAATTAAGAGGAGGAAGAGACTAAAACTACGCAATATATATGAAATTATTATAAAGAATGTAATATAAGAATGATTAATTATTATTCAGTAGCGCAGGCAAGGGGAGCCCCCCCCCCCCCCACCTCTTTTGCAAAGTTTGGGCCAGGTTGTCCAGAACCTCCTTCATCAGACCCTCTCCATTTGTATCCAATAAGGATGACATATATAGTTTATAGCAGTAGCCAATACAAAATTAATTTATAATTAATAAATCTATTATTATTAATAATTTATATTACTGTGTGTGTATTTGGGTCAGGTAAGTGAAATCTTTTGAATTCTGCATTGCTGAAAATTGACAATTTTAATACGCGTAAGAAATTCTTTGTAAAAAGGGTATTATGGGTATGTATTACTGTACCAACTGTTGGAAGTTGTGACCCTAGGATTGAGAACCTCTGGTTTAGAATGAACATATTCAGTAGTAGAATCTATTTTCATAACTTAAAAGATGTAGATAATTTACGAATCAATTTAGTCGCTATCTATCCTTGGTCAGGGATATTCTGAAGTGCTCAGACTAGGGAGGAAGGAAGGAGGTAAAAGTATTTTTGAACTGATTGCCTCAACCATGTATCTGCGCTTTTGATTACCACCACTATTGTGAGTTTTGTAGACCTGTTAATTTATAGAAATGTAGGTTAAATGTGAGATATTTAAAATCAACTGTTTATTCTACGCACATTAATAAATGTGATTCGTAATTTACGTTGTTTTTAACCATCACTTAATCACTAATCCATGTGAAATTGTCTCATAGCATGTTCTGCGTCAGAAATCTGGGTACCCTTTGAAAAAATACGTGTGTGTGTGTGTGTGTGTAGACCAGTGTTGTTGGTAACGATTGCTGGCTTAGGCACCCCCTTTATAAAATTCCTGCGCCCCTGATATTATTACATTATATATTTTGCAATAAATTTATTGCAGTATTTTATACTGCAAGTAAAGATAAAAGATATGAATACTAGTGTACAAACATCAAACAAGTCTACATAAAAAGAGAAAAGGTTTGAGATACCATTGTTAATGCTCTGAATTTCTGAACCACTTTTCATGTACCTAGCTTGAGGATATATATATATATATATATATATATATATATATATAAAATTTTATATACAGGGTGTGGCATAAATCGGTTTACCGAGAATAATGGAATCACCTTGTAAAGAATAATATTTATCATTTACTACAGAAATTATTCAAAGTGTCCTCCATCATGTTCAATACATACGTTGCATCTTTGAACCACTGAACAACAAATAGGGCAGCACAGTTCTTTGTTATTATTCAACGTCTCGAACTCTTGGCGTATCAAAGTCATCGTGTGATCGAAGTCCCGAGGTTTCTGGCCGTTGACTCTATCTTTGATTATACCCCACATTGAATAATCACATTACAGTAATTATTCAATATGGGATATAATCAAAGATAGAGTCAACGGCCAGAAACCTCGGGACTTCGATCACACGAACACTTTGATACGCCAAGAGTTCGAGACGTTGAATAATAAAGAATTGTGCTGCCCTATTTGTTGTTCAATGGTTCAAAGATGCAACGTATGTATTGAACATGATGGAGGACATTTTGAATAATTTCTGTAGTAAATGATAAATAGTATTCTTCACAAGGTGATTCCATTATTCTCGGTAAACCGACTTATGCCGCACCCTGTGTGTGTGTATATATATATATATATATATATATGTTATTTACTTATTTATTTACAAATATATAGTTTTCATAGATGAGTATAATTTCATTATTAAATGCAGATGCTGTATAAGTTTACACAGTTATACGCTGCTTTTAGCCGTGGCCAATGTCGTAACACCCCTTCCCGGAGATCAACGAAGTTAAGCGACATTGGGTCTGGGTAGTAGTTGGATGGGAGACCGTCCTCCGCGCCCAGATTATGTAGCGACCCGTGATTCGGATCCCACGTAAAGCTGTAGGTCCCCTCCGTCATATGACCTTAGATGTTGCGAAGGAGGTAAAACAACCCCAATAATAATAATAATTATGTGGTCAGTTGATGATTGCGGTGACTATATATATATATATAAATATATATAGTCTAAACGTCACTAAAAGGAAAATGAATAGCAACACAAAAACATAAACACGAGGACGCGGGCTGTTCGGTTCATGGGCTGACCTAAGCAGCATGTAATTTTCTGTCTACGGGAATCGTTGATTCTAAATCTTATTTGGTGTCTGATCTAAGATGACTAGTTGGTGATTACGTTACGTTGTCTAATTATTATGTCAGTTAGGGGTAATGTCTATAGCTTTTAAATTTGTAAAGTAGGACTGGGTTTGTTGACGCTGGTGCAAATGATAGACCCCGAAAAAGATCTAAAGCAAAGCATCTGTAAGTACCTTTCATGTCTAATTGCTAACCTAATACATAACGGGGTCTAACAACCCACGTTATTACAATGATGAACAAAAAAAACTAACTTGAAGTGAACGAAATAAACTAAATAAACTTTTTTAGTGGCTACTCATATAAAACTCGTATAAAACTAGAGTTCAAAGTTGACCTGCAGATCTCCACAGTATAGATAGAATACAGCGACTTGTTTAGTTCTTTATACAGTACAGAGAAATTTTAAATTTTTAATGCTGAAAGTGTTTTGTATTCAGGCACTCTGTCTCGTACTTCTTAATGTTTAAAAATGAACAGCATTACAGGTCAATAGTTCGAACAAAAGACGGGCATTTCTTTTGTTCACTAATTCTTTGGATCTTTTCCATTTTATGGGAACCACCATTTTTTTTAAATAAATACATGGTTTTACAGCATTTTTTATCCTGATTCCAAATATATTATTCTTTTTCAGGAGAAATAAAAAAATAAGAAAGTTATAGTCAATAAATTTTTATTATTTATATGATATGCCACGATGACGTCATTTGTACGATAACGTCATCGTAAGCTCAGTTAGGGCCTAATAGCCTATTTCTAATAGTTCAAATCAGTTGTTAATTTACCTTGAATGAAAATATTTGCTTCGACTTGACAATATGGAAAATTATAACTTAATTTGGCTAGCAACAATCGTGGAACAATCGTGGATTATAACAATTACTTTAGAGAGGTAATTAAGTTTTAAACAATTAACCTAACTAAACTAACCTAACCTAACTAAACTAACCTATCCTAACTTAAACTATGCAATATGAGAAAATAAAGAAATATCGTATAAATAATAAAATATTAATGACTATAACTTTCTTATTTTGTATTTCTCCTGCAAAAGAATAATATATTTGGAATCAGCATAAAAAAATGCTTCAAAACAATATATTTATTTAAAAAAATGGTGGTTCCCATAAAATGGAAGACCCAATTCTTTTTCTGCACATTAAACTAAAGGATAAAATAAAAAAGAGAATAAGGCTTTTATTTATTTATAAAAATACAATAATGAATATGACAAACACAGTTCCATATACCAAATTAAATAAATTTCTTAAAGAATATAGTAATTAAATATATATATTATACTATCTCATTCAAATTTAGCTTAATTTCATTATAATTAAACCGCGTGTAATTTACGTTTATTTGTATAAGCTACGTTTTACGACTTAAAAAAAATGATAATACAATTTTCATGTTTTTCTTATACGGACACGTTTGTGGTTTGACTGGCAAATTCTGAGGTTACGTAATAAACGTCTAAATACAGATTCTAATTCATAAATTTTGTTTATTAAAAAAAAAGTTTTCATTTGATATAAAAATGTTTGGCACTCATAAAATCGTGTTAAGTTAAAATAAAAAAAAAACCTGGACTGGTTGTTTCATGAACCATCCCAAAATGGAGTTCTATACGAGAAGATCGTTAATGTTTATTCATACGAGAATCGCCCACTAGCTCAGTCAGTGGTTACGGTGGCGGGCTCTGAGCGGTGAGACTTTGGTTCGCTCACAGCCACTGGCATCGGGTGGAGTGGAATTGACCGCTTACTCCGTTTCTGCTCTGGCTCAGGTGACCCTTGGGGGACACTCACCCTTACGTAGTGGGTAAATGAGCTTCTCGGATGTTTCTTGGATAATTCATACGGGAACACAAAAGGCAAGGGGCGTAAGACCTCACGAAGAAAATTTTGAAGTGCGTAAATCCGCTTTGAATTTGGTGATTCCGAAAACTAGAGTAAATTGAAAGTTGACATTTCCAACCGCAAGAAAGATATGAAAATACCGCTGAGATCATGAGAATACCATAAGTATGGCGCTGAAGTACCACTAGAATACAATTTAAAATGTCATTTGGACGATTTGGTAAATGAAAATAGAATAAAAAGCAACAGTTACGCGTAACCACGAACCTGAGAAGAACAATTTATCCTCTTTGAATTATTTAGATTTTACGAGTGAAAATGGGAATCATAAAAAACCAACCAGCCACTGAAACATTTCAACCATTTAAGTTTTAATAATAAATAGAGAGAGTTAAAGACTAGAATCTATTCATACAGGTACAGTTAGATATTTGCAGAGAAGTTTTGTCGTAATAAAGTTAAAAATTATTCAATAAATATATAAAAAAAATGTTAGTATAAACAATAATAAATAAAAGCTGTTCTAATACTACTAATAAAATACTAATAATGTTTGTCACTATGTATATCGATTTTACTTTAAAAAGAAATAACTAACTACCTGAACACATAACAATGACTCTTTAACATTCTAAACAATACTAAAGAAAATAATATAAGAATAACATCTTTAGTCCGTCCCGTGTGTGTGTGTGTGTGTGTGTTTGTGTGTGTGTTCTTTGGAAGCGATGTAACCCCAACCCTGTTCCATCCAACTGTACAAATGCCCAAAGAAATTATATAATTTCTAAAAGCATTACAACTATACTTTTTTGAACAATTCTATTACAGACGAGATCGTCTTTGGTTAAAAATTAAAACCGGGTAAAACCGATGTGAGAGCAAAACAGTACGGACAGAAAATAATACAAAAGAGCTTAGATATTAATATCAGACTTAATATGTATAAAATATATAAATTTTATAAGGCAATGAAATGTGAATTAATTAATAACATTAAAGTTTTCATAAAAGTTTCAATAAAATCAATCCAATTCAGTTAACCTCCTTACTCACTCTCTTTATATTTCTCTCCGGAATCGTGCAAAATCTGTTCTTCGACTCGCCAAATATTCATTCATCAGATAAAAATGTGAAAACTATCAAATTCTAATTCTTATCGCTCTTCTGGCATCTAGCCTAAAAACCTCTCCAAAACTTAACTTCTTTTTCATTTTGATGGCTCAGTTGCCGTCTCTTCTGATAAAGCTGAACTTTTCACCTCTAACTCAACCCTGGACGATTCCGGTGCTGTTCCCCATCTCCTCCACATTCTGACTTTGTTATGTCTGAAATTAGAATCTCCCCCTAAAATTTTTTTTTTTTTTGCCCTACTGGGACCCTGATGGGGTCCCTCCTGTTTTTCTCAAGAATTCTGTTTCTGTGCTGACACCCTGCCAGGCAAACTCTTCCGTCTTTCTTCATCTGATACTTTTCTGTCCTGCTGAAAGTTCGCTTTCATTGAGACTGTCCCAAAGGATGACCGCTCTCAACCCTCCAACTATCGTCCAATTCCCTTAATTTCTTGCCTTTCTAATTTTTTAATCTATCTTTAATAGGAATATTCTTAAACACCTCTCTAATCTCAATCTTCTTTCAGATCGTCAGTTTGGGTTCCACAAAGAATTCTACTGACGACCTTTTTGCGCATCTATCTGACTCTTGGTCATCCTCCTTTCGGAATTTCGGTAAAACGTTTACTATTGCGCTGGACATAAAAAAAAACCTTTTGAATGAGTTCGACACAAATCCTTAATTCGAAACTGCTCTCCTTTGGTTTCTATCCTTCTGTCTGTACCTTCATCTCTGATTTCTTTTCTGGCCGATCTATAGCTACGGTTGTAAATGGTCACTGTTCTCCTAAAGCTATTAATAGTGGTGTTCCTCAGGGCTCTGTCCCGTCACCCACTCTCTCCCTTTTATTTATCAATGATCTATTAAGTAGCACTTCCAGTTCTATCCATTGCTATGTCAATGATTCATCCTTCACCTTCTCCACCCGCTTCACAAAACGTCCCTCTCGACAGTCGCTCCATGACTCGCGTGAGATAGATACGGTGCACCTGACCTCTGATCTTTCTCTTATCTCTGATGGGGGCTAGAGAAATGCTTCAAAAACCCAGTTCCTTCCTCTGTCTACTCGTTACAATCTTCTACACGACAGTCGCTCCATGACTCGCGTGAGATAGATACGGTGCACTTGACCTCTGATCTTTCTCTTATCTCTGATGGGGGCTAGAGAAATGCTTCAAAAACCCAGTTCCTTCCTCTGTCTACTCGTTACAATCTTCTACACGACAGTCGCTCCATGACTCGCGTGAGATAGATACGGTGCACATGACCTCTGATCTTTCTCTTATCTCTGATGGGGGCTAGAGAAATGCTTCAAAAACCCAGTTCCTTCCTCTGTCTACTCGTTACAATCTTCTCTACGACTATCCCCTCGTCTTCAACAATACACAACTTAATCCGTCCTCTTCTCTTAACATTCTCGGTGTTTTCTTTTTTCGCGATTTTTCCAGGAAAGATCACGAGGACTCTCGTTCTAAAACAGCTTCTAAGAGGTTAGGCGTGCTGTACCGGCTCCGCGGTCTCTTTACCCCCACTCAGTTGATGTCTCTGTACAGGGGTCTTATCCACCCCCTATATGGAGTACACTTCTAATGTGTATAGTGGCTCAACCCACGCAGCACTACTTGACTGGGTAAAATCAAAGGCTTTTCGTCTCATCAATTCCTCTTCGACGCAGTGTTGCCTCGCTCTCTCTTTACTATCGATATTATAACGGACACTGCTCTTCTGAACACTCAAACTGCATGCCACCTCCTCCAAGGAGAATACGCAGTACCAAAATTTCGGCACATTCTCATCCCTTTTCTCTCCAACTCTCTAACGCAAAGGTTAATCGGTTTCCTCAATCTTACAGCTACTCGTACTCAACCGGTCAACTCCGGAATAACCTTCCTCAAGTCATCTTTCCCCCTGCCTATGATTCGCAATTTTTCAAACGCAGAGTGTCCAGGCATTTCCAAAACTTTGGACCTCGATTTCGGCTCTCTTCTTCTCTATGATGGGCGTCGTTTTTACGGGCGTTCGCCCTTGGCCCCTCCTTCCTGCATTAAAAAAAATCTATATATACATACTAGACATTCGGTAATCGAACGTCTGGGTATTCCAATTTCGATTATTCCGACGATTACCAACGAAGACCATTCACACTACAGCCAGCAAATAACAGACTTTTTCGAGCGAAAACTGAAAGGACCATTTTACCTAATTTTACTTATTTAATCTTTTATTAAACTTTTTATGGCATTTTATTTGCGTATCATACTACTACTTATAAACTGTAATCGTCTCGGGGTATGGAGTAATTCATTGCTTAATTCGGGTATTCTAACGTGGTCTTGGTCCTTTGGTCCTTATCTGGTCCCATTACCGAATGTCTACCATATATGCTATTCCCTTCAATTTTTACTTCATAATAAACAATTTATTTCATATAATGCTATAGTCATTCACCATAAATGAGTATATGCATTAGCTGAAATAAATAGTGACTATATATATATATATATATATATAAATCAATTGGATTATGTTTCAGAGAAAATCATAGTATCTTAAAACAAAAAAATCGACATACATCAGGTCCACCGAGAATTACGACACCCATTGCATACCTATTTAACAGCCATCTGATACCCACTTCCTAAACAATGAGGTAGGCTTAAGCCCGTGTTGACAAGTACACACGTACCCATAATTAAGGGATAACAGACCTTGGTAGATAATTTTTAACTCGCCTTATCCCTTTTGTGGATGGGAATGTCTTTCATGTTTTAAATTTACAGGTAACCTAACATCCGAAACCCCTGCTCCTCAAACAAAAGGGTTAGCATGAACTTCCGAGTCACCCGAATATTATCAGTATAGGTAGCCGGCCCAAGTTAACCCAAGGAGGCGACGGAAGTCAAGCCCGAGACCTTCACTTTTGAGTTCAGCCCCTAACCGATAAAGCCAAGTTATTTTCAGACTAATTACATGACAAACAACACCATACTGTTATTAATACACGAGAGTTTTACGCACTTAGACTTTACATCATTTGTGTTTTTACCTAATAAATAAATAAATAAATAAATAAATAAATAATAATAATACTCAGTTATACAAGTAATGATTATTTTCGCGACTTAAACTCCTTGGCGGTATAAGGTCTACGTCGTGGTATCGAACACTGGGTCGTACTTCCGACGCCCGGACATTCGCTAACCTACTACCAGTACCGGAATTATACCGGACCACACTCTGCTCTTGGAGGGGGGCGGGGGGCGTTGGGGAGTAGCCCCCGCCTTCCGAAGAAGAATTAGTCGGGGTAATCATATCTAAATCTCCGTCGACATCGTCAATGTCTGACCAAGGAGAAAAAATATGTTAATAATTGTAAAATAGAGAAGGGCAATTATGAAACGTACAAGAATGGTACCAGTGGAATAGTCCCATCTATGCATCATCGTAGGGCACAAGGTGTAATTAACAAAAGCAATCACCAAACGACAATGTGAATTGGGAAGGAGTACTGTTCATATTCAAGTTTAAGCCTAAGAATACCTTGATTCGGGAATTGTAGCACGATCAGTTTGCGTGATATGTTATATGTACACATGAATGAATAAGAAGCGTAACTTTCATTTTTGTGAATACACCTTCAGCAGCAGCAGCAGCAGTAAATTAAAACTAATTTACCTCACCAACCTAACGAGTGATCACTAAATTTAATTTTATTTATAATAACGAAAATGACAAAATTGAGAGCTAAAGCACGCAGCCCAAAGGTGACTTCAAACCGGAGACGAATAGGCGAAGCTAATTCTCAAGCCATTCGTCCATCCCCAAAATGAAAAATTCCTCTTTCAACATCAAATTAGAATGGATCGTTTTTGATGATCATGGACATTACTCAAGGAAGTTATTTGACCATCCACTGCAATAAAGGCACTAAACATAAAATATCGTAGCAAACATGACGCCCAAAATGACAAAATCCGCGCACCGCGGGTCCGAGTAATCTCCTCTGGGTCGCATGCCTAGTCTTCGATTTTACTGTTTTGAACATACATAACACTATAATACGCATGCACACACACACACACACACACACACACAAATATATATATATACACACACATTTGTTTTTTCTTTTTTACCTCCGACAAAATGCCCCGTGTCCCGCGCGTGGGACTTCAACCTCCTCTGCTGTAGGATAAGTCGCAGAGACACCGCCAGAACACACAAGAGGATGCCAACAATTAATCCAAGGATGAGGTACAAAAGAAACTTCTCAAAATGCTCTGTAAATAAAAAGGGTTTACTTCTTGAAGCAAATCGTACAATCAAGCAGCAGCAATTTTATGCTCAATTTACAGCAGGTAATCAATTGGGTGTAATTTGTATTGTCCTCCATCAAGTCCAATAGTTTATTTAATAATATTCAGACCCAGAGCATCCCGTCACTCCCGTAACTCGATTAGTTAGGGCGCCGCTGGGCAGTGCTGAGGCTTCTCTGAGTCGTGTGTTCGAATCCCAGTGCTGCCAAGAGCTGGGCGGTTTTCTTTTTTGTATCTTGCGAGGTGGCGGGCTGCCCCCCCCCCACCTTTAATTAACTCTGGCTAAGGTAGTCCTGGCTCGGGGCCCCTAATCCCCCTTTCCTGGAGATGTGGGACAGTTGGATGTTACCTTTATATTCTGACCTTGAATTATTAACGAGTCCTTTGATTTTTTGTTGCATTCTTATTGCAAAGTTGAAAATTCACATTGGACACGTGTCCGGTAATACCCATTTCAGGGTCTCAAGAACTAAGCCAGGCACTTACACATTAGGGCATAATATATATCACTGTGACTATACCAACACTTCCCAGAACCTGAACTATCTGAACACTTAAATAATAAAAATAGAATAAATGGAGTAATATGAATTATACTTTCTATTTTTATTGTGACATCACTGAACTCCCGTGAATATAGTCACAGAAACTATATTTACCATTAACAAAATGACACTGAATAGCCTAGCCGAAAAGAGGCACTGACGAGCAGAACTTTACATTTGGTAAGCTGTGGGATACACACGCAAGTAGCCAAAAATGGTTATTAAAATGTCCAATGTTCTTAGGACGACCAAACATTTGGAGGCAACTGTTCATACGTACTGTTAATGAAAGCAACTGCCCTCATCCACTCCGTGATGATTCCACTTCCTTCTGTTGAGACCCAGCCAAGATGGCGACTGTGCAGTTTATTATATCATTCGTTGACATTGGTTGCCGAGATATGTCTATGCAAAAATTGAATCAAGAATTTAGAAATGCTGAAGAAAGGGGTTGAGACTAAGTTATTGAATACTAAATTCATCACTCAAATTCTGATAAAATGTGTAATTTTCTTAAACATATATATTTGGAATTAAGAAATTTTAGTTACGCATCATACAGTGTGTGTGTATAATCTATATATATATGATTCACACCCCACAAGGAAAAATGAAGTGATTCTAAGGGCTTTGGTGTATTTATTAATACAAAACTAAATTATTGAGCTTCCTTGGTAGGTTCAATAATTTAGGTTCCGTCTATAAAATTTACTGTGGAAAAGGAAAATAATGGGATGCTTATCATTTCTGGATCTAAAATTCGGAAATGCATAAATTAATTCAAATTTGAAGTTTCTCGCAAACCTACTAACAATAACACTTGTATTCATTTTAATTCTGACTATCAACCCTCAATAAAAAAAAAAAATTCTGTTTCTCAGACCATTAAGAGATGTTAGTCCTGAATTTTTAGATTCCGAGTTAAGTAATATTATGAACATTGGTATTAAATTATGTTATCTTATTCATTTCTTGATAACTGTCTTAGGAGAGCTAAGAAAGAGTATCATAATCGTGTAATTGTAAATGAATTTGATCGTAAAAATATCCTTAGCCTACCTTATCATGTAAATTTTAAACATCTTCCGACCTCAAAACCATTGGCATTAACGTTGTCTTTAAGTATAATAATTCGATAATAAAGAATAACCCAGCGCGTGAGATGTTAGACCCCGTTAGGGTTAGGTTAGAAGTTAGGTATAAATAATTCTTACAGGTACTTTTGCTTTAGGTTTTCTTGGGGCTTATATTTTGTTCTTTCGGTGGCCATTAACGCCAACGGCAACGAAACCTCAACCAACCCACTTCTACTTTATCTATTAATAAGCTACCGACCTTTACTCCTGCATAATAATTAAACGACCCAAAACTACAATATCTACACTCGAACCTGAGTTCCTTAGTTACCCTTTCATGCCGTATGGTCACACAGTTGACCATCAAATTTTATGAGGTTTTAGTCTTTCTGGAGATATCACATAAGTGTTTTTTTGTGGCATGAAAAGAAACGAAAATCAGGTATGAAAGGGTTAAAACCATGTCACCCAAAATACTTAAAATAGGCACAATATGTACACACACACACACACACACACATGGCAGCGATTAGTTAGGGTAGAAAATATGCATACTGCTCTGCCAGCGCCATAAACAAAACGGGCCGCTTGTCAGTTTATTTAGTTGGGGTTACCATTTTAGCATTTAGTGAACTTTTTCATTAGGTGACTAATATATATATATCGGGTGGCCACAAAAAAACTTTACTTAATTGAAAGTTTAATAACTGCAACAATTCAAAACTTATGCAATTGAGATTTTGCACACATTAACAGATGCATATAATCTATAATTGCTGGAATTTTCAAATATGTAGGTTCTATAGTTTTGTTACAGTGAACAATTTAAAAGCATATGTCTAAAAACAGCATGCCTGGTGTGCATCTGACACGTACGTGCGCTAGCGTTGGCTAAACTTAATGTAGCGTAGTATGACACGCGCGCTGGCGTAGGCTAAACCTAATGTGAATTTGCTTTCTTTTATTTTTCCGCTAAAACCCCGCCAGCATGACGTTAAGTAAAAGTGATAAAGCCATCATAGAAGCATGTGTCAAGGAAAAAGGTTGGAATGGAAATAGGATTGTCCGAGAATTCCCCGCAAAGAACTGGACTCGTCAAAGTGTTTATAACTTAATAAGAAAGATAAAGGATACTGGATCAACAGCTAGAAAACCCGGCAGCGGCAGGCCCAAAAGTGTTTCAACAGAAGAAAATAAGGCTGCCGTGGAGGAACTGATTCAATCCCAGGAGAATACACCAGGAACTCATCGCTCCCAGAGACAGATTGCGTACGACCTTGGGATTTCTCGCTCCTCTGTACAAGGGATTGTAAAACGTTTGAAATTGAAGGCCTACAAGAAAATTCGAGTTTCTCGGCGTGATCAGAATGTAAGACAGCGTAGAAAGACCCGCTGTAAATCCCTATATGAACGCTACTCAGCTGAAGACGTGCAAAAAGTTGTGTTTACAGACGAAAAGGATTTCACGTTGGAGGTGGCCAAAAACAGGCAAAATGACAGGGTTTATGGTTCAAGGAAAAAGGACATTCCTCCCTCCAGGCTTTATCATGAAACCTCACGATTCAGCAGAAAAGTAATGGTATCGGCGGGAATTTCATGGAAGGGGAAAACACGAATTCATTTTATTGCCACAAACGAAACTAAAGTTAACTCTGAGCGCTACATCAACCTGTTAGATAATGGGTTACTTCCTGATTGTCGTCAGCTGTATCCTGATGAGGCCTACATTTTCCAGCAAGATGGGGCACCCGCCCATACAAGCCGAGCGACCCAAAATCATCTAGAGCAGAGACCCTATTCATCAAAAAGGATGGATGGCCGCCTCAGTCTCCCGACTGTAATCTGATGGACTATTCAGTATGGGATTCCCTCATGGTGAAGGTTTACGGATGCCAGAAAGACAAATTCACCGAAGATGAACTTAAGGAGAAAATCAGTAGAGCATGGGAGGATATCACCTTAGATGAGGTTCGAAAGTGCATCTCCTCGTGGAAGAAGCGATTGAGGGCAGTTTACCAACAGGGAGGTGGTCACATTGACCATTTGTTTAAGTAAATTTTGTTAAGTTCAAATTCATTTTCTTCGGCATGCTATTTTTAGACATATGCTTTTAAATTGTTCACTGTAACAAAATTATAGAACCTACATATTTGAAAATTCCAGCAATTATATAGGGTGAACCAAATGTAGGTGGACAGTAAATGATAACGTTTATTTTGAGAATACATATTTAATTTTTTTGTATACTATAATACAAAATAAAATTTAAATAAATTTAGTTATAATATTTAATATAATATAACACAAACACCATAGTTATAATGAACACCATAGTTATAATATAATATAACACAAACCTTATTCAACCTACTGTCCACCTACTTTTGGTTCACCGTGTATATAGATTATAACCATCTTAAATGCAAAAAACTTCACTTTTTTCTACGTGAAGGTCAAAATATGAAAATAAAAACCCACTCTAATAGACAGTTTATTTCCACGACAGTTTCGACGCCCACTGGCATCCTCCTCATCCGAGGAGGATGCCAGTGGGCGTCGAAACTGTCGTGGAAATAAACTCTGTCTATTAGAGTGGGTTTTTATTTTCATATTATAACCATCTGTTAATGTGTGCCAAAGCTCAATCGCATAAGTTTTGAATTGTTGCAGTTATTAAACTTTGAATTAAGTAAAGTTTTTTTGTGGCCACCCGATATATATATATGTTATTTACTTATTTATTTACAAATATATAGTTTTCATAGATGAGTATAATATAATTATTAAATGCAGATGCTGTATAAGTTTATACAGTTATACACTGCTTTTAGCCGTGGCCAATGTCGTAACACCCCTTCCCGGAGATCAACGAAGTTAAGCGACATTGGGTCTGGGTAGTTGTTGGATGGGAGACAGTCCTCCGCGCCCACATTATGTAGCGACCCGTGATTCGGATCCCACGTAAAGCTGTAGGTCCCCTCCGTCATATGACCTTAGATGTTGCGAAGGAGGTAAAACAACCCCAATAATAATAATTATGTGGTCAGTTGATGATTGCGGTGACTATATATATATATAAATATATAGTCTAAACGTCACTAAAAGGAAAATGAATAGCAACACAAAAACATAAACACGAGGACGCGGGCTGTTCGGTTCATGGGCTGACCTAAGCAGCATGTAATTTTCTGTCTACGGGAATCGTTGATTCTAAATCTTATTTGGTGTCTGATCTAAGATGACTAGTTGGTGATTACGTTAAGTTGTCTAATAATTATGTCAGTTAGGGGTAATGTCTATAGCTTTTAAATTTGTAAAGTAGGACTGGGTTTGTTGACGCTGGTGCAAATGATAGGCCCCGAAAGAAGATCTAAAGCAAAGCATCTGTAAGTACCTTTCATGTCTAATTGCTAACCTAATACATAACAGGGTCTAACAACCCACGTTATTACAATGATGGGATTAAGTAAAGATAAGCACCCCCAACCTTTTTTAGTTAGCTTTATAAGGCTAACTAACGAAAATATCACGACTTAACCTAACCAATTGTTAGGTCAACTGTACGCCCTTGACGATTGGTTAGGTCAGGTCGTGATATTTTCGTTAGTTAGCCTTATAAAGCTAACTAAAAAAGGTTGGGGTGCTTATCTTTACTTGATCCCAATGATGAACTAAAAAAAACTAACTTGAAGTGAACGAAATAAACTAAATAAACTTTTTTAGTGGCTACTCGTATAAAACTCGTATAAAACTAGAATTCAGTTGACCTGCAGATCTCCACAGTATAGATAGAATACAGCGACTTGTTTAGTTCTTTATACAGTACAGAGAAATTTAAAATTTTTAATGTTGAATGCTGAAAGCGTTTTGTATTCAGGCACTCTCTCTCGTACTTCCTAATGTTTAAAAATGAGCAGCATTACGGGTCAATAGTTCGAACAAAAGACGGGCATTTCTTTTGTTCACTAATTCTTTTACTGCACATTAAACTAAAGGATAAAATAAAAAAGAAAATAAGGCTTTTATTTATTTATAAAAATACAATAATGAATATGACAAACACAGTTCCATATACCAAATTAAATAAATTTCTTAAAGAATATAGTAATTAAATATATATATATACTATCTCATTCAAATTTAGCTTAATTTCATTATAATTAAACCGCGTGTAATTTACGTTTATTTGTATAAGCTACGTTTTACGACTTAAAAAAAATTATAATACAATTTTCATGTTTTTCTTATACGGACACGTTTGTGGTTTGACTGGCAAATTCTGAGGTTACGTAATAAACGTCTAAATACAGATTCTAATTCATAAATTTTGTTTATTAAAAAAAAAAGTTTTCATTTAATATAAAAATGTTTGGCACTCATAAAATCGTGTTAAGTTAAAATAAAAAAAAAACCTGGACTGGTTGTTTCATGAACCATCCCAAAATGGAGTTCTATACGAGAAGATCGTTAATGTTTATTCATACGAGAATCGCCCACTAGCTCAGTCAGTGGTTACGGTGGCGGGCTCTGAGCGGTGAGACTTTGGTTCGCTCACAGCCACTGGCATCGGTGGAGTGGAATTGACCGCTTATTCCGTTTCTGCTCTGGCTCAGGTGACCCTTGGGGGACACTCACCCTTACGTAGTGGGTAAATGAGCTTCTCGGATGTTTCTTGAATAATTCATACGGGAACACAAAAGGCAAGGGGCGTAAGACCTCACGAAGAAAATTTTGAAGTGTGTAAATCCGCTTTGAATTTGGTGATTCCGAAAACTAGAGTAAATTGAAAGTTGACATTTCCAACCGCAAGAAAGATATGAAAATACCGCTGAGATCATGAGAATACCATAAGTATGGCGCTGAAGTACCACTAGAATACAATTTAAAATGTCATTTGGACGATTTGGTAAATGAAAATAAATAAAAAGCAACAGTTACGCGTAACCACGAACCTGAGAAGAACAATTTATCCTCTTTGAATTATTTAGATTTTACGAGTGAAAATGGGAATCATTAAAAAACCAACCAGCCACTGAAACATTTCAACCATTTAAGTTTTAATAATAAATAGAGAGAGTTAAAGACTAGAATCTATTCATACAGGTACAGTTAGATATTTGCAGAGAAGTTTTGTCGTAATAAAGTTAAAAATTATTCAATAAATATATAAAAAAAATGTTAGTATAAACAATAATAAATAAAAGCTGTTCTAATACTACTAATAAAATACTAATAATGTTTGTCACTATATCGATTTTACTTTAAAAAGAAATAACTAACTACCTGAACACATAACAATGACTCTTTAACATTCTAAACAATACTAAAGAAAATAATATAAGAATAATATCTTTAGTCCGTCCCGTAGGTGTGTGTGTGTGTGTGTTCTTTGGAAGCGATGTAACCCCAACCCTGTTCCATCCAACTGTACAAATGCCCAAAGAAATTATATAATTTCTAAAAGCATTACAACTATACTTTTTTGAACAAATCTATTACAGACGAGATCGTCTTTGGTTAAAAATTAAAACTGGGTAAAACCGATGTGAGAGCAAAACATAGTACGGACAGAAAATAATACAAAAGAGCTTAGATATTAATATCAGACTTAATATGTATAAAATATATAAATTTTATAAGGCAATGAAATGTGAATTAATTAATAACATTAAAGTTTTCATAAAAGTTTCATATAATCAATCCAATTCAGTTAACCTCCTACTCACTCTTTTATATTTCTCTCCGGAATCGTGCAAAATCTGTTCTTCGACTCGCCAAATATTCATTCATCAGATAAAAATGTGAAAATCTATCAAATTCTAATTCTTCTCGCTCTTCTGGCATCTAGCCTAAAAAAACCTCTCCAAAAACTTAACTTCTTTTTCATTTTGATGGCTCAGTTGCCGTCTCTTCTGATAAAGCTGAACTTTTCACTCTAACTCAACCCTAGACGATTCCGGTGCTGTTCCTCCATCTCCTCCACATTCTGATTTTGTTATGTCTGAAATTAGAATCTCCCCCTAAAATGTTTTTTTTTTTTTTGCCCTATCTGGGACCCTGATGGGGTCCCTCCTGTTATTCTGAACTCTGCTTCTGTGCTGACACCCTGCCAAGGCAAACTCTTCCGTCTTTCTCTTTCATCTGATACTTTTCTGTCCTGCTGAAAGTTCGCTTTCATTGAGACTGTCCCAAAGGATGACCGCTCTCAACCCTCCAACTATCGTCCAATTCCCTTAATTTCTTGCCTTTCTAATTTTTTAATCTATCTTTAATAGGAATATTCTTAAACACCTCTCTAATCTCAATCTTCTTTCAGATCGTCAGTTTGGGTTCCACAAAGAATGCTCTACTGACGACCTTTTTTGTGCATCTCTCTGACTCTTGGTCATCCTCCTTTCGGGATTTCGGTAAAACGTTTACTATTGCGCTGGACATAAAAAAAAACCTTTGAATGAGTTCGACACAAATCCTTAATTTCGAAACTGCTCTCCTTTGGTTTCTATCCTTCTGTCTGTACCTTCATCTCTGATTCCTTTTCTGGCCGATCTATAGCTACGGTTGTAAATGGTCACTGTTCTCCTAAAGCTATTAATAGTGGGGCTCTGTCCCGTCACCCACTCTCTCCCTTTTATTTATCAATGATCTATTAAGTAGCACTTCCAGTTCTATCCACTGCTATGTCAATGATTCCATCCTTCACTTCTCCACCCGCTTCACAAAACGTCCCTCTCAACAGTCGCTCCATTACTCGCGTGAGATAGATACGGTGCACCTGACCTCTGATCTTTCTCTTATCTCTGATGGGGGCTAGAGAAATGCTTCAAAAACCCAGTTCCTTCCTCTGTCTACTCGTTACAATCTTCTACACGACAGTCGCTCCATGACTCGCGTGAGATAGATACGGTGCACTTGACCTCTGATCTTTCTCTTATCTCTGATGGGGGCTAGAGAAATGCTTCAAAAACCCAGTTCCTTCCTCTGTCTACTCGTTACAATCTTCTACACGACAGTCGCTCCATGACTCGCGTGAGATAGATACGGTGCACATGACCTCTGATCTTTCTCTTATCTCTGATGGGGGCTAGAGAAATGCTTCAAAAACCCAGTTCCTTCCTCTGTCTACTCGTTACAATCTTCTACACGACAGTCGCTCCATTACTCGCGTGAGATAGATACGGTGCACCTGACCTCTGATCTTTCTCTTATCTCTGATGGGGCTAGAGAAATGCTTCAAAAACCCAGTTCCTTCCTCTGTCTACTCGTTACAATCTTCTACACGACAGTCGCTCCATGACTCGCGTGAGATAGATACGGTGCACCTGACCTCTGATCTTTCTCTTATCTCTGATGGGGGCTAGAGAAATGCTTCAAAAACCCAGTTCCTTCCTCTGTCTACTCGTTACAATCTTCTACACGACAGTCGCTCCATTACTCGCGTGAGATAGATACGGTGCACCTGACCTCTGATCTTTCTCTTATCTCTGATGGGGGCTAGAGAAATGCTTCAAAAACCCAGTTCCTTCCTCTGTCTACTCGTTACAATCTTCTACACGACATCCGCTCCATGACTCGCGTGAGATAGATACGGTGCACCTGACCTCTGATCTTTCTCTATCTCTGAGGGGGCTAGAGAAATGCTTCAAAAACCCAGTTCCTTCTCTGTCTACCGTTACAATCTTCTACACGACAGTCGCTCCATTACTCGCGTGAGATAGATACGGTGCACCTGACCTCTGATCTTTTCTCTTATCTCTGATGGGGGCTAGAGGAAATGCTTCAAAAACCCAGTTCCTTCCTCTGTCTACTCGTTACATCTTCTACACGACAGTCGCTCCATGACTCGCGTGAGATAGAGAAATGCTTCAAAAACCCAGTTCCTTCCTCTGTCTAACTCGTTACAATCTTCTTACACGACAGTCGCTCCATTACTCGCGTGAGATAGATACGGTGCACCTGACCTCTGAATCTTTCTCTTATCTCTGATGGGGGCTAGAGAATGCTTCAAAAACCCAGTTCCTTCCTCTGTCTACTCGTTACAATCTTCTACACGACAGTCGCTCCATGACTCGCGTGAGAATAGATACGGTGCACCTGACCTCTGATCTTTCTCTTATCTCTGATGGGGGCTAGAAAATGCTTCAAACCCAGTTCCTTCCTCTGTCTACTCGTTTACAATCTTCTACACGACAGTCGCTCCATTACTCGCGTGAGATAGATACGGTGCACCTGACCTCTGATCTTTCTCTTATCTCTGATGGGGGCTAGAGAAATGCTTCAAAAACCCGTTTCCTTCCTCTGTCTACTCGTTACAATCTTCTACACGACAGTCGCTCCATGACTCGCGTGAGATAGATACGGTGCACCTGACCTCTGATCTTTCTCTTATCTCTGATGGGGGCTAGAGAAATGCTTCAAAACCCAGTTCCTTCCTCTGTCTACTCGTTACAATCTTCTACACGACAGTCGCTCCTGACTCGCGTGAGATAGATACGGTGCACCTGACCTCTGATCTTTCTCTTATCTCTGATGGGGGCTAGAGAAATGCTTCAAAACCCAGTTCCTTCCTCTGTCTACTCGTTACAAATCTTCTACACGACAGTCGTCCATTACTCGCGTGAGATAGATACGGTGCACCTGACCTCTGATCTTTCTCTTATCTCTGATGGGGGCTAGAGAAATGCTTCAAAACCCAGTTCCTTCCTCTGTCTACTCGTTACAATCTTCTACACGACAGTCGCTCCATTACTCGCGTGAGATAGATACGGTGCACCTGACCTCTGATCTTTCTCTTATCTCTGATGGGGGCTAGAGAAATGCTTCAAAAACCCAGTTCCTTCCTCTGTCTACTCGTTACAATCTTCTACACGACAGTCGCTCCATGACTCGCGTGAGATAGATACGGTGCACCTGACCTCTGATGTCTTTCTCTTATCTCTGATGGGGGCTAGAGAAATGCTTCAAAAACCCAGTTTCCTTCTCTGTCTACTCGTTACAATCTTCTACACGACAGTCGCTCCATTACTCGCGTGAGATAGATACGTGCACCTGACCTCTGTCTTTCTCTTATCTCTGATGGGGGCTAGAGAAATGCTTCAAAAACTCAGTTCCTTCCTCTGTCTACTCGTTACAATCTTCTACACGACAGTCCGCTCCATGACTCGCGTGAGATAGATACGGTGCACCTGACCTCTGATCTTTCTCTTATCTCTGATGGGGCTAGAGAAATCCTTCAAAACCCAGTTCCTTCTTCTGTCTACTCGTTACAATCTTCTACACGACAGTCGCTCCATTACTCGCGTGAGATAGATACGGTGCACCTGACCTCTGATCTTTCTCTTATCTCTGATGGGGCTAGAGAAATGCTTCAAAAACCCAGTTCCTTCCTCTGTCTACTCGTTACAATCTTCTACACGACAGTCGCTCCATGACTCGCGTGAGATAGATACGGTGCACCTGACCTCTGATCTTTCTCTTATCTCTGATGGGGCTAGAGAATGCTTCAAAAACCCAGTTCCTTCCTCTGTCTACTCGTTACAATCTTCTACACGACAGTCGCTCCATGACTCGCGTGAGATAGATACGGTGCACCTGAACCTCTGATCTTTCTCTATCTCTGATGGGGGCTAGAGCATGCTTCAAAAACCCAGTTCCTTCCTCTGTCTACTCGTTACATCTCTACACGACAGTCGCTCCATGACTCGCGTGAGATAGATACGGTGCACCTGACCTCTGATCTTTCTCTTATCTCTGATGGGGGCTAGAGAAATGCTTCAAAAAACCCAGTTCCTTCCTCTGTCTACTCGTTACAATCTTCTACACGACAGTCGCTCCATTACTCGCGTGAGATAGATACGGTGCACCTGACCTCTGATCTTTCTCTATCTCTGATGGGGGCTAGAGAAATGCTTCAAAAACCCAGTTCCTTCCTCTGTCTACTCGTTACAATCTTCTACACGACAGTCGCTCCATGACTCGCGTGAGATAGATACGGTGCACCTGACCTCGATCTTTCTCTTATCTCTGATGGGGGCTAGAGAAATGCTTCAAAACCCAGTTCCTTCCTCTGTCTACTCGTTACAATCTTCTACACGACAGTCCGCTCCATTACTCGCGTGAGATAGATACGGTGCACCTGACCTCTGATCTTTCTCTTATCTCTGATGGGGGCTAGAGAAATGCTTCAAAAACCCAGTTCCTTCCTCTGTCTACTCGTTACAATCTTCTACACGACAGTCGCTCCATTACTCGCGTGAGATAGATACGGTGCACCTGACCTCTGATCTTTCTCTTATCTCTGATGGGGGCTAGAGAAATGCTTCAAAAACCCAGTTCCTTCCTCTGTCTACTCGTTACAATCTTCTACACGACAGTCGCTCCATGACTCGCGTGAGATAGATACGGTGCACCTGACTCTGATCTTTCTCTTATCTCTGATGGGGGCTAGAGAAATGCTTCAAAACCCAGTTCCTTCCTCTGTCTACTCGTTACAATCTTCTACACGACAGTCGCTCCATTACTCGCGTGAGATAGATACGGTGCACCTGACCTCTGATCTTTCTCTTATCTCTGATGGGGCTAGAGAAATGCTTCAAAAACCCAGTTCCTTCCTCTGTCTACTCGTTACAATCTTCTACACGACAGTCGCTCCATGACTCGCGTGAGATAGATATGGTGCACCTGACCTCTGATCTTTCTCTTATCTCTGATGGGGCTAGAGAAATGCTTCAAAAACCCAGTTCCTTCCTCTGTCTACTCGTTACAATCTTCTACACGACAGTCGCTCCATTACTCGCGTGAGATAGATACGGTGGCACCTGACCTCTGATTTTTCTCTTATCTCTGATGGGGGCTAGAGAAATGCTTCAAAAACCCAGTTCCTTCCTCTGTCTACTCGTTACAATCTTCTACACGACAGTCGCTCCATTACTCGCGTGAGATAGATACGGTGCACCTGACCTCTGATCTTTCTCTTATCTCTGATGGGGGCTAGAGAAATGCTTCAAAAACCCAGTTCCTTCCTCTGTCTACTCGTTACAATCTTCTACACGACAGTCGCTCCATGACTCGCGTGAGATAGATACGGTGCACCTGACCTCTGATCTTTCTCTTATCTCTGATGGGGGCTAGAGAAATGCTTCAAAAACCCAGTTCCTTCCTCTGTCTACTCGTTACAATCTTCTACACGACAGTCGCTCCATTACTCGCGTGAGATAGATACTGGTGCACCTGACCTCTGATCTTTCTCTTATCTCTGATGGGGGCTAGAGAATGCTTCAAAAACCCGTTCCTTCCTCTGTCTACTCGTTACAATCTCTACACGACAGTCGCTCCATGACTCGCGTGAGATAGATACGGTGCACCTGACCTCTGATCTTTCTCTTTATCTCTGATGGGGGCTAGAGAAATGCTTCAAAAACCCAGTTCCTTCCTCTGTCTACTCGTTACAATCTTCTACACGACAGTCGCTCCATACTCGCGTGAGATAGATACGGTGCACCTGACCTCTGATCTTTCTCTTATCTCTGATGGGGGCTAGAGAAATGCTTCAAAAACCCAGTTCCTTCCTCGTCTACTCGTTACAATCTTCTACACGACAGTCGCTCCATTACTCGCGTGAGATAGATACGGTGCACCTGACCTCTGATCTTTCTCTTATCTCTGATGGGGGCTAGAGAAATGCTTCAAAAACCCAGTTCCTTCCTCTGTCTACTCGTTACAATCTTCTACACGACAGTCGCTCCATGACTCGCGTGAGATAGATACGGTGCACCTGACCTCTGATCTTTCTCTTATCTCTGATGGGGGCTAGAGAAATGCTTCAAAAACCCAGTTCCTTCCTCTGTCTACTCGTTACAATCTTCTACACGACAGTCGCTCCATTTACTCGCGTGAGATAGATACGGTGCACCTGACCTCTGATCTTTCTCTTATCTCGATGGGGGCTAGAGAAATGCTTCAAAAACCCAGTTCCTTCCTCTGTCTACTCGTTTCAATCTTCTACACGACAGTCGCTCCATGACTCGCGTGAGATAGATATGGTGCACCTGACCTCTGATCTTTCTCTTATCTCTGATGGGGCTAGAGAAATGCTTCAAAACCCAGTCCTTCCTCTGTCTACTCGTTACAATCTTCTACACGCAGTCGCTCCATTACTCGCGTGAGATAGATACGGTGCACCTGACCTCTGTTTTTCTCTTATCTCTGATGGGGCTAGAGAAATGCTTCAAAAACCCGTTCCTTCCTCTGTCTACTCGTTACAATCTTCTACACGACAGTCGCTCCATTACTCGCGTGAGATAGATACGGTGCACCGACCTCTGATCTTTCTCTTATCTCTGATGGGGCTAGAGAAATGCTTCAAAAACCCAGTTCCTTCCTCTGTCTACTCGTTACAATCTTCTACACGACAGGTCGCTCCATGACTCGCGTGAGATAGATACGGTGCACCTGACCTCTGATCTTTCTCTTATCTCTGATGGGGGCTAGAGAAATGCTTCAAAAACCCAGTTCCTTCCTCTGTCTACTCGTTACAATCTTCTACACGACAGCGCTCCATTACTCGCGTGAGATAGATACGTGCACCTGACCTCTGATCTTTCTCTTATCTCTGATGGGGGCTAGAGAAATGCTTCAAAAACCCATTCCTTCCTCTGTCTACTCGTTACAATCTTCTACACGACAGTCGCTCCATGACTCGCGTGAGATAGATACGGTGCACCTGACCTCTGATCTTTCTCTTTATCTCTGATGGGGGCTAGAGAAATGCTTCAAAAACCCAGTTCCTTCCTCTGTCTACTCGTTACAATCTTCTACACGACAGTCGCTCCATTACTCGCGTGAGATAGATACGGTGCAACCTGACCTCTGATCTTTCTCTTATCTCTGAATTGGGGGCTAGAGAAATGCTTCAAAAACCCAGTTCCTTCCTCTGTCTACTCGTTACAATCTCTACACGACTATCCCCCGTCTTCACAATACACAACTTAATCCGTCCTCTTCTCTAACATTCTCGTGTTTTCTTTTTTCGCGATTTTTCAGGAAAGATCACGAGGACTCTCGTTCTAAAACAGCTTCTAAGAGGTTAGGCGTGCTGTACCGGCTCCGCGCTCTCTTTACCCCGACTCAGTTGTGTCCTCTGTACAGGAGTCTTATCCACCCCCTATATGGAGTACATTCTAATGTGTATAGTGGCTCAACCCACGCAGCACTACTTGACTGGGTAAAATCAAGGCTTTTCGTCTCATCAATTCCTCTCCAACGCAGTGTTGCCTCGCTCTCTCTTTACTATCGATATATAACGGACACTGCTCTTCTGAACACTCAAACTGCATGCCACTTCCTCCAAGGAGAATACGCAGTACCAAATTTCGGCACATTCTCATCCCTTTTCTCTCCAACTCTCTAACGCAAAGGTTAATCGGTTTCCTCAATCTTACAGCTACTCGTACTCAACCGTCAACTCCGAAATAACCTTCCTCAAGTCTCTTTCCCCCTGCCTATGATTCGCAATTTTTCAAACGCAGAGTGTCCAGGCATTTCCAAAACTTTGGACCTCGATTTCGGCTCTCTTCTTCTTCTATGATTAGGCGTCGTTTTTACGGGCGGTTTCGCCCTTGGCCCCTCCTTCCTGCATTAAAAAAAATATATATATATATGCTAGACATTCGGTAATCGAACGTCTGGGTATTCCAATTTCGATTATTCCGACGATTACCAACGAAGACCATTCACACTACAGCCAGCAAATAACAGACTTTTTCGAGCGAAAAACTGAAAGGACCATTTTACTAATTTTACTTATTTAATCTTTTATTAAACTTTTTAGGGCATTTTATTTGCGTATCATACTACTACTTATAAACTGTAATCGTCTCGGGGGTATGGGTAATTCATTGCTTAATTCGGGTATTCTAACGTGGTCTTGATCCTTTGGTCCTTATCTGGTCCCATTACCGAATGGCTACCATATATGCTATTCCCTTCAATTTTTACTTCATAATAAACAATTTATTTCATATAATGCATAGTCATTCACCATAAATGAGTATATGCATTAGCTGAAATAAATAGTGACTATATATATATATATATATATATAAATCAATTGGATTATGTTTCAGAGAAAATCATAGTTATCTTAAAACAAAAAAATCGACATACATCAGGTCCACCGAGAATTACGACACCCATTGCATACCTATTTAACAGCCATCTGATACCCACTTCCTAAACAATGAGGTAGGCTTAAGCCCGTGTTGACAAGTACACACGTACCCATAATTAAGGATAACAGACCTTGGTAGATAATTTTTTACTCGCCTTATCCTTTTGTGGATGGGAATGTCTTTCATGTTTTTAAATTTACAGGTAACCTAACATCCGAAACCCTGCTCCTTCAAACAAAAGGGTTAGCATGAACTTCCGAGTCACCCCGAATATTTCAGTATAGGTAGCCGGCCCAAGTTAACCCAAGGAGGCGACGGAAGTCAAGCCCGAGACCTCACTTTTGAGTTCAGCCCCTAACCGATAAAGCCAAGTTATTTTCAGACTAATTACATGACAAACAAACCATACTCTTATTAATACACGAGAGTTTTACGCACTTAGACTTTACATCATTTTGTGTTTTACCTAATAAATAATAAATAAAATAAATATACTCAGTTATACAAGTAATGATTATTTTTCGCGACTTAAACTCCTTGGCGGTATAAGGTCTACGTCGTGTATCGAACACTGGTCGTACTTCGACGCCCGGACATTCGCTAACCTACTACCAGTACCGAATTATAC
The DNA here is from genome assembly GCA_023014485.1 of Bathynomus jamesi. Classification (NCBI taxonomy): domain Eukaryota; kingdom Metazoa; phylum Arthropoda; class Malacostraca; order Isopoda; family Cirolanidae; genus Bathynomus; species Bathynomus jamesi. Next base: position 975,670 of record JAJOZX010000674.1, read on the forward strand.
CGGACCACACTCTGCGCTTGGAGGGGGCGGGGGCGTTGGGGTAGCCCCGCCTTCCGAAGAAGAATTAGTCGGGTAATCATATCTAAATCTCCGTCGACGTCGTCATGTCTGACCAAGGAGAAAAATATGTTAATAATTGTAAAATAGAGAAGGCAATTATGAAAACGTACAAGAATGGTACAGTGGAATAGTCCCATCTAGCATCATCGTAGGGCACAAGGTGTAATTAACAAAAGCAATCACCAAAACGACAATGTGAATTGCGAAGGAGTACTGTTCATATTCAAGTTTAAGCCTAAGAATACCTTGATTCGGGAATTGTTGCACGATCAGTTTGCGTGATATGTTATATGTACACATGAATGATAGAGCGTAACTTTCATTTTTGTGAATACCCTTCAGCAGCAGCAGCAGCAGTAAATTAAAACTAATTTACCTCACCAACCTAACGAGTGATCACTAAATTTAATTTTATTTATAATAACGAAAATGACAAAATTGAGAGCTAAAGCACGCAGCCCAAGGTGACTTCAACCGGAGACGAATAGGCGAAGCTAATTCTCAAGCCATTCGTCCATCCCCAAAATGAAAATTCCTCTTTCAACATCAAATTAGAATGGATCGTTTTTGATGATCATGGACATTACTCAAGGAAGTTATTTGACCATCCACTGCAATAAAGGCACTAAACATAAAATATCGTAGCAAACATGACGCCCAAAATGACAAAATCCGCGCACCGCGGGTCCGAGTAATCTCCTCTGGGTCGCATGCCTAGTCTTCGATTTTACTGTTTTGAACATACATAACACTATAATACGCATGCACACACACACACACACACACACACAATATATATATATATACACACACATTTGTTTTTTCTTTTTTACCTCCGACAAAATGCCCCGTGTCCCGCGCGTGGGACTTCAACCTCCTCTGCTGTAGGATAAGTCGCAGAGACACCGCCAGAACACACAAGAGGATGCCAACAATTAATCCAAGGATGAGGTACAAAAGAAACTTCTCAAAATGCTCTGTAAATAAAAAGGGTTTACTTCTTGAAGCAAATCGTACAATCAAGCAGCAGCAATTTTATGCTCAATTTACAGCAGGTAATCAATTGGGTGTAATTTGTATTGTCCTCCATCAAGTCCAATAGTTTATTTAATAATATTCAGACCCAGAGCATCCCGTCACTCCCGTAACTCGATTAGTTAGGGCGCCGCTGGGCAGTGCTGAGGCTTCTCTGAGTCGTGTGTTCGAATCCCAGTGCTGCCAAGAGCTGGGCGGTTTTCTTTTTTGTATCTTGCGAGGTGGCGGGCTGCCCCCCCCCACCTTTAATTAACTCTGGCTAAGGTAGTCCTGGCTCGGGGCCCCTAATCCCCCTTTCCTGGAGATGTGGGACAGTTGGATGTTACCTTTATATTCTGACCTTGAATTATTAACGAGTCCTTTGATTTTTTGTTGCATTCTTATTGCAAAGTTGAAAATTCACATTGGACACGTGTCCGGTAATACCCATTTCAGGGTCTCAAGAACTAAGCCAGGCACTTACACATTAGGGCATAATATATATCACTGTGACTATACCAACACTTCCCAGAACCTGAACTATCTGAACACTTAAATAATAAAAATAGAATAAATGGAGTAATATGAATTATACTTTCTATTTTTATTGTGACATCACTGAACTCCCGTGAATATAGTCACAGAAACTATATTTACCATTAACAAAATGACACTGAATAGCCTAGCCGAAAAGAGGCACTGACGAGCAGAACTTTACATTTGGTAAGCTGTGGGATACACACGCAAGTAGCCAAAAATGGTTATTAAAATGTCCAATGTTCTTAGGACGACCAAACATTTGGAGGCAACTGTTCATACGTACTGTTAATGAAAGCAACTGCCCTCATCCACTCCGTGATGATTCCCACTTCCTTCTGTTGAGACCCAGCCAAGATGGCGACTGTGCAGTTTATTATATCATTCGTTGACATTGGTTGCCGAGATATGTCTATGCAAAAATTGAATCAAGAATTTAGAAATGCTGAAGAAAGGGGTTGAGACTAAGTTATTGAATACTAAATTCATCACTCAAATTCTGATAAAATGTGTAATTTTCTTAAACATATATATTTGGAATTAAGAAATTTTAGTTACGCATCATACAGTGTGTGTGTATAATCTATATATATATGATTCACACCCCACAAGGAAAAATGAAGTGATTCTAAGGGCTTTGGTGTATTTATTAATACAAAACTAAATTATTGAGCTTCCTTGGTAGGTTCAATAATTTAGGTTCCGTCTATAAAATTTACTGTGGAAAAGGAAAATGATGGGATGCTTATCATTTCTGGATCTAAAATTCGGAAATGCATAAATTAATTCAAATTTGAAGTTTCTCGCAAACCTACTAACAATAACACTTGTATTCATTTTAATTCTGACTATCAACCCTCAATAAAAAAAAAAAATTCTGTTTCTCAGACCATTAAGAGATGTTAGTCCTGAATTTTTAGATTCCGAGTTAAGTAATATTATGAACATTGGTATTAAATTATGTTATCTTATTTCATTTCTTGATAACTGTCTTAGGAGAGCTAAGAAAGAGTATCATAATCGTGTAATTGTAAATGAATTTGATCGTAAAAATATCCTTAGCCTACCTTATCATGTAAATTTTAAACATCTTCCGACCTCAAAACCATTGGCATTAACGTTGTCTTTAAGTATAATAATTCGATAATAAAGAATAACCCAGCGCGTGAGATGTTAGACCCCGTTAGGGTTAGGTTAGAAGTTAGGTATAAATAATTCTTACAGGTACTTTTGCTTTAGGTTTTCTTGGGGCTTATATTTTGTTCTTTCGGTGGCCATTAACGCCAACGGCAACGAAACCTCAACCAACCCACTTCTACTTTATCTATTAATAAGCTACCGACCTTTACTCCTGCATAATAATTAAACGACCCAAAACTACAATATCTACACTCGAACCTGAGTTCCTTAGTTACCCTTTCATGCCGTATGGTCACACAGTTGACCATCAAATTTTATGAGGTTTTAGTCTTTCTGGAGATATCACATAAGTGTTTTTTTGTGGCATGAAAAGAAACGAAAATCAGGTATGAAAGGGTTAAAACCATGTCACCCAAAATACTTAAAATAGGCACAATATGTACACACACACACACACATGGCAGCGATTAGTTAGGGTAGAAAATATGCATACTGCTCTGCCAGCGCCATAAACAAAACGGGCCGCTTGTCAGTTTATTTAGTTGGGGTTACCATTTTAGCATTTAGTGAACTTTTTCATTAGGTGACTAATATATATATATCGGGTGGCCACAAAAAAACTTTACTTAATTGAAAGTTTAATAACTGCAACAATTCAAAACTTATGCAATTGAGATTTTGCACACATTAACAGATGCATATAATCTATAATTGCTGGAATTTTCAAATATGTAGGTTCTATAGTTTTGTTACAGTGAACAATTTAAAAGCATATGTCTAAAAACAGCATGCCTGGTGTGCATCTGACACGTACGTGCGCTAGCGTGGCTAAACTTAATGTAGCGTAGTATGACACGCGCGCTGGCGTAGGCTAAACCTAATGTGAATTTGCTTTCTTTTATTTTTCCGCTAAAACCCCGCCAGCATGACGTTAAGTAAAAGTGATAAAGCCATCATAGAAGCATGTGTCAAGGAAAAAGGTTGGAATGGAAATAGGATTGTCCGAGAATTCCCCGCAAAGAACTGGACTCGTCAAAGTGTTTATAACTTAATAAGAAAGATAAAGGATACTGGATCAACAGCTAGAAAACCCGGCAGCGGCAGGCCCAAAAGTGTTTCAACAGAAGAAAATAAGGCTGCCGTGGAGGAACTGATTCAATCCCAGGAGAATACACCAGGAACTCATCGCTCCCAGAGACAGATTGCGTACGACCTTGGGATTTCTCGCTCCTCTGTACAAGGGATTGTAAAACGTTTGAAATTGAAGGCCTACAAGAAAATTCGAGTTTCTCGGCGTGATCAGAATGTAAGACAGCGTAGAAAGACCCGCTGTAAATCCCTATATGAACGCTACTCAGCTGAAGACGTGCAAAAAGTTGTGTTTACAGACGAAAAGGATTTCACGTTGGAGGTGGCCAAAAACAGGCAAAATGACAGGGTTTATGTTCAAGGAAAAAGGACATTCCTCCCTCCAGGCTTTATCATGAAACCTCACGATTCAGCAGAAAAGTAATGGTATCGGCGGGAATTTCATGGAAGGGGAAAACACGAATTCATTTTATTGCCACAAACGAAACTAAAGTTAACTCTGAGCGCTACATCAACCTGTTAGATAATGGGTTACTTCCTGATTGTCGTCAGCTGTATCCTGATGAGGCCTACATTTTCCAGCAAGATGGGGCACCCGCCCATACAAGCCGAGCGACCCAAAATCATCTAGAGCAAGAGACCCCTAATTTCATCAAAAAGGATGGATGGCCGCTCAGTCTCCCGACTGTAATCTGATGGACTATTCAGTATGGGATTCCCTCATGGTGAAGGTTTACGGATGCCAGAAAGACAAATTCACCGAAGATGAACTTAAGGAGAAAATCAGTAGAGCATGGGAGGATATCACCTTAGATGAGGTTCGAAAGTGCATCTCCTCGTGGAAGAAGCGATTGAGGGCAGTTTACCAACAGGGAGGTGGTCACATTGACCATTTGTTTAAGTAAATTTTGTTAAGTTCAAATTCATTTTCTTCGGCATGCTATTTTTAGACATATGCTTTTAAATTGTTCACTGTAACAAAATTATAGAACCTACATATTTGAAAATTCCAGCAATTATATAGGGTGAACCAAATGTAGGTGGACAGTAAATGATAACGTTTATTTTGAGAATACATATTTAATTTTTTTGTATACTATAATACAAAATAAAATTTAAATAAATTTAGTTATAATATTTAATATAATATAACACAAACACCATAGTTATAATGAACACCATAGTTATAATATAATATAACACAAACCTTATTCAACCTACTGTCCACCTACTTTTGGTTCACCGGTATATAGATTATAACCATCTTAAATGCAAAAAACTTCACTTTTTTCTACGTGAAGGTCAAAATATGAAAATAAAAACCCACTCTAATAGACAGTTTATTTCCACGACAGTTTCGACGCCCACTGGCATCCTCCTCATCCGAGGAGGATGCCAGTGGGCGTCGAAACTGTCGTGGAAATAAACTCTGTCTATTAGAGTGGGTTTTTATTTTCATATTATAACCATCTGTTAATGTGTGCCAAAGCTCAATCGCATAAGTTTTGAATTGTTGCAGTTATTAAACTTTGAATTAAGTAAAGTTTTTTTGTGGCCACCCGATATATATATATGTTATTTACTTATTTATTTACAAATATATAGTTTTCATAGATGAGTATAATATAATTATTAAATGCAGATGCTGTATAAGTTTATACAGTTATACACTGCTTTTAGCCGTGGCCAATGTCGTAACACCCCTTCCCGGAGATCAACGAAGTTAAGCGACATTGGGTCTGGGTAGTTGTTGGATGGGAGACAGTCCTCCGCGCCCACATTATGTAGCGACCCGTGATTCGGATCCCACGTAAAGCTGTAGGTCCCCTCCGTCATATGACCTTAGATGTTGCGAAGGAGGTAAAACAACCCCAATAATAATAATTATGTGGTCAGTTGATGATTGCGGTGACTATATATATATATATAAATATATAGTCTAAACGTCACTAAAAGGAAAATGAATAGCAACACAAAAACATAAACACGAGGACGCGGGCTGTTCGGTTCATGGGCTGACCTAAGCAGCATGTAATTTTCTGTCTACGGGAATCGTTGATTCTAAATCTTATTTGGTGTCTGATCTAAGATGACTAGTTGGTGATTACGTTAAGTTGTCTAATAATTATGTCAGTTAGGGGTAATGTCTATAGCTTTTAAATTTGTAAAGTAGGACTGGGTTTGTTGACGCTGGTGCAAATGATAGGCCCCGAAAGAAGATCTAAAGCAAAGCATCTGTAAGTACCTTTCATGTCTAATTGCTAACCTAATACATAACAGGGTCTAACAACCCACGTTATTACAATGATGGGATTAAGTAAAGATAAGCACCCCCAACCTTTTTTAGTTAGCTTTATAAGGCTAACTAACGAAAATATCACGACTTAACCTAACCAATTGTTAGGTCAACTGTACGCCCTTGACGATTGGTTAGGTCAGGTCGTGATATTTTCGTTAGTTAGCCTTATAAAGCTAACTAAAAAAGGTTGGGGGTGCTTATCTTTACTTGATCCCAATGATGAACTAAAAAAAACTAACTTGAAGTGAACGAAATAAACTAAATAAACTTTTTTAGTGGCTACTCATATAAAACTCGTATAAAACTAGAATTCAGTTGACCTGCAGATCTCCACAGTATAGATAGAATACAGCGACTTGTTTAGTTCTTTATACAGTACAGAGAAATTTAAAATTTTTAATGTTGAATGCTGAAAGCGTTTTGTATTCAGGCACTCTCTCTCGTACTTCCTAATGTTTAAAAATGAGCAGCATTACGGGTCAATAGTTCGAACAAAAGACGGGCATTTCTTTTGTTCACTAATTCTTTTACTGCACATTAAACTAAAGGATAAAATAAAAAAGAAAATAAGGCTTTTATTTATTTATAAAAATACAATAATGAATATGACAAACACAGTTCCATATACCAAATTAAATAAATTTCTTAAAGAATATAGTAATTAAATATATATATTATACTATCTCATTCAAATTTAGCTTAATTTCATTATAATTAAACCGCGTGTAATTTACGTTTATTTGTATAAGCTACGTTTTACGACTTAAAAAAAATTATAATACAATTTTCATGTTTTTCTTATACGGACACGTTTGTGGTTTGACTGGCAAATTCTGAGGTTACGTAATAAACGTCTAAATACAGATTCTAATTCATAAATTTTGTTTATTAAAAAAAAAAGTTTTCATTTAATATAAAAATGTTTGGCACTCATAAAATCGTGTTAAGTTAAAATAAAAAAAAAACCTGGACTGGTTGTTTCATGAACCATCCCAAAATGGAGTTCTATACGAGAAGATCGTTAATGTTTATTCATACGAGAATCGCCCACTAGCTCAGTCAGTGGTTACGGTGGCGGGCTCTGAGCGGTGAGACTTTGGTTCGCTCACAGCCACTGGCATCGGTGGAGTGGAATTGACCGCTTATTCCGTTTCTGCTCTGGCTCAGGTGACCCTTGGGGGACACTCACCCTTACGTAGTGGGTAAATGAGCTTCTCGGATGTTTCTTGAATAATTCATACGGGAACACAAAAGGCAAGGGGCGTAAGACCTCACGAAGAAAATTTTGAAGTGTGTAAATCCGCTTTGAATTTGGTGATTCCGAAAACTAGAGTAAATTGAAAGTTGACATTTCCAACCGCAAGAAAGATATGAAAATACCGCTGAGATCATGAGAATACCATAAGTATGGCGCTGAAGTACCACTAGAATACAATTTAAAATGTCATTTGGACGATTTGGTAAATGAAAATAGAATAAAAAGCAACAGTTACGCGTAACCACGAACCTGAGAAGAACAATTTATCCTCTTTGAATTATTTAGATTTTACGAGTGAAAATGGGAATCATTAAAAAACCAACCAGCCACTGAAACATTTCAACCATTTAAGTTTTAATAATAAATAGAGAGAGTTAAAGACTAGAATCTATTCATACAGGTACAGTTAGATATTTGCAGAGAAGTTTTGTCGTAATAAAGTTAAAAATTATTCAATAAATATAAAAAAAATGTTAGTATAAACAATAATAAATAAAAGCTGTTCTAATACTACTAATAAAATACTAATAATGTTTGTCACTATATCGATTTTACTTTAAAAAGAAATAACTAACTACCTGAACACATAACAATGACTCTTTAACATTCTAAACAATACTAAAGAAAATAATATAAGAATAACATCTTTAGTCCGTCCCGTACGTGTGTGTGTGTGTGTGTGTGTGTTCTTTGGAAGCGATGTAACCCCAACCCTGTTCCATCCAACTGTACAAATGCCCAAAGAAATTATATAATTTCTAAAAGCATTACAACTATACTTTTTTGAACAATTCTATTACAGACGAGATCGTCTTTGGTTAAAAATTAAAACCGGGTAAAACCGATGTGAGAGCAAAACATAGTACGGACAGAAAATAATACAAAAGAGCTTAGATATTAATATCAGACTTAATATGTATAAAATATATAAATTTTATAAGGCAATGAAATGTGAATTAATTAATAACATTAAAGTTTTCATAAAAGTTTCAATATAATCAATCCAATTCAGTTAACCTCCTACTCACTCTCTTTATATTTCTCTCCGGAATCGTGCAAAATCTGTTCTTCGACTCGCCAAATATTCATTCATCAGATAAAAATGTGAAAACTTATCAAATTCTAATTCTTCTCGCTCTTCTGGCATCTAGCCTAAAAAAACCTCTCCATAAACTTAACTTCTTTTTCATTTTGATGGCTCAGTTGCCGTCTCTTCTGATAAAGCTGAACTTTTCACTTCTAACTCAACCCTAGACGATTCCGGTGCTGTTCCTCCATCTCCTCCACATTCTGATTTTGTTATGTCTGAAATTAGAATCTCCCCCTAAAATTTTTTTTTTTTTTGCCCTATCTGGGACCCTGATGGGGTCCCTCCTGTTATTCTCAAGAACTCTGCTTCTGTGCTGACACCCTGCCAAGGCAAACTCTTCCGTCTTTCTCTTTCATCTGATACTTTTCTGTCCTGCTGAAAGTTCGCTTTCATTGAGACTGTCCCAAAGGATGACCGCTCTCAACCCTCCAACTATCGTCCAATTCCCTTAATTTCTTGCCTTTCTAATTTTTTAATCTATCTTTAATAGGAATATTCTTAAACACCTCTCTAATCTCAATCTTCTTTCAGATCGTCAGTTTGGGTTCCACAAAGAATGTTCTACTGACGACCTTTTTGCGCATCTATCTGACTCTTGGTCATCCTCCTTTCGGGATTTCGGTAAAACGTTTACTATTGCGCTGGACATAAAAAAAAACCTTTGAATGAGTTCGACACAAATCCTTAATTTCGCAACTGCTCTCCTTTGGTTTCTATCCTTCTGTCTGTACCTTCATCTCTGATTTCTTTTCTGGCCGATCTATAGCTACGGTTGTAAATGGTCACTGTTCTCCTAAAGCTATTAATAGTGGTGTTCCTCAGGGCTCTGTCCCGTCACCCACTCTCTCCCTTTTATTTATCAATGATCTATTAAGTAGCACTTCCAGTTCTATCCACTGCTATGTCAATGATTCCATCCTTCACTTCTCCACCCGCTTCACAAAACGTCCCTCTCGACAGTCGCTCCATGACTCGCGTGAGATAGATACGGTGCACCTGACCTCTGATCTTTCTCTTATCTCTGATGGGGGCTAGAGAAATGCTTCAAAAACCCAGTTCCTTCCTCTGTCTACTCGTTACAATCTTCTACACGACAGTCGCTCCATGACTCGCGTGAGATAGATACGGTGCACTTGACCTCTGATCTTTCTCTTATCTCTGATGGGGGCTAGAGAAATGCTTCAAAAACCCAGTTCCTTCCTCTGTCTACTCGTTACAATCTTCTCTACGACTATCCCCTCGTCTTCAACAATACACAACTTAATCCGTCCTCTTCTCTTAACATTCTCGGTGTTTTCTTTTTTCGCGATTTTTCCAGGAAAGATCACGAGGACTCTCGTTCTAAAACAGCTTCTAAGAGGTTAGGCGTGCTGTACCGGCTCCGCGGTCTCTTTACCCACTCAGTTGATGTCTCTGTACAGGGGTCTTATCCACCCCCTATATGGAGTACACTTCTAATGTGTATAGTGGCTCAACCCACGCAGCACTACTTGACTGGGTAAAATCAAAGGCTTTTCGTCTCATCAATTCCTCTTCGACGCAGTGTTGCCTCGCTCTCTCTTTACTATCGATATTATAACGGACACTGCTCTTCTGAACACTCAAACTGCATGCCACCTCCTCCAAGGAGAATACGCAGTACCAAAATTTCGGCACATTCTCATCCCTTTTCTCTCCAACTCTCTAACGCAAAGGTTAATCGGTTTCCTCAATCTTACAGCTACTCGTACTCAACCGGTCAACTCCGGAATAACCTTCCTCAATTCATCTTTCCCCCTGCCTATGACTCGCAATTTTTCAAACGCAGAGTGTCCAGGCATTTCCAAAACTTTGGACCTTGATTTCGGCTCTCTTCTTCCTCTATGATGGGCGTCGTTTTTACGGGCGTTCGCCCTTGGCCCCTCCTTCCTGCATTAAAAAAAATCTATATATACATACTAGACATTCGGTAATCGAACGTCTGGGTATTCCAATTTCGATTATTCCGACGATTACCAACGAAGACCATTCACACTACAGCCAGCAAATAACAGACTTTTTCGAGTGAAAACTGAAAGGACCATTTTACCTAATTTTACTTATTTAATCTTTATTAAACTTTTTATGGCATTTTATTTGCGTATCATACTACTACTTATAAACTGTAATCGTCTCGGGGTATGGAGTAATTCATTGCTTAATTCGGGTATTCTAACGTGGTCTTGGTCCTTTGGTCCTTATCTGGTCCCATTACCGAATGTCTACCATATATGCTATTCCCTTCAATTTTTACTTCATAATAAACAATTTATTTCATATAATGCTATAGTCATTCACCATAAATGAGTATATGCATTAGCTGAAATAAATAGTGACTATATATATATATATATATATATAAATCAATTGGATTATGTTTCAGAGAAAATCATAGTTATCTTAAAACAAAAAAATCGACATACATCAGGTCCACCGAGAATTACGACACCCATTGCATACCTATTTAACAGCCATCTGATACCCACTTCCTAAACAATGAGGTAGGCTTAAGCCCGTGTTGACAAGTACACACGTACCCATAATTAAGGGATAACAGACCTTGGTAGATAATTTTTAACTCGCCTTATCCCTTTTGTGGATGGGAATGTCTTTCATGTTTTAAATTTACAGGTAACCTAACATCCGAAACCCCTGCTCCTTCAAACAAAAGGGTTGGCATGAACTTCCGAGTCACCCGAGTATTATCAGTATAGGTAGCCGGCCCAAGTTAACCCAAGGAGGCGACAGAAGTCAAGCCCGAGACCTTCACTTTTGAGTTCAGCCCTAACCGATAAAGCCAAGTTATTTTCAGACTAATTACATGACAAACAACACCATACTGTTATTAATACACGAGAGTTTTACGCACTTAGACTTTACATCATTTGTGTTTTACCTAATAAATAAATAAATAAATAAATAAATAAATAATACTCAGTTATACAAGTAATGATTATTTTCGCGACTTAAACTCCTTGGCGGTATAAGGTCTACGTCGTGGTATCGAACACTGGGTCGTACTTCCGACGCCCGGACATTCGCTAACCTACTACCAGTACCGGAATTATACCGGACCACACTCTGCTCTTGGAGGGGGCGGGGGGCGTTGGGGAGTAGCCCCCGCCTTCCGAAGAAGAATTAGTCGGGGTAATCATATCTAAATCTCCGTCGACATCGTCAATGTCTGACCAAGGAGAAAAAATATGTTAATAATTGTAAAATAGAGAAGGGCAATTATGAAACGTACAAGAATGGTACCAGTGGAATAGTCCCATCTATGCATCATCGTAGGGCACAAGGTGTAATTAACAAAAGCAATCACCAAACGACAATGTGAATTGGGAAGGAGTACTGTTCATATTCAAGTTTAAGCCTAAGAATACCTTGATTCGGGAATTGTAGCACGATCAGTTTGCGTGATATGTTATATGTACACATGAATGAATAAGAAGCGTAACTTTCATTTTTGTGAATACACCTTCAGCAGCAGCAGCAGCAGTAAATTAAAACTAATTTACCTCACCAACCTAACGAGTGATCACTAAATTTAATTTTATTTATAATAACGAAAATGACAAAATTGAGAGCTAAAGCACGCAGCCCAAAGGTGACTTCAAACCGGAGACGAATAGGCGAAGCTAATTCTCAAGCCATTCGTCCATCCCCAAAATGAAAAATTCCTCTTTCAACATCAAATTAGAATGGATCGTTTTTGATGATCATGGACATTACTCAAGGAAGTTATTTGACCATCCACTGCAATAAAGGCACTAAACATAAAATATCGTAGCAAACATGACGCCCAAAATGACAAAATCCGCGCACGCGGGTCCGAGTAATCTCCTCTGGGTCGCATGCCTAGTCTTCGATTTTACTGTTTTGAACATACATAACACTATAATACGCATGCACACACACACACACACACACACACACACAAATATATATATATACACACACATTGTTTTTTCTTTTTTACCTCCGACAAAATGCCCCGTGTCCCGCGTGTGGGACTTCAACCTCCTCTGCTGTAGGATAAGTCGCAGAGACACCGCCAGAACACACAAGAGGATGCCAACAATTAATCCAAGGATGAGGTACAAAAGAAACTTCTCAAAATGCTCTGTAAATAAAAAGGGTTTACTTCTTGAAGCAAATCGTACAATCAAGCAGCAGCAATTTTATGCTCAATTTACAGCAGGTAATCAATTGGGTGTAATTTGTATTGTCCTCCATCAAGTCCAATAGTTTATTTAATAATATTCAGACCCAGAGCGTCCTGTCACTCCCGTAACTCGATTAGTTAGGGCGCCGCTGGGCAGTGCTGAGGCTTCTCTGAGTCGTGTGTTCGAATCCCAGTGCTGCCAAGAGCTGGGCGGTTTTCTTTTTTGTATCTTGCGAGGTGGCGGGCTGCCCCCCCCCCCACCTTTAATTAACTCTGGCTAAGGTAGTCCTGGCTCGGGGCCCCTAATCCCCCTTTCCTGGAGATGTGGGACAGTTGGATGTTACCTTTATATTCTGACCTTGAATTATTAACGAGTCCTTTGATTTTTTGTTGCATTCTTATTGCAAAGTTGAAAATTCACATTGGACACGTGTCCGGTAATACCCATTTCAGGGTCTCAAGAACTAAGCCAGGCACTTACACATTAGGGCATAATATATATCACTGTGACTATACCAACACTTCCCAGAACCTGAACTATCTGAACACTTAAATAATAAAAATAGAATAAATGGAGTAATATGAATTATACTTTCTATTTTTATTGTGACATCACTGAACTCCCGTGAATATAGTCACAGAAACTATATTTACCATTAACAAAATGACACTGAATAGCCTAGCCGAAAAGAGGCACTGACGAGCAGAACTTTACATTTGGTAAGCTGTGGGATACACACGCAAGTAGCCAAAAATGGTTATTAAAATGTCCAATGTCTTAGGACGACCAAACATTTGGAGGCAACTGTTCATACGTACTGTTAATGAAAGCAACTGCCCTCATCCACTCCGTGATGATTCCCACTTCCTTCTGTTGAGACCCAGCCAAGATGGCGACTGTGCAGTTTATTATATCATTCGTTGACATTGGTTGCCGAGATATGTCTATGCAAAAATTGAATCAAGAATTTAGAAATGCTGAAGAAAGGGGTTGAGACTAAGTTATTGAATACTAAATTCATCACTCAAATTCTGATAAAATGTGTAATTTTCTTAAACATATATATTTGGAATTAAGAAATTTTAGTTACGCATCATACAGTGTGTGTGTATAATCTATATATATATGATTCACACCCCACAAGGAAAAATGAAGTGATTCTAAGGGCTTTGGTGTATTTATTAATACAAACTAAATTATTGAGCTTCCTTGGTAGGTTCAATAATTTAGGTTCCGTCTATAAAATTTACTGTGGAAAAGGAAAATAATGGGATGCTTATCATTTCTGGATCTAAAATTCGGAAATGCATAAATTAATTCAAATTTGAAGTTTCTCGCAAACCTACTAACAATAACACTTGTATTCATTTTAATTCTGACTATCAACCCTCAATAAAAAAAAAAAATTCTGTTTCTCAGACCATTAAGAGATGTTAGTCCTGAATTTTTAGATTCCGAGTTAAGTAATATTATGAACATTGGTATTAAATTATGTTATCTTATTTCATTTCTTGATAACTGTCTTAGGAGAGCTAAGAAAGGTATCATAATCGTGTAATTGTAAATGAATTTGATCGTAAAAATATCCTTAGCCTACCTTATCATGTAAATTTTAAACATCTTCCGACCTCAAAACCATTGGCATTAACGTTGTCTTTAAGTATAATAATTCGATAATAAAGAATAACCCAGCGCGTGAGATGTTAGACCCCGTTAGGGTTAGGTTAGAAGTTAGGTATAAATAATTCTTACAGGTACTTTTGCTTTAGGTTTTCTTGGGGCTTATATTTTGTTCTTTCGGTGGCCATTAACGCCAACGGCAACGAAACCTCAACCAACCCACTTCTACTTTTATCTATTAATAAGCTACCGACCTTTACTCCTGCATAATAATTAAACGACCCAAAACTACAATATCTACACTCGAACCTGAGTTCCTTAGTTACCCTTTCATGCCGTATGGTCACACAGTTGACCATCAATTTTATGATGTTTTAGTCTTTCTGGAGATATCACATAAGTGTTTTTTTGTGGCATGAAAAGAAACGAAAATCAGGTATGAAAGGGTTAAAACCATGTCACCCAAAATACTTAAAATAGGCACAATATGTACACACACACACACACACACATGGCAGCGATTAGTTAGGGTAGAAAATATGCATACTGCTCTGCCAGCGCCATAAACAAAACGGGCCGCTTGTCAGTTTATTTAGTTGGGGTTACCATTTTAGCATTTAGTGAACTTTTTCATTAGGTGACTAATATATATATATCGGGTGGCCACAAAAAAACTTTACTTAATTGAAAGTTTAATAACTGCAACAATTCAAAACTTATGCAATTGAGATTTTGCACACATTAACAGATGCATATAATCTATAATTGCTGGAATTTTCAAATATGTAGGTTCTATAGTTTTGTTACAGTGAACAATTTAAAAGCATATGTCTAAAAACAGCATGCCTGGTGTGCATCTGACACGTACGTGCGCTAGCGTTGGCTAAACTTAATGTAGCGTAGTATGACACGCGCGCTGGCGTAGGCTAAACCTAATGTGAATTTGCTTTCTTTTATTTTTCCGCTAAAACCCCGCCAGCATGACGTTAAGTAAAAGTGATAAAGCCATCATAGAAGCATGTGTCAAGGAAAAAGGTTGGAATGGAAATAGGATTGTCCGAGAATTCCCCGCAAAGAACTGGACTCGTCAAAGTGTTTATAACTTAATAAGAAAGATAAAGGATACTGGATCAACAGCTAGAAAACCCGGCAGCGGCAGGCCCAAAAGTGTTTCAACAGAAGAAAATAAGGCTGCCGTGGAGGAACTGATTCAATCCCAGGAGAATACACCAGGAACTCATCGCTCCCAGAGACAGATTGCGTACGACCTTGGGATTTCTCGCTCCTCTGTACAAGGGATTGTAAACGTTTGAAATTGAAGGCCTACAAGAAAATTCGAGTTTCTCGGCGTGATCAGAATGTAAGACAGCGTAGAAAGACCCGCTGTAAATCCCTATATGAACGCTACTCAGCTGAAGACGTGCAAAAGTTGTGTTTACAGACGAAAAGGATTTCACGTTGGAGGTGGCCAAAAACAGGCAAAATGACAGGGTTTATGGTTCAAGGAAAAAGGACATTCCTCCCTCCAGGCTTTATCATGAAACCTCACGATTCAGCAGAAAAGTAATGGTATCGGCGGGAATTTCATGGAAGGGGAAAACACGAATTCATTTTATTGCCACAAACGAAACTAAAGTTAACTCTGAGCGCTACATCAACCTGTTAGATAATGGGTTACTTCCTGATTGTCGTCAGCTGTATCCTGATGAGGCCTACATTTTCCAGCAAGATGGGGCACCCGCCCATACAAGCCGAGCGACCCAAAATCATCTAGAGCAAGAGACCCCTAATTTCATCAAAAAGGATGGATGGCCGCCTCAGTCTCCCGACTGTAATCTGATGGACTATTCAGTATGGGATTCCCTCATGGTGAAGGTTTACGGATGCCAGAAAGACAATTCACCGAAGATGAACTTAAGGAGAAAATCAGTAGAGCATGGGAGGATATCACCTTAGATGAGGTTCGAAAGTGCATCTCCTCGTGGAAGAAGCGATTGAGGGCAGTTTACCAACAGGGAGGTGGTCACATTGACCATTTGTTTAAGTAAATTTTGTTAAGTTCAAATTCATTTTCTTCGGCATGCTATTTTTAGACATATGCTTTTAAATTGTTCACTGTAACAAAATTATAGAACCTACATATTTGAAAATTCCAGCAATTATATAGGGTGAACCAAATGTAGGTGGACAGTAAATGATAACGTTTATTTTGAGAATACATATTTAATTTTTTTGTATACTATAATACAAATAAAATTTAAATAAATTTAGTTATAATATTTAATATAATATAACACAAACACCATAGTTATAATGAACACCATAGTTATAATATAATATAACACAAACCTTATTCAACCTACTGTCCACCTACTTTTGGTTCACCGTATATAGATTATAACCATCTTAAATGCAAAAAACTTCACTTTTTTCTACGTGAAGGTCAAAATATGAAAATAAAAACCCACTCTAATAGACAGTTTATTTCCACGACAGTTTCGACGCCCATTGGCATCCTCCTCATCCGAGGAGGATGCCAGTGGGCGTCGAAACTGTCGTGGAAATAAACTCTGTCTATTAGAGTGGGTTTTTATTTTCATATTATAACCATCTGTTAATGTGTGCCAAAGCTCAATCGCATAAGTTTTGAATTGTTGCAGTTATTAAACTTTGAATTAAGTAAAGTTTTTTTGTGGCCACCCGATATATATATATGTTATTTACTTATTTATTTACAAATATATGTTTTCATAGATGAGTATAATATAATTATTAAATGCAGATGCTGTATAAGTTTATACAGTTATACACTGCTTTTAGCCGTGGCCAATGTCGTAACACCCCTTCCCGGAGATCAACGAAGTTAAGCGACATTGGGTCTGGGTAGTTGTTGGATGGGAGACAGTCCTCCGCGCCCACATTATGTAGCGACCCGTGATTCGGATCCCACGTAAAGCTGTAGGTCCCCTCCGTCATATGACCTTAGATGTTGCGAAGGAGGTAAAACAACCCCAATAATAATAATTATGTGGTCAGTTGATGATTGCGGTGACTATATATATATATATATAATATATAGTCTAAACGTCACTAAAAGGAAAATGAATAGCAACACAAAAACATAAACACGAGGACGCGGGCTGTTCGGTTCATGGGCTGACCTAAGCAGCATGTAATTTTCTGTCTACGGGAATCGTTGATTCTAAATCTTATTTGGTGTCTGATCTAAGATGACTAGTTGGTGATTACGTTAAGTTGTCTAATAATTATGTCAGTTAGGGGTAATGTCTATAGCTTTTAAATTTGTAAAGTAGGACTGGGTTTGTTGACGCTGGTGCAAATGATAGGCCCCGAAAGAAGATCTAAAGCAAAGCATCTGTAAGTACCTTTCATGTCTAATTGCTAACCTAATACATAACAGGGTCTAACAACCCACGTTATTACAATGATGGGATTAAGTAAAGATAAGCACCCCCAACCTTTTTTAGTTAGCTTTATAAGGCTAACTAACGAAAATATCACGACTTAACCTAACCAATTGTTAGGTCAACTGTACGCCCTTGACGATTGGTTAGGTCAGGTCGTGATATTTTCGTTAGTTAGCCTTATAAAGCTAACTAAAAAAGGTTGGGGGTGCTTATCTTTACTTGATCCCAATGATGAACTAAAAAAAACTAACTTGAAGTGAACGAAATAAACTAAATAAACTTTTTTAGTGGCTACTCGTAAAAACTCGTATAAAACTAGAATTCAGTTGACCTGCAGATCTCCACAGTATAGATAGAATACAGCGACTTGTTTAGTTCTTTATACAGTACAGAGAAATTTAAAATTTTTAATGTTGAATGCTGAAAGCGTTTTGTATTCAGGCACTCTCTCTCGTACTTCCTAATGTTTAAAAATGAGCAGCATTACGGGTCAATAGTTCGAACAAAAGACGGGCATTTCTTTTGTTCACTAATTCTTTTACTGCACATTAAACTAAAGGATAAAATAAAAAAGAAATAAGGCTTTTATTTATTTATAAAAATACAATAATGAATATGACAAACACAGTTCCATATACCAAATTAAATAAATTTCTTAAAGAATATAGTAATTAAATATATATATTATACTATCTCATTCAAATTTAGCTTAATTTCATTATAATTAAACCGCGTGTAATTTACGTTTATTTGTATAAGCTACGTTTTACGACTTAAAAAAAATTAATACAATTTTCATGTTTTTCTTATACGGACACGTTTGTGGTTTGACTGGCAAATTCTGAGGTTACGTAATAAACGTCTAAATACAGATTCTAATTCATAAATTTTGTTTATTAAAAAAAAAAGTTTTCATTTAATATAAAATGTTTGGCACTCATAAAATCGTGTTAAGTTAAAATAAAAAAAAAACCTGGACTGGTTGTTTCATGAACCATCCCAAAATGGAGTTCTATACGAGAAGATCGTTAATGTTTATTCATACGAGAATCGCCCACTAGCTCAGTCAGTGGTTACGGTGGCGGGCTCTGAGCGGTGAGACTTTGGTTCGCTCACAGCCACTGGCATCGGGTGGAGTGGAATTGACCGCTTACTCCGTTTCTGCTCTGGCTCAGGTGACCCTTGGGGGACACTCACCCTTACGTAGTGGGTAAATGAGCTTCTCGGATGTTTCTTGATAATTCATACGGGAACACAAAAGGCAAGGGGCGTAAGACCTCACGAAGAAAATTTTGAAGTGCGTAAATCCGCTTTGAATTTGGTGATTCCGAAAAACTAGAGTAAATTGAAAGTTGACATTTCCAACCGCGAGAAAGATATGAAAATACCGCTGAGATCATGAGAATACCATAAGTATGGCGCTGAAGTACCACTAGAATACAATTTAAAATGTCATTTGGACGATTTGGTAAATGAAAATATTAGAAATAAAAAGCAACAGTTACGCGTAACCACGAACCTGAGAAGAACAATTTATCCTCTTTGAATTATTTAGATTTTACGAGTGAAAATGGGTATCATGAAAAAACCAACCAGCCACTGAAACATTTCAACCATTTAAGTTTTAATAATAAATAGAGAGAGTTAAAGACTAGAATCTATTCATACAGGTACAGTTAGATATTTGCAGAGAAGTTTTGTCGTAATAAAGTTAAAAATTATTCAATAAATATATAAAAAAAATGTTAGTATAAACAATAATAAATAAAAGCTGTTCTAATACTACTAATAAAATACTAATAATGTTTGTCACTATATCGATTTTACTTTAAAAAGAAATAACTAACTACCTGAACACATAACAATGACTCTTTAACATTCTAAACAATACTAAAGAAAATAATATAAGAATAACATCTTTAGTCCGTCCCGTACGTGTGTGTGTGTGTGTGTGTTCTTTGGAAGCGATGTAACCCCAACCCTGTTCCATCCAACTGTACAAATGCCCAAAGAAATTATATAATTTCTAAAAGCATTACAACTATACTTTTTTGAACAATTCTATTACAGACGAGATCGTCTTTGGTTAAAAATTAAAACCGGGTAAAACCGATGTGAGAGCAAAACATAGTACGGACAGAAAATAATACAAAAGAGCTTAGATATTAATATCAGACTTAATATGTATAAAATATATAAATTTTATAAGGCAATGAAATGTGAATTAATTAACAACATTAAAGTTTTCATAAAAGTTTCAATATAATCAATCCAATTCAGTTTACCTCCTTACTCATTCTCTTTATATTTCTCTCCGGAATCGTGCAAAATCTGTTCTTCGACTCACCAAATATTCATTCATCAGATAAAAATGTGAAAATCTATCAAATTCTAATTCTTCTCGCTCTTCTGGCATCTAGCCTAAAAAACCTCTCCAAAAACTTAACTTCTTTTTCATTTTGATGGCTCAGTTGCCGTCTCTTCTCCTGATAAAGCTGAACTTTTCACCTCTAACTCAACCCTGGACGATTCCGGTGCTGTTCCTCCATCTCCTCCACATTCTGACTTTGTTATGTCTGAAATTAGAATCTCCCCCTAAAATGTTTTTTTTTTTTTTGCCCTACTGGGACCCTGATGGGGTCCCTCCTGTTGTTCTCAAGAATTCTGTTTCTGTGCTGACACCCTGCCAGACAAACTCTTCCGTCTTTCCCTTTCATCTGATACTTTTCTGTCCTGCTGAAAGTTCGCTTTCATTGAGACTGTCCCAAAGGATGACCGCTCTCAACCCTCCAACTATCGTCCAATTCCCTTAATTTCTTGCCTTTCTAATTTTTTAATCTATCTTTAATAGGAATATTCTTAAACACCTCTCTAATCTCAATCTTCTTTCAGATCGTCAGTTTGGGTTCCACAAAGAATACTCTACTGACGACCTTTTTGCGCATCTCTCTGACTCTTGGTCATCCTCCTTTCGGAATTTCGGTAAAACGTTTACTATTGCGCTGGACATAAAAAAAAACCTTTTGAATGAGTTCGACACAAATCCTTAATTTCGAAACTGCTCTCCTTTGGTTTCTATCCTTCTGTCTGTACCTTCATCTCTGATTTCTTTTCTGGCCGATCTATAGCTACGGTTGTAAATGGTCACTGTTCTCCTAAAGCTATTAATAGTGGTGTTCCTCAGGGCTCTGTCCCATCACCCACTCTCTCCCTTTTATTTATCAATGATCTATTAAGTAGCACTTCCAGTTCTATCCATTGCTATGTCAATGATTCCATCCTTCACTTCTCCACCCGCTTCACAAAACGTCCCTCTCAAGAGTCGCTCCATGACTCGCGTGAGATAGATACGGTGCACCTGACCTCTGATCTTTCTCTTACCTCTGATGGGGGCTAGAGAAATGCTTCAAAAACCCAGTTCCTTCCTCTGTCTACTCGTTACAATCTTCTCTTCGACTATCCCCTCGTCTTCAACAATGCACAACTTAATCCGTCCTCTTCTCTTAACATTCTCGGTGTTTTCTTTTTTCGCGATTTTTCCATGAAAGATCACGAGGACTCTCGTTCTAAAACAGCTTCTAAGAGGTTAGGCGTGCTGTACCGGCTCCGCGGTCTCTTTACCCCTACTCAGTTGATGTCTCTGTACAGGGGTCTTATCCGCCCCCTATATGGAGTACACTTCTAATGTGTATAGTGGCTCAACCCACGCAGCACTACTTGACTGGGTAAAATCAAAGGCTTTTCGTCTCATCAATTCCTCTTCGACGCAGTGTTGCCTCGCTCTCTCTTTACTATCGATATTATAACGGACACTGCTCTTCTGAACACTCAAACTGCATGCCACCTCCTCCAAGGAGAATACGCAGTACCAAAATTTCGGCACATTCTCATCCCTTTTCTCTCCAACTCTCTAACGCAAAGGTTAATCGGTTTCCTCAATCTTACAGCTACTCGTACTCAACCGGTCAACTCCGGAATAACCTTCCTCAATTCATCTTTCCCCCTGCCTATGACTCGCAATTTTTCAAACGCAGAGTGTCCAGGCATTTCCAAAACTTTGGACCTTGATTTCGGCTCTCTTCTTCCTCTATGATGGGCGTCGTTTTTACGGGCGTTCGCCCTTGGCCCCTCCTTCCTGCATTAAAAAAAATCTATATATACATACTAGGCATTCGGTAATCGAACGTCTGGGTATTCCAATTTCGATTATTCCGACGATTACCAACGAAGACCATTCACACTACAGCCAGCAAATAACAGACTTTTTCGAGCGAAAACTGAAAGGACCATTTTACCTAATTTTACTTATTTAATCTTTTATTAAACTTTTTATGGCATTTTATTTGCGTATCATACTACTACTTATAAACTGTAATCGTCTCGGGGTATGGAGTAATTCATTGCTTAATTCGGGTATTCTAACGTGGTCTTGGTCCTTGGTCCTTATCTGGTCCCATTACCGAATGTCTACCATATATGCTATTCCCTTCAATTTTTACTTCATAATAAACAATTTATTTCATATAATGCTATAGTCATTCACCATAAATGAGTATATGCATTAGCTGAAATAAATAGTGACTATATATATATATATATATATATATATATATATAAATCAATTGGATTATGTTTCAGAGAAAATCATAGTTATCTTAAAACAAAAAAATCGACATACATCAGGTCCACCGAGAATTACGACACCCATTGCATACCTATTTAACAGCCATCTGATACCCACTTCCTAAACAATGAGGTAGGCTTAAGCCCGTGTTGACAAGTACACACGTACCCATAATTAAGGGATAACAGACCTTGGTAGATAATTTTTAACTCGCCTTATCCCTTTTGTGGATGGGAATGTCTTTCATGTTTTAAATTTACAGGTAACCTAACATCCGAAACCCCTGCTCCTTCAAACAAAAGGGTTAGCATGAACTTCCGAGTCACCCGAATATTATCAGTATAGGTAGCCGGCCCAAGTTAACCCAAGGTGGCGACGGAAGTCAAGCCCGAGACCTTCACTTTTGAGTTCAGCCCCTAACCGATAAAGCCAAGTTATTTTCAGACTAATTACATGACAAACAACACCATACTGTTATTAATACACGAGAGTTTTACGCACTTAGACTTTACATCATTTGTGTTTTTACCTAATAAATAAATAAATAAATAAATAAATAAATAATAATACTCAGTTATACAAGTAATGATTATTTTCGCGACTTAAACTCCTTGGCGGTATAAGGTCTACGTCGTGGTATCGAACACTGGGTCGTACTTCCGACGCCCGGACATTCGCTAACCTACTACCAGTACCGGAATTATACCGGACCACACTCTGCTCTTGGAGGGGGGCGGGGGGCGTTGGGGAGTAGCCCCCGCCTTCCGAAGAAGAATTAGTCGGGGTAATCATATCTAAATCTCCGTCGACGTCGTCAATGTCTGACCAAGGAGAAAAAAATATGTTAATAATTGTAAAATAGAGAAGGGCAATTATGAAACGTACAAGAATGGTACCAGTGGAATAGTCCCATCTATGCATCATCGTAGGGCACAAGGTGTAATTAACAAAAGCAATCACCAAACGACAATGTGAATTGGAAAGGAGTACTGTTCATATTCAAGTTTAAGCCTAAGAATGCCTTGATTCGGGAATTGTAGCACGATCAGTTTGCGTGATATATTATATGTACACATGAATGAATAAGAAGCGTAACTTTCATTTTTGTGAATACACCTTCAGCAGCAGCAGCAGCAGCAAATTAAAACTAATTTACCTCACCAACCGAACGAGTGATCACTAAATTTAATTTTATATATAATAACGAAAATGACAAAATTGAGAGCTAAAGCACGCAGCCCAAAGATGACTTCAAACCAGAGACGAATAGGCGAAGCTAATTCTCAAGCCATTCGTCCATCCCCAAAATGAAAAATTTCTCTTTCAACATCAAATTAGAATGGATCGTTTTTGATGATCATGGACATTACTCAAGGAAGTTATTTGACCATCCACTGCAATAAAGGCACTAAACATAAAATATCGTAGCAAACATGACGCCCAAAATGACAAAATCTGCGCACCGCGGGTCCGAGTAATCTCCTCTGGGTCGCATGCCTAGTCTTCGATTTTACTGTTTTGAACATACATAACACTATAATACACACACACACACATATATATATATATATATATGTAGCGTATCGACAAGAAATAGACCAACAAATCGACAGACATACTTTCTTTCCACGCTACCATAAAACAGTTTGGAACACACGTGGGCAATCAAACAATGGAGCGTCTGTTTCTTCCCAAAGAGGCGCCAATGTAAGCTTTTATCAAACAAAGGACACGCGGACCAAGCGTCTTAAGATTTGGTATAGTCCTACGTCACCAGGGTATAAAAGCGAGCTTCCATTTGCTTTCATTTCTCACTCTCACTCACTCGTACGCACGTCATCACGTGAGCAGCGCGTCCACCAGCCGCTGTCCGGCCCCCTGGCCGAGGGGCCGTGGCCGCTACTTTCTTCAGGGCCTACAATTTGTCTTCACGTAAGATCTACAGACCACCTGCAGAAGCAATCTTTCGAGGCCCAACCGGAATCACTTCGGGCCTGCGGTTTGCCGGGTCGGCCTTCAAGTTTCTCCACGTTCCTCGAGATATCTTCCGCACCACAGGCCTACGCCTGCAATATCACAAGGCCAGCCTGCACCTCGAGAAGTAACATCACCTCAGGCCTCCACGAAGCCTACATCCATCATCTCAAGAGGCTTAATGGACAACGACAACCAGAATCTGCGTAATAGGTTCGTCGTCAACCCGCCTTCAACAAAGTTTACGTCACCATAAGCTAAGTACATCATATTCTAAGTACTCTTCAAGCCTACATTAGCCTACCACCGAACGGTAGGCTATACTCCCAAATTGTGTATTTACGCGTTCCAACTGACTCTCGTGAAAGAACGCAGTAGGCCTATCATCCAAGTCAAGTGTCATTTCAATACCTTTATTCCGCGTATCATCCGTCATTATGTTCAGTTCACATTTACGTGTTAACCAAATGTTCTTTTGACATAATCATTTAACATCACATAATGATCTTCTATATAAAATGATATTTGTGTATTTGTCAAGCATTTCAATTCATTATTATTAGGCCACATCAATTATTCTATGTGCATCCATGCAATCATTTAGCCTACTTAATCAGTGTCAAGTATTCCATTCAATGTACCAAACGCACGTGCATTCTTTATATCATTAACTAGGCCTATTCAATGTTACATGTCGCATGCCATTTACATACCATCGATGAGTATTACATTATTTATTACGTGTCAATTAAGCTATTAACATTTCATCTTATTAGCTAAGCCTATGCCATAAGCATAACGTAAAACTACCAATTAATTACTGTCAATTCTTTGTTATACCACCGTGAATAAGTAACGGTTTCGTTGTACAAAATAAAGTACCGATGCTTATTCAATTTTGAGTACCAAAACGTACGCGTTCACGTTGTCATTAATAGGCCTCCTTCACAGATCATTTATGCATAATCTGTAGTTTCCCTAATCGGTGTATTACATAACCTATTTGTTATATTATTATTACGTGCATGCATTATTTTTGTATTCACCATCTCATACTTCAGGTTGTGTCCCATTTTGTATAACATTAAGCCTCACATAAACGAGCGCATTTCAAAGGTGTCCCATTTTGTATACCATTAAGCCTCACATAAACGAGAGCATTTCAAAGGTCATTATCGAATTGTTAAGCTTTCTAGTCAGTCTTACCATTGTATTTTCACTGTGAAAATTAATATAAATATTTTCTTAAATAAACTACAAAACCCATAAGGTGTCTTTTATAACCTTAACTTAATTTGCTTGAGCGTAAATCAAGCTGGTGACCTCGCTGCCATTTCGGTCACTTCCAATAGTATGGTGGACCTAATCAAATAACCATTCATTCCAATCGGTGATACTGTATTACAATATAAATAATTAACCCAGCCTATCATTATAAAGCAATCAGTCATTGCCTAAATCAATCGTTGCATACAATTAAATCATTATCACCTTAAACGGCCAAAACTAGGTCCACTATATATATATTTTTTTTTTCTTTTTACCTCCGACAAAATGCCCCGTGTCCCGCGCGTGGGACTTCAACCTCCTCTGCTGTAGGATAAGTCGCAGAGACACCGCCAGAACACACAAGAGGATGCCAACAATTAATCCAAGGATGAGGTACAAAAGAAACTTCTCAAAATGCTCTGTAAATAAAAAGGGTTTACTTCTTGAAGCAAATCGTACAATCAAGCAGCAGCAATTTTATGCTCAATTTACAGCAGGTAATCAATTGGGTGTAATTTGTATTGTCCTCCATCAAGTCCAATAGTTTATTTAATAATATTCAGACCCAGAGCATCCCGTCACTCCCGTAACTCGATTAGTTAGGGCGCCGCTGGGCAGTGCTGAGGCTTCTCTGAGTCGTGTGTTCGAATCCCAGTGCTGCCAAGAGCTGGGCGGTTTTCTTTTTTGTATCTTGCGAGGTGGCGGGCTGCCCCCCCCCCCCACCTTTAATTAACTCTGGCTAAGGTAGTCCTGGCTCGGGGCCCCTAATCCCCCTTTCCTGGAGATGTGGGACAGTTGGATGTTACCTTTATATTCTGACCTTGAATTATTAACGAGTCCTTTGATTTTTTGTTGCATTCTTATTGCAAAGTTGAAAATTCACATTGGACACGTGTCCGGTAATACCCATTTCAGGGTCTCAAGAACTAAGCCAGGCACTTACACATTAGGGCATAATATATATCACTGTGACTATACCAACACTTCCCAGAACCTGAACTATCTGAACACTTAAATAATAAAAATAGAATAAATGGAGTAATATGAATTATACTTTCTATTTTTATTGTGACATCACTGAACTCCCGTGAATATAGTCACAGAAACTATATTTACCATTAACAAAATGACACTGAATAGGCCTAGCCGAAAAGAGGCACTGACGAGCAGAACTTTACATTTGGTAAGCTGTGGGATACACACGCAAGTAGCCAAAAATGGTTATTAAAATGTCCAATGTTCTTAGGACGACCAAACATTTGGAGGCAACTGTTCATACGTACTGTTAATGAAAGCAACTGCCCTCATCCACTCCGTGATGATTCCTACTTCCTTCTGTTGAGACCCAGCCAAGATGGCGACTGTGCAGTTTATTATATCATTCGTTGACATTGGTTGCCGAGATATGTCTATGCAAAAATTGAATCAAGAATTTAGAAATGCTGAAGAAAGGGGTTGAGACTAAGTTATTGAATACTAAATTCATCACTCAAGTTCTGATAAAATGTGTAATTTTCTTAAACATATATATTTGGAATTAAGAAATTTTAGTTACGCATCATACAGTGTGTGTGTATAATCTATATATATATGATGCACACCCCACAAGGAAAAATGAAGTGATTCTAAGGGCTTTGGTGTATTTATTAATACGAAACTAAATTATTGAGCTTCCTTGGTAGGTTCAATAATTTAGGTTCCGTCTATAAAATTTACTGTGGAAAAGGAAAATGATGGATGCTTATCATTTCTGGATCTAAAATCGGAAATGCATAAATTAATTCAAATTTGAAGTTTCTCGCAAACCTACTAACAATAACACTTGTATTCATTTTAATTCTGACTATCAACCCTCAATAAAAAAAAAAATTCTGTTTCTCAGACCATTAAGAGTGTTAGTCCTGAATTTTTAGATTCCGAGTTATGTAATATTATGAACATTGGTATTAAATTATGTTATCTTATTCCATTTCTTGATAACTGTCTTAGAGAGCTAAGACAAGGTATCATAATCGTGTAATTGTAAATGAATTTGATCATAAAAATATCCTTAGCCTACCTTATCATGTAAATTTTAAACATTTCCGACCTCAAAACCATTGGCATTAACGTTGTCTTTAAGTATAATAATTCGATAATAAAGAATAACCCAGCGCGTGAGATGTTAGACCCCGTTAGGGTTAGGTTAGAAGTTAGGTATAAATAATTCTTACAGGTACTTTTGCTTTAGGTTTTCTTGGGGCTTATATTTTGTTCTTTCGGTGGCCATTAACGCCAACGGCAACGAAACCTCAACCAACCCACTTCTACTTTATCTATTAATAAGCTACCGACCTTTACTCCTGCATAATAATTAAACGACCCAAAACTACAATATCTACACTCGAACCTGAGTTCCTTAGTTACCCTTTCATGCCGTATGGTCACACAGTTGACCATCAAATTTTATGAGGTTTTAGTCTTTCTGGAGATATCACATAAGTGTTTTTTTGTGGCATGAAAAGAAACGAAAATCAGGTATGAAAGGGTTAAAACCATGTCACCCAAAATACTTAAAATAGGCACAATATGTACACACACACACACACACACACATGGCAGCGATTAGTTAGGGTAGAAAATATGCATACTGCTCTGCCAGCGCCATAAACAAAACGGGCCGCTTGTCAGTTTATTTAGTTGGGGTTACCATTTTAGCATTTAGTGAACTTTTTCATTAGGTGACTAATATATATATATCGGGTGGCCACAAAAAAACTTTACTTAATTGAAAGTTTAATAACTGCAACAATTCAAAACTTATGCAATTGAGATTTTGCACACATTAACAGATGCATATAATCTATAATTGCTGGAATTTTCAAATATGTAGGTTCTATAGTTTTGTTACAGTGAACAATTTAAAAGCATATGTCTAAAAACAGCATGCCTGGTGTGCATCTGACACGTACGTGCGCTAGCGTAGGCTAAACTTAATGTAGCGTAGTATGACACGCGCGCTGGCGTAGGCTAAACCTAATGTGAATTTGCTTTCTTTTATTTTTCCGCTAAAACCCCGCCAGCATGACGTTAAGTAAAAGTGATAAAGCCATCATAGAAGCATGTGTCAAGGAAAAAGGTTGGAATGGAAATAGGATTGTCCGAGAATTCCCCGCAAAGAACTGGACTCGTCAAAGTGTTTATAACTTAATAAGAAAGATAAAGGATACTGGATCAACAGCTAGAAAACCCGGCAGCGGCAGGCCCAAAAGTGTTTCAACAGAAGAAAATAAGGCTGCCGTGGAGGAACTGATTCAATCCCAGGAGAATACACCAGGAACTCATCGCTCCCAGAGACAGATTGCGTACGACCTTGGGATTTCTCGCTCCTCTGTACAAGGGATTGTAAAACGTTTGAAATTGAAGGCCTACAAGAAAATTCGAGTTTCTCGGCGTGATCAGAATGTAAGACAGCGTAGAAAGACCCGCTGTAAATCCCTATATGAACGCTACTCAGCTGAAGACGTGCAAAAAGTTGTGTTTACAGACGAAAAGGATTTCACGTTGGAGGTGGCCAAAAACAGGCAAAATGACAGGGTTTATTGTTCAAGGAAAAAGGACATTCCTCCCTCCAGGCTTTATCATGAAACCTCACGATTCAGCAGAAAAGTAATGGTATCGGCGGGAATTTCATGGAAGGGGAAAACACGAATTCATTTTATTGCCACAAACGAAACTAAAGTTAACTCTGAGCGCTACATCAACCTGTTAGATAATGGGTTACTTCCTGATTGTCGTCAGCTGTATCCTGATGAGGCCTACATTTTCCAGCAAGATGGGGCACCCGCCCATACAAGCCGAGCGACCCAAAATCATCTAGAGCAAGAGACCCCTAATTTCATCAAAAAGGATGGATGGCCGCTTCAGTCTCCCGACTGTAATCTGATGGACTATTCAGTATGGGATTCCCTCATGGTGAAGGTTTACGGATGCCAGAAAGACAAATTCACCGAAGATGAACTTAAGGAGAAAATCAGTAGAGCATGGGAGGATATCACCTTAGATGAGGTTCGAAAGTGCATCTCCTCGTGGAAGAAGCGATTGAGGGCAGTTTACCAACAGGGAGGTGGTCACATTGACCATTTGTTTAAGTAAATTTTGTTAAGTTCAAATTCATTTTCTTCGGCATGCTATTTTTAGACATATGCTTTTAAATTGTTCACTGTAACAAAATTATAGAACCTACATATTTGAAAATTCCAGCAATTATATAGGGTGAACCAAATGTAGGTGGACAGTAAATGATAACGTTTATTTTGAGAATACATATTTAATTTTTTTGTATACTATAATACAAAATAAAATTTAAATAAATTTAGTTATAATATTTAATATAATATAAACACAAACACCATAGTTATAATGAACACCATAGTTATAATATAATATAACACAAACCTTATTCAACCTACTGTCCACCTACTTTTGGTTCACCGTGTATAAGATTATAACCATCTTAAATGCAAAAAACTTCACTTTTTTCTACGTGAAGGTCAAAATATGAAAATAAAAACCCACTCTAATAGACAGTTTATTTCCACGACAGTTTCGACGCCCACTGGCATCCTCCTCATCCGAGGAGGATGCCAGTGGGCGTCGAAACTGTCGTGGAAATAAACTCTGTCTATTAGAGTGGGTTTTTATTTTCATATTATAACCATCTGTTAATGTGTGCCAAAGCTCAATCGCATAAGTTTTGAATTGTTGCAGTTATTAAACTTTGAATTAAGTAAAGTTTTTTTGTGGCCACCCGATATATATATATGTTATTTACTTATTTATTTACAAATATATAGTTTCATAGATGAGTATAATATAATTATTAAATGCAGATGCTGTATAAGTTTATACAGTTATACACTGCTTTTAGCCGTGGCCAATGTCGTAACACCCCTTCCGGAGATCAACGAAGTTAAGCGACATTGGGTCTGGGTAGTTGTTGGATGGGAGACAGTCCTCCGCGCCCACATTATGTAGCGACCCGTGATTCGGATCCCACGTAAAGCTGTAGGTCCCCTCCGTCATATGACCTTAGATGTTGCGAAGGAGGTAAAACAACCCCAATAATAATAATTATGTGGTCAGTTGATGATTGCGGTGACTATATATATATATATAAATATATAGTCTAAACGTCACTAAAAGGAAAATGAATAGCAACACAAAAACATAAACACGAGGACGCGGGCTGTTCGGTTCATGGGCTGACCTAAGCAGCATGTAATTTTCTGTCTACGGGAATCGTTGATTCTAAATCTTATTTGGTGTCTGATCTAAGATGACTAGTTGGTGATTACGTTAAGTTGTCTAATAATTATGTCAGTTAGGGGTAATGTCTATAGCTTTTAAATTTGTAAAGTAGGACTGGGTTTGTTGACGCTGGTGCAAATGATAGGCCCCGAAAGAAGATCTAAAGCAAAGCATCTGTAAGTACCTTTCATGTCTAATTGCTAACCTAATACATAACAGGGTCTAACAACCCACGTTATTACAATGATGGGATTAAGTAAAGATAAGCACCCCCAACCTTTTTTAGTTAGCTTTATAAGGCTAACTAACGAAATATCACGACTTAACCTAACCAATTGTTAGGTCAACTGTACGCCCTTGACGATTGGTTAGGTCAGGTCGTGATATTTTCGTTAGTTAGCCTTATAAAGCTAACTAAAAAAGGTTGGGGGTGCTTATCTTTACTTGATCCAATGATGAACTAAAAAAACTAACTTGAAGTGAACGAAATAAACTAAATAAACTTTTTTAGTGGCTACTCATATAAAACTCGTATAAAACTAGAATTCAAAGTGACCTGCAAATCTCCACAGTATAGATAGAATACAGCGACTTGTTTAGTTCTTTATACAGTACAGAGAAATTTAAAATTTTTAATGTTGAATGCTGAAAGCGTTTTGTATTCAGGCACTCTCTCGTACTTCCTAATGTTTAAAAATGAGCAGCATTACGGGTCAATAGTTCGAACAAAAGACGGGCATTTCTTTTGTTCACTAATTCTTTTACTGCACATTAAACTAAAGGATAAAATAAAAAAGAAAATAAGGCTTTTATTTATTTATAAAAATACAATAATGAATATGACAAACACAGTTCCATATACCAAATTAAATAAATTTCTTAAAGAATATAGTAATTAAATATATATATTATACTATCTCATTCAAATTTAGCTTAATTTCATATAATTAAACCGCGTGTAATTTACGTTTATTTGTATAAGCTACGTTTTACGACTTAAAAAAAATTATAATACAATTTTCATGTTTTTCTATACGGACACGTTTGTGGTTTGACTGGCAAATTCTGAGGTTACGTAATAAACGTCTAAATACAGATTCTAATTCATAAATTTTGTTTATTAAAAAAAAAGTTTTCATTTAATATAAAAATGTTTGGCACTCATAAAATCGTGTTAAGTTAAAATAAAAAAAAAACCTGGACTGGTTGTTTCATGAACCATCCCAAAATGGAGTTCTATACGAGAAGATCGTTAATGTTTATTCATACGAGAATCGCCCACTAGCTCAGTCAGTGGTTACGGTGGCGGGCTCTGAGCGGTGAGACTTTGGTTCGCTCACAGCCACTGGCATCGGGTGGAGTGGAATTGACCGCTTATTCCGTTTCTGCTCTGGCTCAGGTGACCCTTGGGGGACACTCACCCTTACGTAGTGGGTAAATGAGCTTCTCGGATGTTTCTTGAATAATTCATACGGGAACACAAAAGGCAAGGGGCGTAAGACCTCACGAAGAAAATTTTGAAGTGTGTAAATCCGCTTTGAATTTGGTGATTCCGAAAACTAGAGTAAATTGAAAGTTGACATTTCCAACCGCAAGAAAGATATGAAAATACCGCTGAGATCATGAGAATACCATAAGTATGGCGCTGAAGTACCACTAGAATACAATTTAAAATGTCATTTGGACGATTTGGTAAATGAAAATAGAATAAAAAGCAACAGTTACGCGTAACCACGAACCTGAGAAGAACAATTTATCCTCTTTGAATTATTTAGATTTTACGAGTGAAAATGGGAATCATTAAAAAACCAACCAGCCACTGAAACATTTCAACCATTTAAGTTTTAATAATAAATAGAGAGAGTTAAAGACTAGAATCTATTCATACAGGTACAGTTAGATATTTGCAGAGAAGTTTTGTCGTAATAAAGTTAAAAATTATTCAATAAATATATAAAAAAAATGTTAGTATAAACAATAATAAATAAAAGCTGTTCTAATACTACTAATAAAATACTAATAATGTTTGTCACTATATCGATTTTACTTTAAAAAGAAATAACTAACTACCTGAACACATAACAATGACTCTTTAACATTCTAAACAATACTAAAGAAAATAATATAAGAATAACATCTTTAGTCCGTCCCGTACGTGTGTGTGTGTGTGT
This sequence comes from Bathynomus jamesi, assembly GCA_023014485.1. Lineage (NCBI taxonomy): Eukaryota > Metazoa > Arthropoda > Malacostraca > Isopoda > Cirolanidae > Bathynomus > Bathynomus jamesi. The sequence goes on from JAJOZX010000674.1 coordinate 1,008,716, forward strand.
GTGTGTGTGTGTGTGTGTTCTTTGGAAGCGATGTAACCCCAACCCTGTTCCATCCAACTGTACAAATGCCCAAAGAAATTATATAATTTCTAAAAGCATTACAACTATACTTTTTTGAACAATTCTATTACAGACGAGATCGTCTTTGGTTAAAAATTAAAACCGGGTAAAACCGATGTGAGAGCAAAACATAGTACGGACAGAAAATAATACAAAAGAGCTTAGATATTAATATCAGACTTAATATGTATAAAATATATAAATTTTATAAGGCAATGAAATGTGAATTAATTAATAACATTAAAGTTTTCATAAAAGTTTCAATATAATCAATCCAATTCAGTTAACCTCCTTACTCACTCTTTATATTTCTCTCCGGAATCGTGCAAAATCTGTTCTTCGACTCGCCAAATATTCATTCATCAGATAAAAATGTGAAAATCTATCAAATTCTAATTCTTCTCGCTCTTCTGGCATCTAGCCTAAAAAAAACTCTCCAAAAACTTAACTTCTTTTTCATTTTGATGGCTCAGTTGCCGTCTCTTCTGATAAAGCTGAACTTTTCACTTCTAACTCAACCCTAGACGATTCCGGTGCTGTTCCTCCATCTCCTCCACATTCTGATTTTGTTATGTCTGAAATTAGAATCTCCCCCTAAAATGTTTTTTTTTTTTTGCCCTATCTGGGACCCTGATGGGGTCCCTCCTGCTGCTTCTGTGCTGACACCCTGCCAAGGCAAACTCTTCCGTCTTTCTCTTTCATCTGATACTTTTCTGTCCTGCTGAAAATTCGCTTTCATTGAGACTGTCCCAAAGGATGACCGCTCTCAACCCTCCAACTATCGTCCAATTCCCTTAATTTCTTGCCTTTCTAATTTTCTAATCTATCTTTAATAGGAATATTCTTAAACACCTCTCTAATCTCAATCTTCTTTCAGATCGTCAGTTTGGGTTCCACAAAGAATGTTCTACTGACGACCTTTTTGCGCATCTATCTGACTCTTGGTCATCCTCCTTTCGGGATTTCGGTAAAACGTTTACTATTGCGCTGGACATAAAAAAAAACCTTTTGAATGAGTTCGACACAAATCCTTAATTTCGCAACTGCTCTCCTTTGGTTTCTATCCTTCTGTCTGTACCTTCATCTCTGATTTCTTTTCTGGCCGATCTATAGCTACGGTTGTAAATGGTCACTGTTCTCCTAAAGCTATTAATAGTGGTGTTCCTCAGGGCTCTGTCCCGTCACCCACTCTCTCCCTTTTATTTATCAATGATCTATTAAGTAGCACTTCCAGTTCTATCCACTGCTATGTCAATGATTCCATCCTTCACTTCTCCACCCGCTTCACAAAACGTCCCTCTCGACAGTCGCTCCATGACTCGCGTGAGATAGATACGGTGCACCTGACCTCTGATCTTTCTCTTATCTCTGATGGGGGCTAGAGAAATGCTTCAAAAACCCAGTTCCTTCCTCTGTCTACTCGTTACAATCTTCTACACGACAGTCGCTCCATGACTCGCGTGAGATAGATACGGTGCACTTGACCTCTGATCTTTCTCTTATCTCTGATGGGGGCTAGAGAAATGCTTCAAAAACCCAGTTCCTTCCTCTGTCTACTCGTTACAATCTTCTACACGACAGTCGCTCCATGACTCGCGTGAGATAGATACGGTGCACATGACCTCTGATCTTTCTCTTATCTCTGATGGGGGCTAGAGAAATGCTTCAAAAACCCAGTTCCTTCCTCTGTCTACTCGTTACAATCTTCTACACGACTATCCCCTCGTCTTCAACAATACACAACTTAATCCGTCCTCTTCTCTTAACATTCTCGGTGTTTTCTTTTTTCGCGATTTTTCCAGGAAAGATCACGAGGACTCGTTCTAAAACAGCTTCTAAGAGGTTAGGCGTGCTGTACCGGCTCCGCGGTCTCTTTACCCCTACTCAGTTGATGTCTCTGTACAGGGGTCTTATCCGCCCCTATATGGAGTACACTTCTAATGTGTATAGTGGCTCAACCCACGCAGCACTACTTGACTGGGTAAAATCAAAGGCTTTTCGTCTCATCAATTCCTCTTCGACGCAGTGTTGCCTCGCTCTCTCTTTACTATCGATATTATAACGGACACTGCTCTTCTGAACACTCAAACTGCATGCCACCTCCTCCAAGGAGAATACGCAGTACCAAAATTTCGGCACATTCTCATCCCTTTTCTCTCCAACTCTCTAACACAAAGGTTAATCGGTTTCCTCAATTTTACAGCTACTCGTACTCAACCGGTCAACTCCGGAATAACCTTCCTCAAGTCATCTTTCCCCCTGCCTATGATTCGCAATTTTTCAAACGCAGAGTGTCCAGGCATTTCCAAAACTTTGGACCTTGATTTCGGCTCTCTTCTTCTTCTATGATGGGCGTCGTTTTTACGGGCGTTCGCCCTTGGCCCCTCCTTCCTGCATTAAAAAAAATATATATATATACATGCTAGACATTCGGTATCGAACGTCTGGGTATTCCAATTTCGATTATTCCGACGATTACCAACGAAGACCATTCACAAACACAGCCAGCAAATAACGGACTTTTTCGAGCGAAAACTGAAAGGACCATTTTACCTAATTTCACTTATTTAATCTTTTATTAAACTTTTTAGGGCATTTTATTTGCGTATCATACTACTACTTATAAACTGTAATCGTCTCGGGGTATGGAGTAATTCATTGCTTAATTCGGGTATTCTAACGTGGTCTTGGTCCTTTGGTCCTTATCTGGTCCCATTACCGAATGTCTACCATATATGCTATTCCCTTCAATTTTTACTTCATAATAAACAATTTATTTCATATAATGCTATAGTCATTCACCATAAATGAGTATATGCATTAGCTGAAATAAATAGTGACTATATATATATATATATATATAAATCAATTGGATTATGTTTCAGAGAAAATCATAGTCATCTTAAAACAAAAAAATCGACATACATCAGGTCCACCGAGAATTACGACACCCATTGCATACCTATTTAACAGCCATCTGATACCCACTTCCTAAACAATGAGGTAGGCTTAAGCCCGTGTTGACAAGTACACACGTACCCATAATTAAGGGATAACAGACCTTGGTAGATAATTTTTAACTCGCCTTATCCCTTTTGTGGATGGGAATGTCTTTCATGTTTTAAATTTACGGTAACCTAACATCCGAAACCCTGCCCTCAAACAAAAGGGTTAGCATGAACTTCCGAGTCACCCGAATATTATCAGTATAGGTAGCCGGCCCAAGTTAACCCAAGGAGGCGACGGAAGTCAAGCCCGAGACCTTCACTTTTGAGTTCAGCCCCTAACCGATAAAGCCAAGTTATTTTCAGACTAATTACATGACAAACAACACCATACTGTTATTAATACACGAGAGTTTTACGCACTTAGACTTTACATCATTTGTGTTTTTACCTAATAAATAAATAAATAAATAAATAATAATACTCAGTTATACAAGTAATGATTATTTTCGCGACTTAAACTCCTTGGCGGTATAAGGTCTACGTCGTGGTATCGAACACTGGGTCGTACTTCCGACGCCCGGACATTCGCTAACCTACTACCAGTACCGGAATTATACCGGACCACACTCTGCTCTTGGAGGGGGGCGGGGGGCGTTGGGGAGTAGCCCCCGCCTTCCGAAGAAGAATTAGTCGGGGTAATCATATCTAAATCTCCGTCGACGTCGTCAATGTCTGACCAAGGAGAAAAAATATGTTAATAATTGTAAAATAGAGAAGGGCAATTATGAAACGTACAAGAATGGTACCAGTGGAATAGTCCCATCTCTGCATCATCGTAAGGCACAAGGTGTAATTAACAAAAGCAATCACCAAACGACAATGTGAATTGGGGAGGAGTACTGTTCATATTCAAGTTTAAGCCTAAGAATGCCTTGATTCGGAAATTGTAGCACGATCAGCTTGCGTGATATATTATATGTACACATGAATGAATAAGAAGCGTAACTTTCATTTTTGTGAATACACCTTCAGCAGCAGCAGCAGCAGCAGTAAATTAAAACTAATTTACCTCACCAACCGAACGAGTGATCACTAAATTTAATTTTATATATAATAACGAAAATGACAAAATTGAGAGCTAAAGCACGCAGCCCAAAGATGACTTCAAACCGGAGACGAATAGGCGAAGCTAATTCTCAAGCCATTCGTCCATCCCCAAAATGAAAAATTCCTCTTTCAACATCAAATTAGAATGGATCGTTTTTGATTATCATGGACATTACTCAAGGAAGTTATTTGACCATCCACTGCAATAAAGGCACTAAACATAAAATATCGTAGCAAACATGACGCCCAAAATGACAAAATCCGCGCACCGCGGGTCCGAGTAATCTCCTCTGGGTCGCATGCCTAGTCTTCGATTTTACTGTTTTGAACATACATAACACTATAATACGCATGCACACACACACACACACACACACACAATATATATATATATACACACACATTTGTTTTTTCTTTTTTACCTCCGACAAAATGCCCCGTGTCCCGCGCGTGGGACTTCAACCTCCTCTGCTGTAGGATAAGTCGCAGAGACACCGCCAGAACACACAAGAGGATGCCAACAATTAATCCAAGGATGAGGTACAAAAGAAACTTCTCAAAATGCTCTGTAAATAAAAAGGGTTTACTTCTTGAAGCAAATCGTACAATCAAGCAGCAGCAATTTTATGCTCAATTTACAGCAGGTAATCAATTGGGTGTAATTTGTATTGTCCTCCATCAAGTCCAATAGTTTATTTAATAATATTCAGACCCAGAGCATCCCGTCACTCCCGTAACTCGATTAGTTAGGGCGCCGCTGGGCAGTGCTGAGGCTTCTCTGAGTCGTGTGTTCGAATCCCAGTGCTGCCAAGAGCTGGGCGGTTTTCTTTTTTGTATCTTGCGAGGTGGCGGGCTGCCCCCCCCCACCTTTAATTAACTCTGGCTAAGGTAGTCCTGGCTCGGGGCCCCTAATCCCCCTTTCCTGGAGATGTGGGACAGTTGGATGTTACCTTTATATTCTGACCTTGAATTATTAACGAGTCCTTTGATTTTTTGTTGCATTCTTATTGCAAAGTTGAAAATTCACATTGGACACGTGTCCGGTAATACCCATTTCAGGGTCTCAAGAACTAAGCCAGGCACTTACACATTAGGGCATAATATATATCACTGTGACTATACCAACACTTCCCAGAACCTGAACTATCTGAACACTTAAATAATAAAAATAGAATAAATGGAGTAATATGAATTATACTTTCTATTTTTATTGTGACATCACTGAACTCCCGTGAATATAGTCACAGAAACTATATTTACCATTAACAAAATGACACTGAATAGACCTAGCCGAAAAGAGGCACTGACGAGCAGAACTTTACATTTGGTAAGCTGTGGGATACACACGCAAGTAGCCAAAAATGGTTATTAAAATGTCCAATGTTCTTAGGACGACCAAACATTTGGAGGCAACTGTTCATACGTACTGTTAATGAAAGCAACTGCCCTCATCCACTCCGTGATGATTCCTACTTCCTTCTGTTGAGACCCAGCCAAGATGGCGACTGTGCAGTTTATTATATCATTCGTTGACATTGGTTGCCGAGATATGTCTATGCAAAAATTGAATCAAGAATTTAGAAATGCTGAAGAAAGGGGTTGAGACTAAGTTATTGAATACTAAATTCATCACTCAAGTTCTGATAAAATGTGTAATTTTCTTAAACATATATATTTGGAATTAAGAAATTTTAGTTACGCATCATACAGTGTGTGTGTATAATCTATATATATATATGATGCACACCCACAAGGAAAAATGAAGTGATTCTAAGGGCTTTGGTGTATTTATTAATACGAAACTAAATTATTGAGCTTCCTTGGTAGGTTCAATAATTTAGGTTCCGTCTATAAAATTTACTGTGGAAAAGGAAAATGATGGATGCTTATCATTTCTGGATCTAAAATTCGGAAATGCATAAATTAATTCAAATTTGAAGTTTCTCGCAAACCTACTAACAATAACACTTGTATTCATTTTAATTCTGACTATCAACCCTCAATAAAAAAAAAAATTCTGTTTCTCAGACCATTAAGAGTTGTTAGTCCTGAATTTTTAGATTCCGAGTTATGTAATATTATGAACATTGGTATTAAATTATGTTATCTTATTCCATTTCTTGATAACTGTCTTATGAGAGCTAAGACAAGGTATCATAATCGTGTAATTGTAAATGAATTTGATCATAAAAATATCCTTAGCCTACCTTATCATGTAAATTTTAAACATTTTCCGACCTCAAAACCATTGGCATTAACGTTGTCTTTAAGTATAATAATTCGATAATAAAGAATAACCCAGCGCGTGAGATGTTAGACCCCGTTAGGGTTAGGTTAGAAGTTAGGTATAAATAATTCTTACAGGTACTTTTGCTTTAGGTTTTCTTGGGGCTTATATTTTGTTCTTTCGGTGGCCATTAACGCCAACGGCAACGAAACCTCAACCAACCCACTTCTACTTTATCTATTAATAAGCTACCGACCTTTACTCCTGCATAATAATTAAACGACCCAAAACTACAATATCTACACTCGAACCTGAGTTCCTTAGTTACCCTTTCATGCCGTATGGTCACACAGTTGACCATCAAATTTTATGAGGTTTTAGTCTTTCTGGAGATATCACATAAGTGTTTTTTTGTGGCATGAAAAGAAACGAAAATCAGGTATGAAAGGGTTAAAACCATGTCACCCAAAATACTTAAAATAGGCACAATATGTACACACACACACACACACATGGCAGCGATTAGTTAGGGTAGAAAATATGCATACTGCTCTGCCAGCGCCATAAACAAAACGGGCCGCTTGTCAGTTTATTTAGTTGGGGTTACCATTTTAGCATTTAGTGAACTTTTTCATTAGGTGACTAATATATATATATATATATATATATATATATATATATATATATACACATACATACATTTTAACTGCAAACAACACACAGTATAATTAATGTAAAGAACGACGCTTGTATAGAAGAACGTTCCGCACAAGATGAGGAGAAAGAACGAACAAATGAAAAATGAGGTAACCACCCGGGAATCGAACCCGGGATCTTCCGATTGCCGGTCAGATATGCTAACCACTACACCATGGGCCTCGATCAATCAGAAGTCGTAATTCTCGTACATACGAGCAGAAACCAATGCCCTGAGGGGGCACCTCCCGCATGTCGCACATATATACATTTTAACTGCAAACAACACACAGTATAATTAATGTAAAGAACGACGCTTGTGCGGAACGTTCTTCTATACAAGCGTCGTTCTTTACATTAATTATACTGTGTTGTTTGCAGTTAAAATGTATATATGTGCGACATGCGGGAGGTGCCCCCTCAGGGCATTGGTTTCTGCTCGTATGTACGAGAATTACGACTTCTGATTGATCGAGGCCCATGGTGTAGTGGTTAGCATATCTGACCGGCAATCGGAAGATCCCGGGTTCGATTCCCGGGTGGTTCTCATTTTTCATTTGTTCGTTCTTTCTCCTCATCTTGTGCGGAACGTTCTTCTATACAAGCGTCGTTCTTTACATATATGTATATATACGTTACTTCACCCTGATAATGCTGTTGGTTGTGTTTATTCGAATGGATGTACACAATGTAACTCAGTTTATATAGGTCAAACTAGAAAAACTTTAGATGTCAGAGTGAAACAGCACAAATATACTGTACGTGTAGGACAGCAGATAATTCTAATGCATTGTTTAACCATATGTATGAATGTAATCATAGTATTAATTGGGAGAGTTCTAAAGTTTTCATTAAAAATAGACATAATTGAAAGGAATAATCTAGTGTTCATTCATCTATTTTAAAAATAATTTCAATAACAGTTCGGGAACTACAAAACTGACCATATCTTATTAAAATACCTTTTGCTCTTTATCAGTACTTAACCTTTTGCTAATCTTTTCTTACTAATTTTGTTTATACTGTACACAAACGTGTTTATGCTGTATTTTTGGCTTTTTGCCTTTTCCCTTGAATACACGAAAGGCCTTGGAATCGTTTTTCCTTTTTTTTGTGGGTGTGCATCATATATTAGGGTGTCCCAGGAGGAAATGTCAAGAATGCACCATTTCACTCTTTGGGTATTTCTAAGTAGAAAGTATTATATCGATATGGGTCTGATTCCCAACCGTTACCGAGATACAGGCCTCTACATTTGGGTAATTAAAACATAATAAAAAGGCGATCTTAGATACTATTTAATGACACTTGTGGTTTACAAAAAGTACAAACATACAATACACTATTGCACTTATTTCAGAATGGTTTCAAAATGACCCCCTCTTTCTTCAATGCACGCGGCGAGCCTCCGATCCATCGAGTCTTGCCAAGGAAAACGCGGAAGTTCATTTCTGAGGTTTATGAACGCATCCTGTATACGTGCAACCAACTGCTCCCTAGTTTCGGGCTTACTCAACTGATAAACGTTACTCTTGAAGAACCCCCAGACAAAAAAATCTAGCGGAGATAAGTCAGGCGAACGAGGGGCCCATGCCACAGGTCCTCCACGTTCAATCCACCTTCCCGGAAACCGTAGAGGCCTGTATCTCGGTAACGGTTGGGAATCAGGCACATGTCGATATAATACTTTCTACTTAGAAATACACAAAGAGTCAAATGGTGCATTCTTGACATTTCCTCCTGGGACACCCTTATATACACACCCAAGGGAGTTAGTTTTATTAAAGTATAAGCAAGTTTTTAATGATTTTTAACCCATCCACAGAGGTCATTAAATATAAAAATTTCAGAGACGATGGCAACGATAAAGAGGATAAAGGAATGAAGATAAATTCATTTAGTCTAAATTCCCTTCCAACTCTGTTGGAGAAACGTTCCCATAAACCGAACTCACTTGATTTTGGTTCGCCAATGTTTTGAACCTGGGGAGTTGTCGTCTCCAGCTCTCCGATCGTCTCCTCCGCGGTTCTCGAGTCTGGAATGTCAGGAGGAGTTCTCGTAGTTGGCTCTGTCACGACCTTTTTCTTAGTTTCAGATGTTTTCAGTATCCAGCTAGGAACTGAAAATATTTTCAGCCGAGGATCACGTAAATAAAAAACCAAAACAATTATATCGTTCGTTCGTTTGACAAAGTTGTTCGATCTCCTTCCAACACCTAAGATCATATGATAGAGAGAACCTATAGCTTTATGCGGGATCCGAACCACGGGTTGCTACATAATCTGAACGGTGCCCCCATCCAACTAATACTCGTATCCACTGTCACTTAACTTCGCTAATAGACGGGAAACGATTCAGTAATATTGATATTTTAGTAATGGCAGCCAAACTGTAAGAGTCGGAAGGTCTCACGGATTCAAATTAAAAGGCGGGGAGGGCATGAGCGTGGTACAGGATTCAAATGGAAATCAGTGAACAGGGTTATTTGCAGAAACCCCTAAAATGGTTACGAACAGTTTCTGTTCTTTCTCTTTCGTTATATTCCACATTCAAATGGACCAATCAGCAACATCAATGACGATTCCAAAAACAGTCCTGAGCCGAATACCAAATAAAAGTGGAATCTCTTCCTCAGTAATTTAATTACTCTCTTTGTGTAAGAACATTTCTGCTCCTTCAAATAATAATGATAAAGTTTATTCTGTGGAAAAGAAATAGATTTAAACGTATTTTTTCTTCTTTCCGATGCTAATACTAGGAAACGAGGAACAATAACCTAACCCAGTGCTGTCCAACTTCTATAAAGCGCGGCCAAGATGTTGCCTATAATCATACACTGTTGGTTAATACGACTTAGGAACCCGCTGAATGTTGTTCTCTCTACTAGAAATGACAAAATAGGGAAGAAAATTCAGAAATGAAATTTGGCAAAATTCCATTCCGCGGGCCGCAAGTTGGACAGCGCGAGTCCTAACCTATACAGGATGTCATAAAGGCTGAATGTCTAAATTCAAAAAATAGCAGTTTTCTGGTATTTCAGCTTGTAGCAGTTGTGTAGGGCTTAATTTAAAGCTTGAAATTTCCTCTTTCGAGTGGTATACAAGCCATTTTAACATAATTTGATTTCTTCCCTATTTTAGCATATAATGACAAAAAATAGCAATACAAATCTGGGAAACGGCTGTAGAAGACGGGAGAACGTACATTTGCACGGAGGTCAAAGACGGGGTTTCAAGATACTTTAAAAGCTACAGCTTACCCGAGAAGGTTTGAGTATCTAGGACTATAACATGTGCTGGAGTGATTATTATTCTTTAGACAAAAAAGAAACCAAAACAATGTTGATACAAATTTTATTAAAACTTTAACACCTAATGAAATATTAACATCTGTCTTTGAAAATAAAGGTTAGGTATGGTTCATTAGATTCGATTATGCTCGAATAGGTTCAGTCAAATTCAGGTGAGTTAGGTATAAAGTAGTTTTAGTTTGTATTTGAAAAAACGGATCACTTTAACATATTGCTTCCCAGGAACCTCTCTCTAACATATTGCTTCCCAGTGTATATCACTTTAACATATTGCTTCCCAAAAATAGACATTACACAACCATTTACAGTTACATTACAATAGTTTATAATATTTAGAGATTAACCAGTCGAGAAAATGTAAATTTATGGACAACTTAACTTATTATGCTTTGCCATTTTTTGTGAATGTAAAATATTTGGATCACCTGAAGATCAGGGACCCCAACCTTCTTTAGTTAGCCTTATAAGGCTAACTAAAGAAAATATCACGACCTAACCTAACCAATCGTTAGGTCAACTGTACGTCCTTAACGATTGGTTAGGTTAGGTCGTGATAATTTCGTTAGTTAGCTCGAGATTACCAACCTCTTTCTAACCAACCAACCTTTCTCATTTTAACATACAGTATTGCTTCCCAGTGTTAATCACTTTAACATATTGCTTCCCAGGAAGGATAACTTTGACTAGGGGCAGGCGGGGCAGTGCCCCGGGGCCCGGGTCGTTTCAACAAGTGATGAGAAGTTATTTGAGAGAGAAACAAAGCTAGTAAATAAATATAAAAATGATATTTCCTCTGGATTTCCAAGTCAATTACTTTCTTTTCGAATGTGCTTAAAAACAGACATTGAAAAAATTACGACAATCCATGAGCTATATTCATTTTTAATTAAAGACAACAGTGCTTTGTGCTCAAGTTTTCCCAAAGCTGTGACTGCCATAACATTGTTCCTCACAATTCCTGTGACAGTTTCAAGTGCAGAGAGATCGTTTTCAAACCTTAAACTAATACAGAACTATCTTCGAAATTCTATGAATGAAAAAAAGATTAAGTGGACTCTCAATTATATCAATTGAAAACAAGAAAGCTAGAAATATTAACTTGGAGGATTTAATTAATGAATTTGCTGAAAGAAAGGCAAGAAAAGTCAAGTTCTGATGTGGTGATGTCGTAAGTACACTTTTATTTCACGGTATCCTTTTTAAAGCTCAATATTTTGCATAATGTTTTACCTTCTATGCCTCCATGCGTACAAGTAGTATCATAATTCTTAAATATATGCTAAATAAATAATGCAAAGAAAAGCAATATAAATGTATAATACAAATTTTGTTAGGGGGCCCGTAAATAAGTTTTGCCCCGGAGCCCGTGACACTCTTGCTCCGTTCCTGACTTTGACATATTGCTTCCCAAATGCTTTGGGAAGCAATATGTTAAAGTGATCCGAAAAAACTTAGATCTCTTCCTTTATAGCACCCCCAATTTCTTCTTTTCAGTTAATAACAATTTTGACACAGCCAACAATTGGTTGGTTAAGTCGTGATATTTTCGTTAAAACTAAGGAAAATATCACGGCTTAACCAATCGTCAAGGCCGTATAGTTGACCTAACCGGGAATAAAAGGAACAGTAAAACAATGGCGGTGCTATAAAAGAAAAGATCCGAAAACTTTATCAACACCTCAACAGTTTGATCCGCGAGTCAAAATGTTTACCTTTGAAAAGGCCACTACCCACTTAGATGCAAAGCCTAACGCACGTTTGCGTGCACTTTTCTTTTGCCATATAAAAAGGCAAGTGGTGTATAGGTATGGTGGTTTTAGCAAGTAGCTCAGCATGTCAAAAAGACTGCCAGATTGGACGTATCAAGGTGTGTCACACAAAAGTTTGCGTTCGCTGGCAGCAAACATCATCATCATCATTTTTTTCTCTCGCTCTCTCTCTCTTTTGCCAAAGTTTTCCAGATTTTTTTTAACAAGACCGTGTCATGATTACTTACACAAGTGAAAACTTGAGCTTTAGAATGAGATTTAACCGGTTGCTGTGGGTTAGGTCAAATATTCAATAAGTTATAAATGCTTGAGTTTAAAAGTGTATAAATGGACATACCACAGGTATACACTGTTTTGAGGTACATTAAATATTCGGGTGGGCAAGGTCTTCCAAACACTTCGGCACTGGCAGTCAACTGGCATTTGGGGGATCCGTGACATTCGTTCATAACTGTGTCCGTGGCAAAATTAGCCAAACAATCTAAAATAAACAAAATCAATAAATAATAATAATAAAGCCACTGCAACCTACCCACATTGCCCAATTCCAAAAAGCAATCATCTTAAAAAATCTAAAACCTTACTTGAACGCTACAAATTTTGCCTGCGTCCGTAGCGAAGTAAAGGCAATGAGGGCAGGGGTTCGAATCCTGATGGTAAAAGGTAACAGCGAGGAAGCTCATCTCCCCACGATGTGTGGTATGAGTGTGCCCCAAGGGTCACCCTTTAGCTCGAGCAACGACAGGGTAAGCGGCCAACTCAACCCAATCCAGAAGCCAGCATGCGGGAGTCCAGAATGCCGATAAACAAACAAACACTTTATTTCAGACTCAACAAGTACAAACATTATACAAGAGGTCCATAGAAGAATCACTGAGCATAATGAACATACAAATGCCTACGCCAATGCTTCCAGATTTGAGATTTATAAAATATATCGGAGACCAGTCCACTAACCATGGCTTCTATTATCTTATTGACTGACTCACCAAGCCTAGTGATAAATCTAAATACAAAATTGCGAATGACACTGGCACAGTTAGGCATCTTATTGACTACAAACAGCATACTGACACTAGAAGGAGCGCCATTTATAAATCTTGGAGTCCTTAATAAACTCCTAAAAATATTATTATATGCAACATATAACTTTCTCAAATTATACATCCTGTAGTTCCACCACAAATGAGCTGTATCCATTGGAGTACAAAAAGTTTTGAACAAAATCAACTTAACATCTAATGTACACATGAAATTTTCTAACCAAAGTATTTCCCTGAGAATATAATTGTCTACATTGCCTTAGAATATCACAATCAACTGAAAGACTATCAGTTAGTATGTGGCCAAGATACTTAGTCTGGGTTACTTCTGACAGCACCATACCATTCAACTGAAATTCAGAAAATTTTTATATATTTGTAGGCCTTAGTCGTCATAATCATAACATGACTTTTAGCAGGATTATATTTTATGTCGTTGTCCTTCCCATACCTTTCACACACCTTCAAAAGTGTGCTGAGCCCTTTTACAGATAAAGAAATAAGAACTAGATCATCTGCATACATCAAATGATTAACAATCATTGTACCAATATCGCAGCCTATTTTACAGGCGTTCAGCACAACAGATAGATTATCCATATAAACATTGAATAAGTAGGGGGATAATATCCCTCCCTGCCTGACACCATTGGTCACAGAGAATGGCTCTGAATTAACCCCACCCCATCTTACAATCACTGTCTGGTGATTATACCAGGATATTAATATACGGACCAAGTAACCAGCTACATTACGATTTACAAGTTTCATGAATAATTTGTCATGATTAACACGATCAAATGCTTTAGAGGCATCCAGGAAAAACAAAAATACATTAGCATCTAGAGTTTGGTATTTGCAGACCATTTCCTTCAAAGCATACACACATATCAGTACTGTTTCTTTTTGAAACCAAATTGGTTATCACTAGTATACAGGTAACATTCAAGTCTATTAATGAGTATATATTCAAACACCTTAGACATAATACTGGCCAATATTGGCCTATAGTTATCTTTACTCTTGATTTTACCCTTTTTATCTTATAGTACTGGCACCAAAACAACGGATAACATTGTATCCGGCAAAACACCATGTATGAGATGAGTAAACCTGTAAAGCACAAAGCTAAGAGAGGCACTAATCTGTCACTACTAAATTTCAGATGCTCAGCAGAAATACGATCAATACCACATGATTTGTTACAATCTAAACATTTTACGGCCTATTTAGTCTCAAATATACTAACTCTTATATCTGGACTATAGGTAGCATCACAATTAACATTATTGTTCTTATGTACAGAGTTAAATAACTCACTGTAGCGTTCCTTCCATAATTTGACTATATTCTCAGTCCCAATTACATTTTCAATATTAACAGGGAGACAGTGCACTATTATTCATTGTTTTTAATTCGTCCTAAAAGTTTCTTGCATTCTTACTGGCAAGCTTTCTAGCTAGAGCATCCCTGCTTAACTTATCCTCATAATTTTTTATATACCTTAATGCATACTTTAACCTGGCATTAGCCCTTTGTTTTTGTTGTAATACAGGGCCTTGCCTTGGCTTCCCTTATTCACACCACATTAATAAAGCATCTTTGGATGCATTATGAAGTTCAGCCACATAATCGCTCCAGCCAGGTCTACATATATAAATGAAAAGGGGCAAACTTTCTACATGTGAATAATTTTAAGGGGCTCTTATACGAAAGGGGAAACCTCAATAAAAATATATATTTAAAACTATTTCCAATGTTTCTTATCTATACAAAAACTGCTATGAATAAACGCTGTTGCTTATAATAATATTTTTCGTATGCTATGTAGGAAACCAAAATGGTGCAGTGCCAGTTTTATGTTTACTACGCGTAACCTACCTACCAGCCAAATGTTAATCCGGAAGAATATATATAATTTCATTATTAGGGTCCAAAACAGCTCTAATGCGTTATTGTGCAATGTCGTCTTCAGATACTCACCTATATGGCAGTCATGGTTCAGACAACTGCTGGTTTACAATACCTTATTTTTGTAATGTAGCAAAGATTATATATGCATATAAGTTGTGTTATAATAAGATTGTATTTGTATGTTGGGTTAAACGGCTATGCTGGCCTTATTTTTGTATTTGTATGTTAGGTTAAATGGCTATGTTGGCCTTATTTTTGTATTACGTTCAGTGTATAGGGTGTTTATAAAGTTCCTATTTCAGTGAAAACGTAGCAAAAAGGATAAAATTCAATAACAATATAATAGAAGGCATACATTTAATGAATACTTAAGTATATGATTCTACATGAGCACCATCAGTATCTCTACAGAGTTCTGTCAGCAGCATTGCGGAACACATTTTGGAGCATGACAGGGGTTATTTTTGTAACTGTTGTTATGATACGAGCACGTAAATCTTGCAGATCTGTAACCCTCGTTTGATAGAATTTTGATTTGATAAAGCCCCATGCAAGGAAATCCAAGGGCGTTAAGTCAGGAGATCGAGCCGCCCAGGACCTATTACCTTCACGTTCCGATCCACCACCGATTTGGAAATCGTTCATTTAGGTACGTACTCCCGAACAATGTTTGCGTAATGACAAGGTGCCCCATCTTGTTGAAAGACGACGGTGTTTAAAATGTCATCTGAATGAAGCTGGGGACATTTACGTGCTCGTATCATAACAACAGTTATAAAAATAACCCGTTATGCTCCAAAATATTTTCTGCAATGCTGCTGACAGATTCGAACTCTGTAGAGATACTGATGGTGCTCATGTAGAATCATATACTTAAGTATTCATTAGATGTATGCCTTCTATTATACTGTTATTGAATTTTACCCTTTTTGCTACGTTTTCACTGAAATAGATAGGGACTTTATAAACACCCTGTATAATACGTAAGATTGTACTTGTATGTTAGGTTAAGTGGCTATGGAATAATGGATTGTGAATGATCCGCAACAAAGATGTTTTGTTTGTTGTATAATTAATAATTTAAAATATAGTTTCCACAAAATCATATCCGAACTCAGCTTCCCCATAATTCATCCGCATTTTTATTAAACTTTTTAATTTTCATAATTTCTCTGATTTCTTCATTAAGCTACAATTATTTTCTCCTACGTATACAAATGATCTTTGTCAGTTAATGATGTCTCATGTAATAACAATATACATAAAATTGTCAGATAATTAATCAAACAATATGCTAGGTTAAGTGGCTATGTTGGCCTTATTTTTGTATTAAGTTCAGTGTATGTAATGGGTAAGATTGTACTTGTATGTTAGGTTAAGTGGCTATGGATTGTGACTGATCCGCAAAAAAGATATTTTGTTTGTTTGTTGTTATCTATTAATGGTCACGAGATATATGGTGAAGCAATGGAAGTACAAAATTTGGATCACCTGAAGATTAGGGACTAGGGTTGCCAGATCTCCAGTTTTGGGCCGGAGTCTCCGGAAATTGAGCTTCGTAAAAATGTCCTTAAAAGTAGAATTTGCCTCTTTTCTTACAGATTTTTGGCAAGATGATTATTATTCTAAAAAATGAGGAAGTTTATATATCAGTTTAGCTACATAAACAAATAATGATGAGCTTCGTAGGTAAAATCTCCAGATTTGGAAACCATCTGATCTGGCAACCCTATCAGACAGGGCCCCTAGCCTTCCTTAATTAGCCTTATAAGGCTAACTAACGGAAATATTACGAACTTAACCTAACCACTCGTTAGGTCAACTGTACGCCCTTGACGATTGGTTAGGTTAAGTCGTGATATTTTCGTTAGTTAGCTTTATAAGGCTAACTAACGAAGGCTGGGGACCCTGATCTTCAGGTGATCCCAAAATTTTAGCAGTTATGTAGTTGTTTATCCAAAAGGTGGTGGGTACGGTAGTTATTGTTTACTCAACATATATGAATATAACTAAATTGGCGTGTTATTTGCTCATGACTTATCCTGGTTAAATAATTTAAATTAACCTTTTACGGTCTTCTATGTAAAGCGAAAATGCGTACGTTATTATACTTAAACTCTTTAAGTCTGTCTGTATCACAAGGTAAGCCCAACTCAGACATCTCAAATCCAGTATGACAAAGTTTCAGATATAACATTTGGAACCAAACGGTTCTATAGCAGGTTCAACTCACCATCTTCAGGCAGTCCTTCCGTCTGCGGGCACAAGACCGATCCGTGCTTGGTTCGGCCGAACATGGAAGTGTAAATGGCGATCCGTGAATGCGACCCACAATCCAAGGTCAGTTGTTGTCCTTCGCAAAGGACTTTATTTATGAAGGTATCTGCAGAACGAAAATAGGTAACGAGAAGTTAAAGGAATTGACTGAGGGAGGACCGACTTCTGCTTACAATTAGTGATGTACCGATTCCAAAATTTCGCTGATGTCGATACCGATGCCGATTCTTTGCCTATATTTAAAAAAAAATCAATTCCCTTCATAAATATTACTAATCTAATATGAAAACTGAAAGTTTTCATATTTTTACATTTCAAATTTATTTAAATGCTTTTCTTTAGCTCATCCAAAATATACAGCACCAGAATTTGTTACTCATATACCGTAGCTAAAATGATGTTAAAAAGTTTTATTACTACTCGGTAAAATGATAAAATAATTTAATTTTAGTTTCATAAATTGAATATCAATATTTAAAGTAATTGGTTTTCCTTATTTTGAAGGTATATTCTTTCTTCAACAATGTCAACAATAGCAAGTTTTTCATTAAAATTTCAAGTCCTTGGTGGCCAATTTGAATAAAAAGTGTATATATATAATTTGGGTTTATAAAATTATTAAAATACTTTAAATAAAGTCAACATAATAAGATGGTTTAATATATAAATTATAAAGTACAGTACAACTTAATGTAGAATTATTATTAATATATAGAGTAGTAGGAGATTACGATAGTTATAATATTTAGAGATTAGCTAGTTAGAGAAAATGTAAATTTATGGGCAACTTAACTTATTAAGCCTTGCCTTTTTCGTGACTAAAATATTTTTATATAATTACACTTTGAAATTCGTATAAATGGATCACCCGAAGATCAGGGACCCCAGCCTTCTTTAGTTAGCCTTATAAGGTTAACTAACGAAAATATCACGACCTAACATAACCAATCATTAGGTCAACTGTACGCCCTTGACGAGTGGTTCGGTTAGGTTGTGATATTTTCGTTAGTTAGCCTTATAAAGCTAACTAAAGGAGGCTGGGGGCCCTGATCTTCAGGTGATCCGTATAAATTATAATAAATAGTGTTTTTGTCTGTTCAATTTCCTCTAAATATAGATTTTGTTTTGTAATAAAAGTTTTGGATTACCTGAAAATAAGGGCCCCCAGCCTTCTTTAGTTAGCCTTATAAGGCTAACTAACGAAAATATCACGACTTAACCTAACCAATCGTCAAGGGCGTACAGATGACCTAACGATTGGTTAGGTGAAGTCGTGATATTTCTGTTAGTTAGCCTTACAAAGCTAACGAAGGCTGGTGGCCCTGATCTTTAGGTGATCCAAAGTTCTAAAATTTCAAAGAATCGGCGAGAGAAAGCTAAATATGGCCGATACCGATTACTCGGTACACCACTACTTGCAATATTTCCTCTCGAACACCAACAATATCAGACTGAAATGGCACGACGGATTCCCAGTCTAGTGACCAACAATTATCCTGATATCGCGGGAAATGCTCACAATTATCATCAAAACTTCAATATATGATACTGGGGTCTACTAGTCAGAATGGTCGCTGATATTTTAAGGATACTCAGGAGTCAATTAAGGCCACACCTTAGTCCTTTGCAAACGAGTTTCGAAGAACTGAAATAGAGGCAACAAAAAGCCATGCCTTATCATGACCAAGCCATTCTTGTGACTATTTTAACTTCAAATCAACCAATGAAACCTTATTTGAACGTGGTAACGATTCTATCTGGAAAATTTAAGGCAGCACTTTAAATTCTAAAATTAATGTAGCACTAACAGCCTCATTACACTAATTGATTAATAAATGTACAGTACATTCCTACGAAGCACAATTGACATACGAGGAAGTTAATTCGATATCAGAATGATAACACTGGTCAACACTCATTTTATTGCCAATCATATTAGAGTGATTTTGGGGTAACTTTGTGGTGCTGATTCCGAATATGACATCGGTTTTGCTAGATTGGCTCTAATTTATGAGATAATTGGTACCCCATTGAAACACGTAAAAATGCAAAAAATTTAATGTTCAGGCGGAGCCTACTTACAAATCGCATTGAAATTGTCTCAAATCATACAAAAGTAAACACATGAAATACATAATGGCATTTTATTCGGTCTCACCATCTAGAATGTTCCGGTAGTTTCCCATATGCACGCGTTATGGTTACGTTTCCTATTAATTGAGGGTATTCATTATCTCAAGAACTAGAGCCAAATCGGAAAAACTACTTTCATTTTGGAATTCAGCAACCCCAAAATACCCTAAATTCGTACGAATTTCCTTGGCAACGAAAAAAAAATGTTTTTTTGTTGACCTGTGTAATACTAGTACACCGCTAAATCATGAGTTTCAGCGGAACGCTGTCACAGCGATTTCAAAGTAACTCTTAAAAAAATGTTGATAAAATAGCTTACCGAAAAGCGACTGGCATCAATTGAATTGAGAAATCTTTATTATTAATAATAAAATAAATACAGTACTTTCACAATTTACAATGACATAAATAATTGTGAAACTGGACTATTTATTTTATTTAATTTGGCCCTTAAGCTTTAGGCTTTACTGGGCTCTTAATGAAAACTAACACATTATTATTAATAGTTACTATTAATAATACATAAATCATGAATAAGAATTATTAATTAGGGTATGTATTAACCTTAAATTATTATTATCGATATAAAACAAATACAAAATCATTAATGAAGGTATGACTACAAAGAAACCAATATTAGACAAGAGAGATGAACAATAACAAGTAATGGTACATGTAATCCTAGATTACACACTGGAAATGAATAAACAAAAGTAACGTAGATTTAATTCTAGATTTTTATTAGTATTCCATTATTAATCGAGATTTCAACTTGGTGTTAAAGAATTTTCATTCCCAATATTTTTTATATCAGCATTTAAATCATTCCATAGTTTCAATCCAATGAAAATGGTTAATATTTGAGATGAAGTCAATCTAAATTGAGGTATAATACGCTTTCATCTATTTCTGCTCTGATATGAGTAGATCAATCTTGTTATAACGCTAACTTAAAGCGTAATAAATCAAACTATCCGTGATAAGGATGATTTTTGATCACTGATTGAAAATTCATAATTTGAGCGCTGTATCATTTGAGGTCGATTTCACTATAAATTTTCTGTCATCGACACATTTGATACTGGTTGTGAACCAGTCATATAAAAGGTTACCACTTTAATATTTACATTTCAGTCTTATATAATTGATTATACAGTACCTGACACCCTGATTTTTTGTGTGTGTGTGTGTGTGTGTGTGTGTGTGTGTGTGTGTGTAAAAATGACAGTACAAATGCAGAAAATTTAAAGTTCTTGCGGTCCAGGGGTACCTCGCAAACCAGCTACGGTGGTTCGAGACACCTCTGGACCGTAAAAACCTGAAATTTCCCAACCACTGCCATGCATTCGTACAATTTATAGTGTTTGACAGTGTTCTTTTTACTTCCGTTATTCCAGGCAAACTATAAAGCTTTTGCAAAGATTGATATGCAAGTCAAAAGATTAAAGTATAGTTTCGTATGTCGTATATGTTTGTTCTAAATTACTACAATCACTACTAGGGGCGTTGAGATCGTTGCTGAGCAATATGGTGACGCAATATTTTTCTTTGTGTAAGAAAAGCTCATGTAGGCCTTGTGTGAGTAAAGAAACAGTGGAACGCGTAAGTCCCAGTAAACATAGCTGCCGTGTTAGCTGTGAACCGAACATTCCATACACACAGTTTGAAAGATGCTGCCGAAATGGCTGCAGATGAAATGTTACGAATTCCACTTAAGGCAAATTATAATTCAAGACAAAGGCTCACGAATGCATTTTAAGTGATTGGTAGCACGCTGACTCCGAAACCACGACACGCGGGTTTTGAGTTTCACTAACTCCAAATTACCTAATTTATGCTCATTCGACAGGTCATCTATACCCGGGGAGGAACGTGTCCTTAGCTCTTTAATCAGATTCTTAATTTCAAGCACTAAAGTCTCCGTTTTTTCACTGGCCCTTCCTAACGACATTCCATTGAAGCGTACATTAAGATTAACTTTCCCCAAACATCTTAACAGCGTGGGAAGAATTAATTTTGACGTAGGCTGCAATGGAACGACCTTAGGAAGGCTCATTGAAAATAGGGAACTTCAGCGCCTGAAATTAAGGGTCTGATTAAAGCTCTAAAGATAGTTTCCTCCCAATGTATAGATGACCTGTCAAATGCTCATTTTAAGTATGAGAATTACGTAATAAATTTTTATATCTCATTATTGTTGTCAGCCATGCTCGCTCACAGTTATATTCCCGCAGAGTTTATGAACGTATATATCACACCTCTTGAAAAAAAAATAAATATGAGGACATTCTATCCGGCGATAACTACGAGCCTATTGGCGTTGTCTCTCGCTTCCGAAAACTACTCGAAAATCTTTCGCTATTCCGACGTCTCCTAATCAGTTTGATTTTAAAAGGTCCCATTCAACCGACCCGCGTATTTATGTTTTGAACGAGATTGCGTTTAAATACATTGACAATAATTCAACTATTTATAGTGTTTCTCGGATATAAGCAAAGTATATGATAGAGTGAATTATAACATTCTATTTACAAAATTAGGAGAGAGGAATGTTTCACCGCGTTTTAAATATATTGAAATTTTGGTACACTTACCAAACTTTTCTCGTTAGATGGGGCGATGTACTACTGTCCGAATGTTTTGGTTCCTCGTACGGAGTTAGACGAGGCTCCTCGCTCTCTCCCATGTTGCTTATTAATGCGTATATCGATGGATTAATTACTTCTCTTAATGAGGCAAGGGTGGGATTTTGTATAATAACACGGGGATAAGTAACTTGGTCTATGCCGATGATATGGTAAGCCCCCTAGTTAAAGGTGTGGATAATCTTATAAAAATTTGCGAATTATATTCGCGGAACCACGACGTTAATTTCAATGTTACAAAAACCAAGGTTATGCATTTCCATCCTAAACTCAAAAACTAAGCAGCTATTATTATTTTCAAAATGAGAGAGAAACCAATACAGCAAATACGAGAATTTACGTAATCTGGGTGAAATTATCACCACCACCTCGAGTGACGACTCAGACAAAAGGAAACAATATCGAAATTACTGCCAAAGCAAACATAATTATAAGGAACTTCAGATTCTGTACGAGCGTAGTTAAAGGCACTTCTTTTCATATTTTCTGCACTTATAGCTATGGACAGCGACTGTAGGTTGATTATAAAAAAGGTTTTTGCAGAACAATAATTTGCTTTATAATATATTTTATAGATTGCTTCATAAGTTACCTCCAAGATATAGTATTCACCTTCACAAATGTTCGATACCCACAATGTCCCGAGCTTCCCGGAGGTAACAAGACGCGCTCAGTAGTCTAATGCGAAGAATTCAAAACTCAGACAATCCAACTGTCCAAGCGATTCATCAGTCCTGCTTTATGTCTTCTAGGCCATGGAATTCTCGTTTATCTATAGCCCCACTTAACAGCAACATTGGCATTTTCATTAAACGTATTTTTAATTTTTATTTTTTAGTACAACCATCCGGTAGTTTTATCATTAAATCTATTATTACTGTCTTTATTACGCGTATTACTGTTATTTCTTTTACGGTTCTAATTATTTAGTTTT
Source organism: Bathynomus jamesi (assembly GCA_023014485.1). Lineage (NCBI taxonomy): Eukaryota > Metazoa > Arthropoda > Malacostraca > Isopoda > Cirolanidae > Bathynomus > Bathynomus jamesi. The sequence continues at coordinate 1,031,779 of JAJOZX010000674.1, forward strand.
TAAATTTACTGTTTAATTTGTTGTATCGTTCACTACCTCGCTGAATATTGTACTTTTTCATGGAATTTATAGCCTGCCAATGGCCCAATAAAGACTTATCATTATCATTATTGGCTTTCCCTTCTCTACAAAGAATCGTGTTGCAATTTCTCTCGCGAGTTTCGGTTTCGTAAATCAGCGAGAAATCGACGGAAATCTGATGGAAAAACTGATATTCACTGATGAGAACACTTTCTGCATTTCGGGTGAAGTTAACGGCCATGACGTCCGCAAATGGAGAAGTGAGAACCCAAACGGAGGACTCATAGTGGTTGAAGATCTCCAAAATAGTTAAAAAAGTAACCAAATTTAACAATTTATAGTAATTATATATATATATATATATATATATATAATATTCCAAAATCCTTCCGAAATCCAGTGCTGAGCTCGCGATACGAGGTGAAAATACTGTAGCTTTATCATTACAAGGGGGCTCGAGGGCCCATTTGGTTGGAGCACCAGGAAGTTATTGCGTGTAGGTCAGGCCTCTATAGGTTTAAAGTGCTAGTTTTATCATTACAAGGGGCTCGGGGGCATGTTTGGTCAATTTCTTCTTCAAACTTAACAAAATAGTCTCTAAAATGTAAAAATAAGTAACTTTTAATAACATTTCCCTCAAAAAAGTAACAAAAAGTAACCAAGTTAAAAAAAAGTAGCCTTGTATGAGCCTCGCAAACGCTACCATCGAACACGTTTGCGATAGCTTCAAAGTTAGTGTGTTCTGTGAGTTGAAGCAAAAGGGTATCATCCATTTTCCGCGAACATTTATGTAAGGACGATTTACCCCGAAATGTACAGTATATTATTTATTATACGCGTCACGCGTTCATGTGTCCCTTATTTTAATATCGATCGTGAACCCATGAACCGTCCTTCGAAGCCATTAAAAAAAGAAAAAAATTATAATATATATATATACTGTATAGGGTGGCCACAAAGTCCCGTTATCCCCTGCCCATAGCATTGTAGATTCATTTCTCTAGGGGGTAACGGGACTTTGTGGCCACCCTATATATATATATATAAACCAAAAACGCGATGACAATAAGGTCACGTGAATGCGCGGCAGCGGCTCGAATTCCAGCCACCCTCTCCCGGGGTAGAGTACCTACATTTTGAAAATTGTTGACATGAATTTCTGTTCATGTTTTTCATATTATACCAAATTAAGCATTAATATTTTAGCCGCACGCAGTGAATTTAATTTAATTAAAATGAGAAAACTCCCACAATGTACAGTATATATTAGCTGGAGGCGTAGACAGGACTAAAATTGCTCCAGACAGGTTTTGGTGTCTCACGACCACGTGTGAATTTTAGTTTAAAAGGAAAAATCTATTCAGACCTAAAAAAATTAATAGGATCACCCGAAGATCAGGGCCCACAGCCTTCTTTAGTTAGCCTTATAAGGCTAACTAACGAAAATATCACGACTTAACCTAACCAATTGTTAGGTCGACTGTACGCCCTTGACGATTGGTTAGGTTAGGTCGTGATATTTTCGTTAGTTAGCCTTATAAGACTAACTAAAGAAGACTGGGGGCCCTGATCTTCGGGTGATCCATTTAATATTTAATTCACCATTATCTTGAAATTTGTGACTCTATACTTTTGATGATAAGGTTTAACAGAAGTGACGAACCTGGTCTGCATTTGAAGGCTACTTCCACGTATTTATTACTGTGAGGACAAGGGTCCTGCTCCGAGTACTCCGAAGGGGAAGGAACCGGAACACTGCAACTTCTCTTCCGGCGACACAGCTCAACCACCGTCTGAATTATCTTGTACTGGCGAAGAAACGAAACAACCAAATAAACACACATACATTCATAGATACGCAGATGGTAGGGTTTTTTTTTTTTAACATTCAGAATAGCAGATATGGATGTTGGGCTATTGTATCCTCGAGAGAGAGAGAGAGAGAGAGAGAGGAGAGAGAGAGAGAGATCTTGAAATTCAGAGCATTTGTCAAAAATGAAGAAACTTGAAAGTTAAAACTCGATAAAATATCACAAAGAAATTCGATTAATTTCGGAATAATTTTTTTTACATCAAATCTTACAAATTGGGAAAAAAAAAAAAAAAAAAGGCAATAACCGACCTTTTGGCCAATTATCGCCAATAATTTTGAGGGGCTAAATTTTCTACTGAATTTACAACAGTTAAAAGTTAATTTTTATTTTACGGTGATTCCTTTACAAAACATTAAAACCATCGTTTAAAAATTAAAACGAAAAGGTTAAAAAAAATAAGGAAGAGGTTTATTTACAATCTTAAAACTGAACGAAACTCGCGCCTTTCAAAATATTTATAAACTTTGCTTTAATTATAATATTTAATATAAAAAATATAATAAAGTTGACGATTTTAATGGTCTTAAATCGTAATGAAGAATTGTCAATTTTTGTCCACTTTCAAAACATGATCTGCTCCTTGTAAATTCATCTCCATTTATTCTCCCACTCGGTGGCGGATCTAGGATATTTCTTTGTGGGAGGGCGGGGCTGGTGCCTATACTGGTGCCCAGTAGAGAGCAGAGGAATACTACCTTCACTTAATGCACAACCCCCCCCCTACTGTGGCTACCCTGTTTAAGAGTCAGTAATCACTAATTGGTTAAGAGAAAACAGTCAATCTACGAGTCTTTTAGTTAATGACAAAAGGTAATAAATAAAGGTAATTGAAAATAATAATCATAATAATAATAATAATAATAATAATAAAATTAATAATAGACAGACAGTTTTTATTGTGGCAAAGACACGGCAAATCTGGATCTGCCCCCCTGGATCTGCCGGTGCTCCCACTGTCCATTGAGGAAGGTAGAGATAAGGTGAATTTCAGAGCCTATTTACTTAATAACTGAAATTCTCTCCGCTCTCCACCGTATGAGAATCTTCAATTGTACTTACCATATGTTTGGGTCGGATAGTAGTTGGGTGGGAGACCGTCGTCCGCGTCCAGATTATGTAGCGACCCGCGGTTCGGATCCCGCGTAAAGCCGTAGGTCCTCTCCGTCATACGTCCTTAGATGTTACGAAGGAGGTTAAACAACCCCATCATTATACTTTATTACCCACCATACGTAGCTTATATAGTTGTGACACTTTTAATGTAGACTTATTTTGTTTAACTTTGTTTGATCCACTCCAATGTATTTTTTGCTCAATCTCCTCCGTTCGCAGGATCAATTTAGGTGGTTGTTGTTGTTGTTGTTTAGCCAATCAGCCTACCCTGATCGAGCAAGCCGGCGACACGCAGGTAACCGATCGCCCTCTTCGGAGTGGACCAGAGGTTCAGCGCACTAGTGATGTTGTGTTGTGTTGTGTTCTATGGTGTGCTAGAGCGGTACAGTCTGTCATAATGTGTTCAATTGTTTGTGGTGTGTCCTGGCACAGGTGGCAGGTGTCGTCAGTGGAGTTGTCTAGTCTGTGTTTATATGTCCGTAAGTTGGGGTGATGTCCACATCGGAATCCTGCTAAGTTAACTCGATCCGATCTGCTCAGGCTGATCTCTGACCTGTTAATGGGTGGCGGCTTCACACCTAGGACCGCATTCGGACCGAGTCGTGTCAGTGTTTTGTGGATTAGGTGTGTGTGTGTGTGTATGTTTCTGCACTGTGTGATGTCTGTGGGGCGTGGTATGGAATGGAGTATTTGGTTATAATGTCTCTCTGGTGTTACCTTAATGATGCGAGGTGTCGGTGCATGATTGTACATGTAGTGGCAAGGGTGTTGTGAATTAGTTGTCGCTGCTGCCATGAATTGTTCCCCTCATGTCTAAATGTTCCCTAACTTTCAGTATTTTTGTTTCTGTGTGCAGGTGTTCTATTGGTGTTGTTTGAGTGCATCCTGTAATGATACGAAGTGCGTTGTTTTGTATTGTCTGTAAGCTGTTTATGTGTGTGTTTGAGATAATGGGTACCCAGCATGGGCTAGCATAATCCATAACTGAGCGAATATATTGTTTGTATATGAATGATGTTGTTTCCTGCTGGTGTCCAAAGTTTGTGCCTGTTAGTACCCTAAGCATGTTAAGTCTTGATGTACACTTGTTTTTAATGTCCTGAATGTGGTTTGCAAAAGATAATGATGTGTTGTATGTGACCCCAAGTATTTTGGTCCTGTGAGTATGTGGAATGTTGGTGTTGTTTAGCGTAAGCTGTGGAGTTATCTGGTGTTCTTTTGTGTTGCTTGTAAGCAAGGTGATGGTTGATTTTGTGGGCGCTACTTTGAGTATATTGTGTGTGAGCCAGTCTCGTATACTGTTTATGTATGTTTGTAGGTTATTTGTAGCGGTGTTGATGTTGTTGTGGGTGGATGTTAGAGTGATGTCATCCGCATATGATGATAAGGTAAGCTTGTTATCTATGGGTGTTGGAATGTCATGCATGTATCATAAAAGTTGAAGAGTGTTGGTGAGAGAACAGAGCCTTGAGGGACCCCGTTCGGAAAAAGCTCGTTTTTGGATGACTTGCCATTAAATGTGACACGTGAGTATCTTCCTGAAAGATAGTTGCTCAGCCACCTTTTGGTGTTATTGCGCATGTTTGTGTTGAATATTTTGTTTATGAGAGGGAAGCGTGGGATAACATCAAATGCTTTACCAATGTCTATTGTTGCTAATAGTGTACGTTGAGCTGGTCGTCTGGAGTTGATGCCATCTATGATGTGCTGCGTGAGGTTAGTGAGTAATGTCGTGGTAATTTAGGTGAGAAATATATATACCGTGTACGCAGCATACGACAATCTACATGATAGGGATATTATCATATTGACAATACAGAATAGTAGAAAAGCACCGTATATGTTAATTTCAATGTAATTTAAACCTATTTTGTTGGTATACTTAAGAATTCGCTGTTTATAAATAGAAATATGTTCAGTAACTGATATTTTGTACGTAAAATTATTTGTAGAATTAAGAAAGTACTATTGTGGACGTATAACTAGCGAGATTATTCTCGTTCATCCTCCAGTTAAACTCGCTAAACTATAACTCGTGACAGACACGAGCATTTCCCAATAAAACTCAATTTGTTTCAACTCTCAGAATAATTACCGCTCAAAGTTTAATGTATAAAATAGGAGAAATGTAACTACTTAACAAAATACTGTCTATAAAAATATATAATGCCCGTACATTATACGTATATAAAAGCTTAAAATAAATGTATAATTAAGTAAAGATCATGTTTCCATTCACCGTAAAAATCCCTTTCGTACAACGAACACAACAAAACAATACATCGTAATCTCGAAATGTGACCAGGTTTTCGCTAAATTTTCATTGTTAATCTACCTAAATCATAACCTAAAAATAACTATTATATAAACCATTTAAAGCGAGACAGTATCACTAAAGGCTTAGATTGTAACTATATGAAAAAATTAACAAATGGAATGAGTGGACGACATCTCGTTGACGAGCGTCCTGCGGGTTGGGGTGGATTAGACGAGGCTCAGTTACGTTATATTAAACAGCGTCGATGAATCATCTCGTGGAGTAATATGAATGCCAAGTCGAACAAACTGCTTTGCTGGATTCTAAATGGCCGTTACATTGATTACCAACTCGATTTTTTTTTTTTTGGCATCACTTTGGCCCTTAACGGGCCTAATCGGTTTAACAATTTTATTAATAAACCAATACTCAATATTCGATTAATTGGTAATCCGTAATCGGCCTTTTTAGTGAGCAATTGTATCAAAAATATTAAAAAAAAAATTATGTGCACGAAAGGCTTTTTACAATCAATATCTTTGAAGAGTGAACGATTAAGTCTGTTTTTGCGTGTGTGTGATGATTAATACAAAAAATAGACAACTCTAGAAATTACTTAACTCATTATCATCAAAACAAATATTAGGGTTGCACCGATAAGCAAATTAGCCGATTACCGATTAATCGGCCTAAAATAATCGGCCGATAATTCTTTTTATATACTGTATAAGTTTATAGCACTATATGGTTACTGAATTACGCCGCTTATACCTATTATACTGGTAAATAGGAGCACACAATATAAAACGTAGGCCTAATATCTAATATTTTTTTATCTAATATTAATCTAATATTTTTAGAACTATTTACATATTCTAATTCTTTAATTTCTTTTACAGATTAAATTAAGCATTTTAATGAAAGTTGCCAAGAAATTTTATATTTTTGTTACAAATTTAAATAACATAAAGCCCTTATGGCTCCAAGCATTGCATGGAAATACTTTAAAGTAGATAAAAATAACAAATTATTTGCAAATGCACCCTATGCAATGTTTCCATCTCAAATTTTGTTTATCGTTAGAGAGTAGGTTAAGGCCACTTTTGTTTTGCAACAGGAAAGCTTAAATGGATTCTTTTGTTCAGTAAACAATGCAAATTGGTAGAAAACATTTAATAAAAAACAAGCAAAATATTATTTAAGTTCATTCCATGTCTAGGATAACTGAAATTCTTAAACCAGGGATGCAATTTCTGTAATGTAATAAACAAAGATGACCGAGTATGAAAACCGATTAATCGGCAAATGGCCGATATGGCCGATTACCGATTGTCAACCGATTAATCGGTGCAACCCTAACAAATATGCCCGCGACGAAAGGAGAGCAAATCGTGCGGTATTAATTAATAGTGAAGAAGGTTGCCAGCACGAGCGGGATGTCCAGAATTTTAGGTGGTCTCGATATTTAATGCTACTAGTGGTGCGCAGTCTTGAAGGGAACGTGAAGGCGCGGGTCGTTCAAATAAACTAAGCGAGTCTATTCGCGTGACAACATCTTGCGCAACAACAACTGGGCAAGCAAGCAGTACAATCCATAAGTAAAATAGGGAACCGTAAATTAAAGACGATTAAGAATATTTGCACAAATATGAAAACTAAAAATGACTTATTACTCGTGAGACTTCGCAAAGTCCCTCTGGTACTCTGGTATGCAATGACACCACGTGTACTTGACAATGACATTTTTCGTGCTCAAGATTTCCTGCAAACGCCTATCATATATATATATATATATATACACACAACATATATATGATGCAAACCCACAGTTTCATTCATTTCATGTGTTTAATTGTGAAATTCATCCCATATATATATATATATATATATATATATAGGCTAGAAAGCACATTCAAAAAGAAATTTTGGCAGGAAGCCTGTATAATATTGTTATACTGAAGGCAGAACAAAAATAGAATATATATATATATATTATATATATATATATATATATATATAATGTGAAGGTGAGAAGGTAAGAGCAATAAATTTTCATTTGGTAGATGGCATTAGAGATAGGGGGAAAACAAGATTTACAAGATAAAGAATTGCCAGATAGAATAGGTATAATGACATCAACTAAAAAGAAAATAATAAAATAATAAATAATAATAATAAATAATAATAATATAATAATAATAATAAAATAATAAATAATAATAATAATAAATAACAATAATTATTAGTACAGCGTAAAATTAACATTTGTGTGTATAACAAAAATGTAGTTTGCTCTTGTACTCGTGTATGTTGTCGAAAGAGATTCATTCCTAAATACAGTACAGTAACAAGGAAGAGAAACAGGTGAGAATTTGTTTAGGCCTCGAAAATGATACTAATCTAATTATTTTTTATTTAATAATTATTTGATCAGCTCGAGTAAAAATCAACAACGAAATATATATATATATATATATATATATATATATATACACACAGGGCTTTTTTGTGAAGGTACGTGCCGGTACGGCGTACCGGCACCTTTTTTTTTCAGAGCGACGTTGACACACATCCGCTCTAATAAATCAACGTTCCCATCTCGATTCTCGACTGACTCATTTGGCGGGAACAACAAATTCACATGACAATTCGTTGGCTGACGAGAAGGGGAGGGGCGCAGGAAGAGGGCAGGGGTGGGAGAGGAATTTTACAATTTATCAAGATGTGAGTACCGGCGCCTCTTTTTTACAAAAAAGCACTGCATATATATATATATATATATATATATATATATATATATATTCAATCAAAATACGATAGTCATCTCATGTGAGAAAAGTTTGGAACAAGATGAAGGCGGTCATAAAACCAAACTCGCGTGACTGACTCGCACTCAAACATGAAGAAAAGAAATCACCGTGTTTTGCTGAACAATTACGGTAATAGACAGAACAGCAATAGGTCCGGATTCCTTTAGCAAATTTGTAATTTATATAATCTAGCAACTACTGAAAACGAAGCGATCAGGCGCGATTTTTGTCAAATATTACGAGACTAACTGTATGGACTGGGACGATGGGACTTTTTGTGTCGAACGTCGAACGCGAAACAGATCACAGGCATCAAATTTCCCCGTAACTCGCGTACGGAGAGAGTAAACTCCTTCGCGGTATTTAAATCAATGGAAAATACGAATGTGATAAAGAAAGAGAGAATAATGGGCAGACACGGGGTCTACTACTGGATTACTATTACTATTATTACTTCTACTGCTGTTACTTTTGATTGCTTCTATTACTATCACTTTATTTTTCATCTATTACTATTATTTGGTCATCTATTACTATTACTTTTGTACGTGGGGTACTTCACTCATTTGAAAAGTATCTTTATGTCTATTTAAATGCAATTAGAAGCAGTGTATTAATAAATATTTGTTTCAACCAAATTATTACAATTTCAGAGACTGAAGATCTTCATAAATTTCACTTTATTAAAGGAAAAATTTGCCACAATATTAGTTTTTGGCGCGTAATAAACAATCATGATACGGTTGGTTTTTTAATTCCCTCGTCAAAGAAAACGGTTGAATGACAGCAGTAACTACGAGAAAAGTTTCGACAACCAGAGTTAATGAAGTGCCACCACCGTGATAGAAAAGTAATAGACTATTATCTATTACTTCGCTTTCTAAAGGGTGTTCGGAAAGTCACTGTGCACTTATATTTATTTAATAGCATACAATAGTATAACATTGCATATATGATAGAGGTTATGGATGGGACCATCAGAACTTATAAAAGGTGTTGAAAACTAAAAAAAAAAATAATAAAAAAATAATATAAAAAATATAAATATAAAAATATAAAAAAACATTAATTATATAAGTGCACAGTGACTTTCCGAACACCCAGTATTATTATTACAGCCAAAAAATTATGATCTATTACTATTACTTGAAAAATCCCGTAATAGTCTATTACTATTACTATTACCCCGTGTCTGATAATGGGACGAAAAGATGACTAGAATAACCTGGAAGGAAAACGGTGGGGATGAGAGAGAAATAAGAGAGAATGGGAGAAGAAATAATTAATTATAGAAAAAATAAAGAAATACACAAACTGTGATACGATGAAATCACCAAATAAAGTTGTGAATAAGAATATAAAAACAAAAATGTAGTAGAGATCTTACGTGAATATTATGCAAAAGATACTGCAGATACAGGAAGGAGCAATGTACGCACATCCGACTGTACGCAAATTCTATTTTAAAGATGGAAATTGGAAATTTGAAAACAACCGCGAGTTCCACCACCTTTTAGTATCCGCAAATTTGCGGATGCGAGTACGAGCAAAAATATCACAATCACCACTTTCAAAGAAATACGAGGGCTGAGCAACCAAAATCATCGGCAAACGGAATAACCAACTCTTCAGACGTAACCAATACGATTCAGTTACCAAATATCATTAAACAAGTACAAAGACAGTCGACAAATACGAGAGTCCACGAGCCGAAGGGAATAAATGCAAAAGGAAATTACATCGAAACGGACAGAAAAGAAAGACACGCCTTAACAAATAATAACGAATCTGAACTACGTCTTAAAGATGAAAATGAAAACATAAAAATTATCTTAGCCAACATACACGGCCTAAAACCAAATCATTCCCCGGATAAAGTCATATACCCGAAAGGACACACGCGAGGAACAACAACAACAGACTTTACACGCCTCACGGAAACGCATCTGAAGGAGTGCCGAGCGAACTGTGAAAAAAACCTGTTGTATCGACAAAAAGAGAAATATAAATTGACTTCGAACCAACAGAACAGAAAGAAGAAAACGAAGATGTGTTACTGTATGTATGAATATGAAAAACATGGCAGAAATGACAGTAATTTAAACAACAACGTAGAATCAGTAGCAGCAAAAATTGAAAAAAATAATCATAGTAATTTTAATATACAGACATCCGAACACTCCAACGAACGTCGATCGTGGGGGGACCGGGGGGACATGTCCCCTCCACTTTTTTGTGTATGTAGGGGGGGGGGGGGTGAATTATTATTTATTTAATAATAAAGTACCCACACTTTTTCTACTCATTTTACAATCATATTCCGAATTGTATAGAAGAGACAGTAGCTCTGGCCGAGCGGCTCGGAACAAGGGTAACATGGTGGGCACATTTTGAGCGAAGAAAGAAATTTTAAAATAAGAATATTTAACCATTTTAACTTATTTAATGAAAGTTGCAATAATAATTGGGGAGGAAAACGAGTGCATGGTTTCACACCACTTCGTGGAGAAAGAATTATTATCGAACAAATTTGAAATTACATTTTTAACACAAAACACGTTGTCGTCAAGACCTCCCGTGAAAGAGTGCCTTTTGGGTATATGCCTCCACAGCGTAATTCAAATCTCTCTCCATGTTGCCAACTAGTGTTTCACTTCGATCTTCTTTAACATCTAAGTAACCCTTTAATGACGGATGGTACCTTAAGGTCCACCAGAAATAATAATATAAATTGTACTACAATGCCTCGTTTCTATAAATGTTTCTACATGTTTATATATAGATGTCATTTAGTTGTTGAGAAAGGAACCCAAAGTGTGTATCATTTCAGTGACTAGTTACTAAAATATTTAGTTTTGAATAACAATAAAACCTATACGTTCTGGTAACAAGAGTAACCGCATATGCTGCGGACTAGTCCTTAAAGGGTTAAGTAACATTGAAGTGAATTGAATAACCTTTATTGAAAACATAAATACAATTTTAAAATTTGTTTCGACAAGTAATTGTGAAATTGGACTATTTTTTTTCGTTAATTTGGCCCTTACTGTAAGTTTTAGGCTTTACTAGACTCTTATTTAAAAATAAAACGTAATTATTATTAATATATATTAGTGGTGTACCGATTAATTGGCCAATTTTTGGGTATCGGCATCGGCCAAATTTAGCCGATTCTCTCACCGATACTTTGAAATTTTAAAATTTCCATTACAAAACAAAATTAAAGACAAAACACTATTTATGATAATTTGTACTCATTTCAAAGTGTAATTATACAAAAGTATTTTATTTTATATTGACAAAAAAGGCAAAGCTTAATAAGTTAAGTTGCCTATAAATTTACATTTTCTCAAACTAGCTAATCTCTAAATAATATAAACTATTGTAATCTCCTCTGTATTAATAACTAGCTAATCTCTAAATATTATATATTTGTAATCTCCTACTCTATATTAATAATAATTTTATATTAAGTTGTACTTTATAATTTATATATTAAACCATCTTCTTATGTTGACTTTATTTTAAGTATTTTAATAATTTTATAAACCCAAATTATATATCCACTTTTTATTCAAATTGGCCACCAGGGACTTGAAATTTTAATGAAAAACTTGCTATTGTTGACATTGTTGAAGAAAGAATATACCTTCAACATAAGGAAAAACGGATCAAATGTAGAATTCGGACCCCAGCCTTCTTTAGTTAGCTTTATAAGGCTAACTAACGAAAATATCATGACCTAACCTAACCAATCGTCAAGGGCGTACAGTTAACCTAACGATTGGTTAGGTTAGGTCGTGATATTTTCGTTAGTTAGCCTTATAAAGCTAACTAAAGAAGGCTGGGGTCCGAATTCTACATTTGATCCGGAAAACAATTACTTTAAATATTGGTATTCAATTTATGAAATTAAACTAAAATTATTTTATAATTTTACTGAGTAATAAACTTTTAACATTATTTTAGCTACTGTATGGTATATGAGGGGTCCCGCGTCTTGAGGTACCTAAGCGCCAAAATTAAAATTCGTCAGAAATCGCCTCCAAAGTTCAGCAATATTCTGGCCATAGTATCTCTGTTATTAATTGAGCTAGAACGTTCATTTTTGGCTAAATTAGAGTTCTAAGTATGCTAATGAAGATGTTGATGAGTTTTTGGAATAGATTTTTATATTTTTATATACTGTATATTTTTTAAATTTTTTGATTTTCTTATTATGCCGAACTTTGGGTGAACTTTTGGCTGGCGATAGAGGTGAAAAAAGTAGTTCGCTTCATAAGGTTTTCAACCATACTTCTAGTGTCGTAAGGTCATTATAACCCAAACCACGCGATAGAGGAAGGGTGAAAATAGTGATATCCATCAAAAACATCTGGTGCTGCATATTGTGGAGTGAGCTAAGGAAAAGCATTTAAAGAAATCTGAAACGTAAAAATATGAAAAATTTAAAGTGTTTACATTAGTAAAATTTATAAAGAGAATTGATTTTTTTTTAAGTATAGGCAAAGAATCAGCATCGGTATCGGCTAAATTTTGGAATCGGTACATCACTAATATATATACTGTGTATATAAATCATGAATAAGAATTATTAATTATTTGAGTATATGTAAATCATGAATAAGAATTATTAATTATTAGCGTATATATTAATCTTAAGTTATTATTATAGACATAAGATAAATACGAAGTCATTATTGAAGGTAAGATACAAATACAATACAAAAAAATCAATATTAGACACGAGAGATGAACAATAAGTGGTAATACATTTAATCTTAGATTACACACGAGAAATTAATAATAGAGTACAGCAATACCTCGCTATTCGCAACCCCGCTTATTCGGAATTGATATTTAAACACCCATATTCGATATTCGCAAAGCATACCCCGCTTATTCGCAAAGTGACTTGATCGAGTTGGAGCAGCATCTAGCAGTGGACGAAGAAGGGGAGCAGGCCGAGAGTCCTCCTTTCAAAACCGTCACCATTCCAGTTCTGAGGAACCTTTTTTCTTCATTCGAAACGTCACTGGACATGACGTTGGACGTTGACCCGAATGTGGAGAGAAGCACCACCGTCATCCGCAACGTCAAAAACGACATTCGAGCCTACTATGAGCTTCTGGAGGAGAAGAGGATAATGGCTCGCCAACCGACACTTCATGCATTTTTCCAGCCCAAATCCTCCCCTTCTCCTAATGTAGCTGCCACTCCAACTTCTTCAACCTCCGAGTCCGCGTTCCATAGGCTTTTTAGTCCTTGTTCCTACAGCAGAGTGTCAGTGCCGTCTCGAGTAGGGAGGCCGATGACCCTGGCCCCTCTTCACCCCAGTAACTCCTCATTCTCTTTATGCCAGCTCCGGTACGCCATTGACACTCACAGCAAAGGTAAATGCTAGTTTAACTGTTTTACACTCATTGTAGTTATATTGTAGTATGTAAAACGCATCCCCCCTAATTACATTAATTCTTATGGGGAAAATTGCCCCGAAATTCGCAATGACTTTTAGGAACGTATCCTTTGCGATAACCGGGGTATTGCTGTAATGTACATTTAATCCTATATTTTCATTAGCATTCCATTAATAATTAATTAATTATTAATCAAGATTTAAACTTTGTTTTAAACAATTTTACACTCGTAATATTTTTTATTCAGCATTTAAATCGTTCCATGGTTTCAGTCCAATGAAAGTGGGTAATTTTTGAGATGAAGACAATCTAAATTGAGAAATAACGTGCTTTCATCTATTTCTGGTCTAATACGAGTGGATTTCTTAATGAGTTACAAAATACTTTGTTTACCCATTGTAAGTTAATGATTTTGGTCTTACGCTCGTAAGTAAAAATAAAATGTGGATACCAATCGACCAGGGAAGTACTCCTGGGGAGGACGTTAGGCAGGAGACAGGGAATGCCAGAACTCCCGTTTCTCCTGTCACTGTCCTCCTTAGCTGATCTTTTACCGTATCTCATCTACCCTGTGTACAGTCCAGCATGCTCTCAAACACACACACACTTCTCTCTCTATTTCTCACTACACATACATACATCTTACACACTACACAATCTTTTCAAAATTAAAAAAAATTTAAGAGTAACTTTTTTTTTTGGTTTCTTGCTCTTTTCTCTTTCTATATGGAGGGGTGTTTTTGCGGGCGTTCGCCCTTGGCTCCTTCTTCCTGCATAAAAAGAAAAAAGAACATCTTCGAGCTTTACCAGTTTTAGCTCTTTAAATAATGCACGGGAATGATCATAGAATGATCATGAAATCAGCATCAGATAATAACCTTATTGCTCGTTTTTGGGTGACAAAGATACTGTTTAAAGCGTTGTTAGCGGAGTTTCCCCAAACGAGGGTGCAGTACGTTATATAAGAAAGAACAGGAGTATGATACAGAATTAATAAAACCTGTTTAGGGACTACATTTCTAAATTTAAACATTATAGCAACACTCCTTGAAATCTCTTTTGAAATATAATTTACCGTACATGATCATGCCATTGCAAATTTTTGTCAAACATTACACCGAGAAATTTTGTTACAGTATACAGTACACCTTTAGAGCGATTTCATCAATATTTAGTTCAACACACACACACACACACACACACACACACACACACACACACACACACACACACAGAATACAACTTTTAACAGTTAATAACTCCAAGGACCAATATTTTGTATTTTTTCAAATTTTTAATCACTTATGCTTTTATTAAGTTAGGGCGGAAGGAGGGGGAGGGGTTCCATTAAGAATTTTAAAGAAGAGGTTCTTTACCCAATACAAGGATTATTTTTTCATTTGCCTTAGGGTTTTAATCCAAAAAGTTGAAATCCAAATAACTCAGATGATAATGTACCCAGGTTTTTACACATCCAATTATTTGTTTTGGGTTAGGTTAGGTTAGGTTAACCCCCATAACTGATCAGGCCCAACATATATTTCTTCCGACAAAAAGTGTTTCTAGCTTTTTTATACAAATTTTGTAAAGTTCCGAGGTACCAAAAGTGTTACGTCACAAAAAATTATCCCACTGCATCCGTGAATCATCACACTCGACCAAACTTATGCCCAGTTGCTTAACGTGCGCGTGCACGCACACACCTTACGAAACCGTAACACTTTCACATATTCAACTGTGGACATTTAACCTAATTAACTTAAACTTAACCTAACCTAGTCTAACCTTAATAACCTAACTAGCCTAACCTTTATCATATAATTTTCTATGGTATTGAATGATTTTAATGAAAACATACGTTCAGTGTCTGCTTGGTTACTCCGCAACGTCAAAGTGGCTAAGTCTAATAGTGAAGGAACGTCTGGTCATACAGTACATCCTTTCCTATAAAGTGCGAAGCATCTTATACGCCACTGATTGTAGGGAGGGCACGACAGTTTGCCTTTTTACTTAAAAGGGTAAAGATATAAATACTATACTAGAATTTAAGTATCTTATTGCGTAGTTTTTCCTCAGACTGTAGGAACTGACAACGGTCAAGAGTCGAATCGTGACATTACGTATAAACTTAACCCAGTATTGCCCACTAGAAGAATAATGATGACGAACAATGAATAATGACAAACAATTTTTTCGGTAGGAAATTCTACCAATGGGTTAATATAAAAACTTAATCTTACGTAAAATTAAGAAGTGGTCGATGGACTACCTAAACATTTGGTAAATATCTTTATGAGGGAACGAGAGAAAAACAAAGGCTCCTCAGTACTGAGCCGCGTTTATACAATTTGCTTACTGGTTCTTCTCATGAAGATGGTATATAACTTAAAGCTATACACCGTTTTAATAATCGCTGAATTTTTTTTTTCTCTTTAAATCGCGGCTGTTTTAAGTATTTTAAACGCTTCAATAGGGAATCCCTTTAGAGAACACTTACCCTTGTCACGGAAACTGCGATAAAAACTGTCTAGGGAGGCTTAAAATGATTTTACTTAAGAAGGAAAGCGAAATGGTTCTTGGTGCCCACATATCTAAACGTAACTCACTGTACAGTGAAAGAAAAAATAGTTATATGCTTTTTGCTCGGAGAAAACTACTGCATATATATATATTATATATATATATAATATATATATATATATATATATATATATATATATGTATATAATGCTCGAGATATGCATATCAGCACTCAGCAGCTTAAGTATGAATGGAAGGAAAAGCTTTACTATTTTACACAAAGCACAGTTCCGCTCATACACCCATTCAAGGTACGATTAGCTCGTAGCATCATTGTTAAGCGTAAAGAGAATGTACTTATCGAGGCTCTCGTACGTGACTCATGATCAGTAGAAGCAACAATACTGTGTATTATTATCATAATCAAATGAATAATGTGGTTTATATCCACTTTCGTGCCTTTATGTCCTTAGTTTGTATTACTCTCTCGCGTCTAATTTATAGGTCCATGTGCATTATTTTATTATATATCCTCGTAACCTTGTAGTAGCAGTAATAGTAATAGTAATAATAATAATATAGTAGTAGTAGTTCCGCGCGCCGATTTCTCATTCCGCAAAGGTCAGGCTCCCTGCCTCACCTCTAGAAGTGACTCGGTGAAGGAGGAAGTTGTCTTCTTGAGCTCCCCACTTCACATAGCCCTGACACACCCGACTCATCCGAGATTGTCCTGAGCCAGGTGTCTAGTTTTCTTTTAAAGACTTCCACATCGACATCATTCGTGTTTCGAATTTGTTTTGGTAAATGGTTAAATCAGCGAGTTAAATAATCTCGGTTCTCTGACGACAAAGCTATTTTCCTTCAGTGTTGACGATGTTCTTTATCTATATAACCAATAAGCTGGGAATAATGCACAGGCTCCCTTTCCTATTTTCCAATGTTGTTTGGATGGTTACAGGGTTCAGTTTTCTATTATTTTCCATGAATGTACATCTCTTCTTTCCAGCTTAGACTTAATGTAAGTAGCCTTTCCTACTAATTCAGTTTTTTCATCCAAAATGATCTTGGCCGTGAATTTTTTTTTCGAATTTCTTCTTTTTATATCGGGACGTTCAGACTGAGGAATATTCTAGAGTTGGTGTGTTCATCAAGGGAATAATTTTTTATACACACACACACACACACACACACACACACACACACACATATATATATATATATATATATATATATATATATATATATATATAATATATACAGGGCGTCCCAAAAAAATGTATACACACTTTAACAGCTGATAGCTCAATTGATGTTTCTTTCTTTCCAAGTTAAACCCATTAGAATTAATAATGGCAGTCAGACTAAGCTTTGAACAAAGGAAATTCATTCTAAAATGCTACTGGAAGTGTGAAAACGCAGTTGAAGTGCAAAGACAGTTTAGGAGGAGTTTCAAACAGATCCACCAACGCGACTTACCATCACTCGAATTAGAGATAAGTTTGAAGCCGATGGAACTGTTCAGAATGTCCACAAGAAGCGTTCCGGAAGACCACGGACATCGACAAGCCCCACAAAGCAAGAAAGAGTACTGGAAACGTATCACCAAAGTCCAAGAAAATCTGTGCGGCAAGCGAGTCGTGAGGTAGGAATTTCAGAATCGTCTGTCCAACGCATTTTGAAGCGCTGTCAATGGAAAAGTTACATTCCAAGATTAGTCCATGCTATTAATGAAGATGATGATGATGATGATCCGGACCGAAGAGTGGAGTATTGCGAGTGGTACTTGGCACGATGTGGATGTGGATTGGACGAAGGGGTTTCGTAGAATACCCTCCGCGTTCACCAGACCTCACACCACTAGACTTTTTTTTATGGGGATATTTAAAAGACAAAGTCTACGCTATAAAACCTGCAACAGTCGCTGAATTGAGAGCAGCCATTGAACGAGAATGCACACAAATACCAAACGAAATGTTTCGTGATGTTTGCGATTCCATTGCTTCGCGTTATCAGCAGTGCCTGGACCAGAACGGACGTCAGTTTGAAAACAGGCGTTGACAAAACAATTAAATAATGTCTGTAGATTCTATTACATTTTGAAAATGAAATGTATTTTAATAAACACTGCCTTTATAATTATTTAAAGTGTGTATACATTTTTTGGGACGCCCTGTATATATATATATATATATATATATATATATATATATATATATTATATATATATATATATATATTAGTTCTGATAAAAAAGGAGACCAAATATTACCAAAATAGTTTAGATTTTATGGTTATAAAACGTCTGAGTTATAAAAAACAACACGCCAAATGCAATAACAAATGTCAGTAAACACCATTTCAAAATACATATTGTCATTTATTATACGAAATGTGCTAAATGTAAAACCGTTCCTGTCATTATTGTCATTATTTGTGAGAATTGCGGAAGTTTACTATAAAAACCTACCGAGTCCGAAGAAAGAAATGGCTGATAAAAATGGCAAAGGAAAGGAAAGATACGATAATGTTTCTTAACTAATATGATAAAGTAAATATTAATATGTTTTACTTTGGATATTTCGACGAATTAAAATAAGATTGGATTACCCGAAGATCAGGGCTCCCCAGCCTTCTTTAGTTAGCTTTATAAAGCTAACTAACGAAAATATCACGAGCTAACCAATCGTTAGGTCAACTGTACGCCCTCGACGATTGGTTAGGTTAGGTCGTGATATTTTCGTTAGTTAGCCTTATAAAGATAACTAACGAAGGCTGGGGGCCCTGATCTTCGGGTGATCCATAAGATTTAGTAGTTACTAGTTCTTTAGTTCAACGCAGACAGTAGATAAAACACTAAGATTTTATTTTTTAAATAGTTTGAGGAGATTACTAAGAATAATAGGCAAACTAATGTAAACTACGATTATGCTTTGTTATTAAAGTGGCAATTTGAGAAGTGCAAAAAAACGTCTTTTTTAAATTTTTTTTTATCGGGTATGTATACATAACCGGATCGTAAGTCTAATTTAACTTTATATTTAGCGACGGAGGGAACCTACGGCTTTACGCGGTACCCGAACCACTGCCCCACCAAGGACATCCATAGAGGCCCCCTTAAACGCTAAAATCTGAAGTCTGAGCCGAAACTCGAACCCAGAACCTTCGGATTAACAAGAATCCGGCGCTTGACCTTTATAGACTACTCTGTCAGGTTTTCGTAACTGTTATATGTTGAGCGAACAACTTTATGAGGAATGATGGGGCTGTTTAACTCCTTCGCGACATCTAAGGTCACACGAAGGAGGGGACCTACAGATTTACCTGGGATCCGAACCACGGGTCGCTACATAATCTGGACGCGGAGGAAGGTTTTCCATTAACTACTACCCAGACCCAATGTCGTTTAACTTCGTGATCGATGGGAAGTGTTGTTTCGACTGTTTGTATACGTGTCTAATATCTAACACCACCTACCATTGTCGCAATTACTGTTGTGGTTTCCTCAACTATTTTTTTTCAATGTAGTTTCAGCAATTGTGGAAAACTGGTACGGTCCTAACATTCTCTCGTTTCAATACTTCTACGAAGGCAGATGTGATAAGAGATAATAAAACCAATTGATTTACGATCCTCTTATTTTTTCCAGATACTATCGAACGATGTTTTATAACTCTCTACACTACGAAGAGTTACCACGCGAAGAAAGAGCTTAAATACTCATTATTTATAAACAAAGTAACAGCCAAAGAGAAATTATAATGAAACTCAAAATATCCAAAGAAAAGTAGTTCGGAGAACCATTAAGTGGGTGCGGGAAAATGGCCATTTGGCTACTCGTAGCAAACAAGACTGGCCTAAAATAACTACGGCGAGACAGGATCGCATTATTGAAAGACTCTCCCCAGCAAATGGCTTTAAGACAACTCCAGAATTATGCGCAACCATTCGGGAGGGCCATGGAATTACCGTAAACACGGCCATTGTGAAATAAAGATTTCAAGAACGTTGGCTCCGAGGAAAAAACTGCTATAAAAATATGTTCATTAGGGATGAGAATAAGCGAGAGAGAAAGTGTAGTTTCCAAAGGAACATCAAAACTGGAGTGACGAACGGAAGAATGTTCCGTGGATTGTTGACGCCAAAATTGAATTTTTAAAAATGAAATGCCGCGAGACGACGCGACGCAGCCGTGGAAAGCCTCACTCTAACTAGACCAATAAGACCGAGAGAGACACGATGGCGGTTCTGTGACGATATGGAATGGCTTCAACTGAGCCGGAGTGGGAGATCTCAGAAAGTCAATGGAAATATAAATAAGAAACACTATCACATAATTTCGGTTCAACATTCACTGCAGAGTGAAATTCATTTAATTGGGAGAGAATTCATCTTCCAGCATGACAACGGCCATAACACACGCAATAATCAATGAGAGTTACTCGGAGAGGTTAGAGCAGATTAGGTTGGTCCGAGTGCTGAAGTTTCTATCACAAAGTCCCGATTTAAACCCTATTGATTATTTTTGGAAACGACTAAGGAATATCTCAAAAGTGAAGACGACAACAACAACGAACAACGACAAGCAAAATGGCAAACGATTCCCGCGGGAAGCAATTTTACTCGGTCATTTCGAGGCCATTCTATTTAAGGTCACAATAAATATTGAATACCACCAAGTCTCTAAATTAGTATCAGTCATTTGCTGTAATTTATTCGTGCTAAGGTTCGTATTCTATAATTAAATTGTATTAAACTAAAAATTTCATAACTGGATGTAGCCACAGACTTTTGCCCAGTATATATATATATATATATATATATATATATATATGCACTAAAATCACAGAATAACACGTGATCTTATTAATAAGCAAACAACCACAGGGAAAAGGAAAAGGAAACACGAAGTCCGAGCGCTTTCGTGATATATTCACATCTTCAAGGAGAAACAAAAAGATGTGAATATATCACGAAAGCGCTCGGACTTCGTGTTTCCTTTTCCTTTCCTGTGGTTGTTTGCTTATATATTATATATTAGGTGCTTTAAAAACTGAAAGTGTGAATTTCGGGTCACGGAACCCCGCAAATGATGAGGTTCCGGGAGCAAATAAGCACATGATTTTTTTGGAAAATCATCAAATATTTAGAGGTTGCCCAAAGACCCCAAAGTTTTACCCATATGCTCATTTATTTATGCGCCCTTTTTAAGTCACTTCTAGTGTTTATTAACCCATTGATACACAGCGTCCCCAAAATTAGAAATTGCATTTGTCAATTGCGTTCTGATAATCCATATTTCTTTGCGTTCAGGTCAAGCTTGAACAACCTTTTCGACATTGGTCACCAAAATGCCCTAAATCTTATCAAAATTCAGGAGGACAAGGACTTCCTGCTTGCTCAAAGGGAGGAGGGTCGGAGAGGAAGGATTGGAAATGTCGACAAGAAGATTGCCAAAAAAGTCGCAAGGGCCCAAGAAAGAACTGCTCAGGAATTGAAGCGGAAAGACAGGCATGTGCAGGAAATGGAAGAAATCTCTGCTACCGTTGTTATGGAAACCTCATTGTCAGCGTCATCAAGTGAGGAAGCAAGTCCCGAAAGAAAGCCAGTTACATCGTCGGCTCCAAAACATCGCTGTGGGACGACGGCAATCAGTTCGGAGGTCGCTGCGGCATTGGACCGCACGCGGATGAGCGACAGGGCAGCTGCTCGTGTTCTCATCCCCTTTTGCATGCAAATGGGTCAGGACATAAGTGAGATGTGCCTCAGTCCAAGTGCTATTCGGGCCAGCAGATCCAGGTACAGATCAGCCCACGAAGCAGAGGTGAGAGCTTCCTACAAGCCTGAATGCCTTCTTGTTCTTCACTGGGATGGAAAACTTATGGCAGACTTAATGGGAAGAGACAAAATCGACCGTTTAGCCATCTTAGTTACCGGGGATGGGATGAGCAAGATTCTAGCCATCCCCAAACTCCCAGACTCCAAGGCAGAAAGGACAGCAATCGTCATCATCGAAACCATCGAAAACTGGAATCTTGGCCAGAAGATCAAAGCTCTTTGCTTTGACACGACAGCCACCAACACCGGCATCCATGGAGGAGTGTGTGTGCGAGTAGAGCAGGCTCTCGGGCGTGAAATGATTTACTTTGCGTGTCGACATCACGTGCTGGAACTGCTGCTTGAAGCAGTATTTTCTTTCCTTGTTGGAGACCTTTCCAAAGACCTGAGATTACGATTTTCCAGAGCTTCCGTAATGTTTGGCCGCAACTGAAATTGAATGAATACTCCACTGCCGCGGACGAAGAGGACACGGCTGCAGTGATCAGTCCTGGGCCGAGAAGATGATTCATGAAGCAAATGACCTTCTGAAGTGGAAGCATCCCAGAGATGACTACAAGAGCTTCTTGAACTTGTAGTCATTTTCTTGGGAGGATACCTCACGGACGTCGGAGTCCTGTGTTCATGGCTCCAGGGGCTTTGCACCGAGTACGGTGGATGGCGCGTGGAATTTACTCTTTCAAGATTTGGATGTTCAGATACCAGTTCACGATGCACATGAACCAATGTCCTTCAACATCTTGTGGAGCAAGTAGCAGTGACCGCCTGATTTCTGGGTTGCGGGACTTCTGTCTCTTCGTTGCTCAAGATTACGTTCTTCCGTGGTTTTCAGCAAGAGAAGCAGCAAGCGCTCCACGAAGCGACTTAGCCTCCTTCAAAGTTGCAAAACACCAACGCCGCTGGGTACAAGAGTTTTAATCGGCATCTCTGGTACCTCAATGAGGTAAACGTGGGCCTTGCACTATTCGATCCTGCAGTCGATGATGATGAGAAGCGGAAATGGTAGAGAATATGAATTCCGTTGAAGGGTCAGAGCTCCCCCCCGACGAGTCTGGATTCCAGATCCAAGAAGAAAGACCCTGGCAGACTTTTGCTCTTCCAATACGTACAATCTGTTCACCCTTCTAGATCTTCCGGTCGATTTCCTGCAAGAGGATCCATCAACTGGGAAAACAACACCAGCTTTGGTTCAGCAAAGATCAGGGTGGATTCCTTAAATGTAGTGAATGATGCAGCAGAGCGAGGCATAGCATTGATTCAAGAATTCACGAAGGCTGGAAGGACTCGGAACGAAGAGCAGATGCAGTTCATGATTCAAATCGTCGAAGAACATCGTAAAGTCTTGCCGACAGCCTCCAAAGCCACTTTGATGAAAAAATGAACGCCAACACTCGAGGTGTCATGTACTTTAATCGTTAATTATGAATTTAGTGAATATACTCACACGATATATTTGTTCTGAATACTTATTGGAGATGTATATTGGAGATGCAATTTATCATTTAAACTGAGAATTAAAATTTCCATTGCCCTATAAATTGAAAATACCTATCAGCTGTGGGCAACCTCTAAATGTTGTTGGATTACAAGAAATTTTGCCTGTTCTGTTTTCTCATGTATCCTCACAAAATAAAGTGTTCCGCTCCCTTGCATTTTCATTTCGCATTTTTCACCATATACCATAAACACACCCTAATATATATATATATATATATATATATATATATATATATATATATATATATATATATATATATATATATATATATTATATATATATGGGAATGAACTCAGAATGGTTCCCTGAGGTTTTTATGATACACACAGACCGTGCATGGAACAAGGAACTCTTCTAGGAAAATTAAATCCACTATAGTACGAATAAGTAATATGGTAAATGACAAATGCTAGTTTTTTTCTTTTTCATGATGTTAGCCCGACGTGGGCAACGGGTCACTCGCAAAGAGGTCCCAAACATATAGCTTCCCTCACCAGCTCTCTGCAAAGCAGATAGGATCCAGCTTTGGGACAGGATCTAGGGTTAAACCCTAGATCCCTAGTTTATATATATATATATAATATATATATATATATATATATGAAATTATTTCACGAACACGAAAGTAACACGTGAAAAATATTTATGATGAATAAAACCACGAAGGAAAGGAAACACAGAATGGTGCTCAAGCACTTTCGTCTAATGACATCCTCAGGAACACTGAAGTACATAAAGAGTTACAGCCTATATATAGGTTACAGAAAAAAAAAAAAATATATATATATATATATATATATATATATATATATATATATATATATATATATATATAATAATAATAATAAACGGAGAGATAAAATAAAAATTAAACATTAAAGGATTGTGGGAGGAGCATACAAATTTGTAAGGAAAAACTACCGATTTTTAGCACAAGATCAAATGAATTGTTTCCAACCAATGTTATAGATAATTAAAAAAAAGAAAAATACAAATTTATACTGGAAATCTGCCCAGGTTTTAGCACTCTGCCCTTCTTGTTTAAGTTCGATATATGTATATAAAAATAAATTGAAAAATAAAAGTTATTAGAGTAGCGTACAACAAAGATTTAACGTTCTACCCTTCTTATCTAAATCTGTTCTGAAGGAATTCAAAACAACAGGATCAAGTTGGAAAAGACCTTTGCTTATGTTGAAGTTATTTGTAAGTTGGATAATGGCAGACTCAAGAATATTTCTATTAACAATGTTGCTAGAGTGAAATAAAACTGAAGCATTATTCCAATCAATACAGTGGGATAACTCTGACAAATGGACAAAAAGGGCACTGGACGACTGTCCTGTTCTAACGGAATATTGATGCTGTTTTATACGTGTGTGCAAATCCTTTCCCGTCTGACCTATGTAAAAAAATCACATTGTTTACAACCAATTTTATAGATAATGCCTGAATTATTGGTAGGGCTGTTTTTTTACTATGATATTTTTCACAATATTATTATATGAAAATACTACATTAATATCCAGAAGTCTAATACATTAGCAATGCCTAAAAGGCCCGTGAAAAATGGAAGTACTAAAAAAAATAGCCCTACCAATAATTCAGGCATTATCTATAAAATTGGTTGTAAACAATGCGATTCCTTTTACATAGGTCAGACGGGAAAGGATTTGCACACACGTATAAAACAGCATCAATATTCCGTTAGAACAGGACAGTCGTCCAGTGCCCTTTTTGTCCATTTGTCAGAGTTATCCCACTGTATTGATTGGAATAATGCTTCAGTTTTATTTCACTCTAGCAACATTGTTAATAGAAATATTCTTGAGTCTGCCATTATCCAACTTACAAATAACTTCAACATAAGCAAAGGTATTTTTCAACATGATCCTGTTGTTTTGAATTCCTTCAGAACAGATTTAGATAAGAAGGGTAGAACGCTAAATCTTTGGTAAACTTGTACGCTACTCTAATAACTTTTATTTTTCAATTTATTTTTATATATAATCGAACTTAAACAAGAAGGGCAGAGTGCTAAAACCTGGGCAGATTTCCAGTATAAATTTGTATTTTTCTTTTTTTTTAATTATCTATAACATTTGTTGGAAACAATTCATTTGATCTTGTGCTAAAAATTGGTAGTTTTTCCTTACAAATTTGTATGCTCCTCCCACAATCCTTTAATGTTTAATTTTTATTTTATCTCTACGTTTATTGTATATATATATTTTCTGTAACCTATATATAAGCTGTAACTCTTTATGTACTTCAATGTTCCTGAGGATGTCATTAGACGAAAGCGCTTGAGCACCATTCTGTGTTTCCTTTCCTTCGTGGTTTTATTCATCTATATATATATATATATATATATATATATTTTTTTTTTTTTTTTTAAGTTCAGGAAGAACCGATTCGCCTCTATTTAAAGGGCATATCTCAGCGGAAAAACAAAGAAAAAGTGAGAGGAAAGACAGAGGAAAAGAAAGGGTGGAGGGGACAGTAAGTGGAAAAAGACCAAGGATGAGAAAGACTGCAGGGTCGAGCCCCATCATCCTTGGGTGCTAGGCGCGGAGGGCGCACGTGAAACCTCCAGGAACAAGCACGTACAAACGAGCACAAAGAGCACTCAAGAGCACGAGCTTAGAACCCCCTTGCGGGGGCTATATATTATATATATCTGAGCGTGTTAGGAATAATA
Organism: Bathynomus jamesi; assembly: GCA_023014485.1. NCBI lineage: Eukaryota > Metazoa > Arthropoda > Malacostraca > Isopoda > Cirolanidae > Bathynomus > Bathynomus jamesi. Next base: position 1,057,825 of record JAJOZX010000674.1, read on the forward strand.
CATTAAGTGGAAAAGGAGTTTCACCGCTCTGAGGCTTTAAAACGCTCCCTTGCGTTTCTTAGGCAGTAATGCAAATGGGAGGCAACACCCTTTTATTATTCTAATGGTATCTCCGACCTGGGCCAAAAAAAAACAGGTTCTATTTTTGGTTTCGGCGTATTGGCCTTGGCATACGCCGACTGAGAGCAAACTGCATTCCTTTAATTGAATGACGGGGCAAATTCCTCTCGCTCTTTTCCCCATTAAAGCAATCGCATTCGCGACCAGTTTTATCGCGTAAATACCGCAAAAGGCATCCAATTCACCATTTGAGAAATAAACACCAATTCACGCTCTATTTCTAAAACGCGGTAACTATAAGCAAAACCTTTCCCGTTTTATATGTACGCAGCAGGATGCGCCAATTAATCGGTAGTTAATCAGCCTCAGGAGCCATTTTACCATTTATGGAAATCGAAATATTCTCAACCATTTACGACAAATTCAACCCAGTTAATGGTTCATGCTATTTTCTTCACGTTTTTCGTTCTATGAAAAAGTGTATATCGGAATTGCGACAACCTCCGGAAACTGCGTCACTTTCTACTTATAAAATTACTTGCTTTCGACTTTCTTTCTTTTTTTTTTTTTTTGAATGAAACTCCGCCAATTGACGCTTCTTTTTTTTTCTGCCCGTTTCCCCCAAAATGGCACAGTGAACGCCTTTGCGGGTAATTTTTTACACGACAATTCTAGCGTATTTAAGAGTCTCATTTTTCATTTGTAATACCAGAAATTAATTATTATTATTATTATTATTATTATTATTTCATCAAGAATATTTTGTCATTTGTAATGACTTAAATTAATTAAATGTAACTTTATTTTCTATTATTTCTGTTTATTTTCTTATTTCCTGTTGTAAAAATTAAAATGACACTGAAAGCGTTTTACCTGAAAAGCTGTCACGCTTCCCAACGCCATATTCAGATAAGAATGTTCTGATTAGAATACTTGTCACTAAAATAAGAAATTAAAATGTAAAATTAAACATTATGTAAACCTATATGAATATGATACATACCTTACGTAATGTATATTGTTTCTCAAAAAAGATAGATTACTTTGGCGAATTCTCTCTTCAGCTACTAAGGTTTGAACAATTACTGTATTAAAGCAGGGGTGTCCAACCTTTTTTTCACGAAGGGCCCGATACAACTCTTTGCGGGCCGGACTCTGGCCCGCGGCGGCTCAAGTTATTTGTGGGATTTTCCTTCTTTGAGCAAAATAGAAAATTGTCCAAAACTATAATTTATTGAGTAAATACAATTAACTGAATAAATATACAGCGGTAATCTGTCCATAAGTTGGTGTTTGATATTTTTCCAACATCCGCAAAGGTCAGATTCAGCTATAACGTACATCTTCGAAAAAGGCTTTTTTTTTTTTTTAAACTTCAAACTTCACCGTACATACACATTAATTACATACATATATGATTACACATACACACACACACACACACGTGTAAGCGTAACATCTTCAATTAATTAATTTTAGAGGGAGAGGTGTCATAACTGCTATAAATGCCTGTACAAAAAAACGACAACATCGGGAATCTGCTTGACGAAGACAAAATCAAATTTCCCGTTATTGGTTCATAACGGTAAACGGATAAAGATCTACACTCTGCCCTTTTGACTCTTTCACTCTTCTATTTGGTAAGTATTACAACGGCCTATTTCTTCTAAGGGGAATTCAGTTACTAGTTCCTCCAAGTTTCTCAAGTTACGCGACATTAATGTCAAATTGCGATCGGAGGAACCAAAATCCACGTTAATGGTCAGGTAAACAATTCCGATCCAGGGAAAAATGAACGGCACTTGGAAGACAATTCGTTTTATTACAGGTATATTACGGGTGAAAGTAACCTATATATGTAAATACTCGTATTAATATTCGTGGTCGGCTTCCTATATACTATTGAGCTAAAATGTGTCTGTGTGTCCGCTTTCTTCGGAACCGTGCACAGACTAAACGGCACATCGGAAAATTATGCAACCACCACCAATTGATAGCCCATAAGCTGCCGATGTGCTCTGTCAAGTTTCCCGGTCCTAGGTCACAATTACTGGGTCCGAAGGCCCCAGCACCACGATAAAACTACAGAAAAGAACGCAGCCGTGAAAATCTTGAGCTTTACACAGACTGTGACATATATACTGCTACCCGCCCGGAGGGCGGGTAGCAGTATATATGTCACAGTGCTACTCGCCCCGGGGGTAATGGGAGAGGGGTGGGATAATTGGGGGAGTGGGTGGGGGTAAGAGGGGTGGGGTTAATGACGTTTTTTACTTTTTTGTGTGGGGGAGGGTGGGGTATTGGGGAGTGGGGTTAATGGGAGAGGAATGGGGTTAATGGGAGTAATGGCGTTTTTTACTTTTGTGTGGGGGTAATGGGGGAGTGGGGGTGGGGGATAATGGGGGAGAGGGATGGGGGTAATGGCGTATATAGCAGTATATGTCACAGTGCTACCCGCCCGGAGGGCCAAGTTGTACAACGGTCGCGAGCGATAGCGAGCTACCGCTTGTTTATATCTATACTTATAATAAAAGGACGTGTGTGTGTGTGTGTGTGTGTGTGTGTGTGTGTGTGTTCCAGCCATAACTCCAAAATGGAAGCAGTTACAAACATGAAACTTCACACACATATTGATTAGGTCCCCAGGTTGTGCACCTGTGTGTTAATAAATTAAATAATTAAAATTACTGGGTCCGAAGGCCCCAGCACCGCGATTAAACTACAGAAAAGAACGCAGCCGTGAAAATTTTGAGCTTCACATTATGTCAAGATTTCTGAATCTTAAGATTTTCATGACTAATTATTTGGTCAATAAAACTATAGAAAAGAACACAGTCCATGAAAATCTTGAGCTTCATATATAATTAAAAATAGCGGAGCGACCAGGCGTTGCCGGGGTGGATGTTGAACGTTATATATATATATATATATATATATATATATATATATATATATATATATATATTATATATTACATATAATATATACAGGATATGCCCGGTTAGGTTAATTGAATGCCCAGTTAAGTCAAGTGAATGCCCGGGTAGGTTAATTGAATGCCAGGTTAGGTCAACTGAATGCCCGGTTAGGTTAATTGAATGCCCGGTTAGGTTAATTGTACGGCCTTAACGATTAGTTAGGTTAAGTCGTGATATTTCCGTTAGCTTATAGCGTTCAACATCCACCCCGGCAACGCCGGGTAGCTCCGCTAGTATATATATATATATATATATGTTTACTTATTTTATCAACGGTTAAAACGTGTCAAAAGATCAATTTCAAGTTTGAGGAAAGGTTTCACTGTTTTACACAAAGCACCAGTCCGCCCACACACCCATTCAGGGTGCGAGCAGCGAGCAGCATCATTGCCAAGTACAATGAGGGTCAATGTAATGACGAGACTTCCGTATGTGGTTCATCATCACTGGGAGCAACAACGCTGTGCGTTATAATAGTCAGTATGTGGTGAGGCTTATAATCATTGCGGTGCCTATGTCGTTTGTTTGCATTGCAGACAATCCTCGCTCTATAGGTCCGGGTGCATGATTCATCGGGAGCAAAATGACCCACAAGTTTGGTTTCCTCCCAAGGCGACGCAAATGCACCCATATTACCTCAGACTTACTCTACACAAACTGGACCAAGAACCCAGAACCTCCTCAATTCCAAACCTTCCTTTCATCCATGCCTTCAGTTTACGTCTGTATAAAATATTAACACAGTCACTAGTGACTGGGAAACTCCAACCGTTAGTTTTTGGTAGGGAGAGGGTGTGGGGGTGTAGGGGTGGTGTGGGGCACGTGGGAAACTTTTTTTGGCGGGTCCTGCCAGTTTAAATTTAAAGGTGTACGAACTACATACAAAAATGCGCTTGGCCTCCCGACTATACGTTTTATTTTTAAATTATGAAGGAACTCTTTTAGTTTCATATGAAAAACTCTCGCAACAATATCTGGCCTATATTCTGGTCTTTGATAAGCAGTTTTTAAATAATAAAAAAAACATAAAAATACGGTAAGTAAACTGTCGTAAACACACGCACATAAACGCGCGTGTTTCTGGACCCCAGGCGGAATCGAAGCGCGCGTGTTTGGGTTCGTGTTAACTCCGCCATGTTGCTGACAGTGATCCCAACATGGAATGGAACAGCACATTCAACAGAAAATTAGAGGATCTTCTCCGATGCTACGAGGTAATTTATCGGGAGAAAAAGAAGATGTCACGGCAGTCAACGCTAGAGGCGTATTTCAAGAAGTCAGCTGCTGCTACAACCCAAAATGACGAAGAAGAAGATGCTCTCGATGTACGATACTTTAACATTTTTTTAATTATGCATTTTACATTTACGTTATTAAATACATTTTTTGCTCGTAATATTTGTTTTTTATCCATTTCGTATTAATATATTTTGGTAAAAGGGATTAAACAATTAATAATACATTGACTTTAAGAGAAAAATAATTTGGTAAGAACGCATCCCGAACTTATAACATTGTCCCTATGGTAAAACGCGCCATTTTCCGGAAACGCATCCCGCGCGTTACAGCAGGTCCGACTCTACATACAGTATATATATACCCTAGAACGCCCGCTGCGCCTTTCACAGCAGAAGGGCCCCCCCCTAAAAAAAAACACAAAACACAACCTCGGGGGAGGGAATGGAAGGGGCGGGTGTGTTACTAAAACTTTCCCTGGTTCTCCCTTAATGTGCATATTAAATTTAATGCAGCTTATCCTAACCGTTTAGGCATGTATAAGCGAACATGGAACAGAGACAGACAGACAGACAGAGATATCATAATCATCATCCCCTCCCTTTTTTTTAATGCAGGAAGGAGGGGCCAAGAGCGAGCGCCCGCAAAAATGCCCCTCTCCCTAGCGAAAGAGAAGGCAAGAACTGAAGTTAAGGTCCTTAAAAACGATGCCTTTTTTTAACTTTGAAAAGATTGTGTAGTATGTAAGATGTATGTGTGTGTGATGAGGAATAGAGGGAGAAGTGTGTGTTTGAGAGCATGCTGGACTGCTCACAAGGTAGATGAGACACGGTAAAAGATCAGCTAAGGAGGACAGTGACAGGAGAAACGGGAGTTGCAGCGCACCCCCAAGGAGTACCTCCTTGGTTGATTGGTGTCTACAGTTTCTCTCTCTCTCTCATCTCTATATATATATATATTATATATATATATATATATATATATGCGCCTCGGTGGTGTAGTGGTTAGCGTCGCTGACTACGAATCCATCGGCCCCAGGTTCGAGACCCGGTGATTGCAGCTGGCGCGCAGCAAAACCCAGCTGTTCATCCTTCCACACAATAAAGAAAGTGGTTGGTAGATAAATGGGTACCCCAGGCGGCCTAGACGCTGGGCTGCTGGTGGGGCGTGGTTCGGATTCCACGTTAAACTGTAGGTCTAAGGTGGAGTGAAAAGCTTGACCTTCGTCAGAATGAACAATTCGGGCGGAAGCTAACCAAAGGTCAAAGGTTTATCCAAGTAGAGCCAAAACTAAACCATCTTTTTTTATCAATTAAGTCAGATTTTGTAAATAAGTCTGATTTCCTTGTACGACCTGCTTTTTTGAGGTCGGGTGGTGAAGTTAACTCAGGTTAACCTAAACTAATCGAACCAAACCTAACTCAAATCACTGGGTGCATGAAGACTTATTTGATTTCTATTTTTTTTTACTTAAAAACCTGCCGAGGATGAAATTCGTAAAAATAATCACTGTATACGGCAAAAAAGTGTTTTCTCTAAACTTTTTCACAGAACCTCGCTCCCCCCTCCTACCCTAACACACGCGAAAGTGATTAAAAATTTGAAAATATATTTAAAAAAAAAAAAAAAAAAAAAAAAAAAACGGTGTTTCATAAGTCTGGAGACAGCTTTTACGTTGTTTTTTTTCTTTTCTTTTTTGTTTATGTGGGCAAACTAACAAAAGAAGTGAGGATTTGAAAGCTAAGATAAGACTGGAATTGCAGCGAATTTCTTCTGAAACAATCACAAGTGTTCAGAGGGCTTGACAGTTACGAGTAATGAAGTATCTTGAAGTTCATGGTGAACAATTTGAACACCTTCTCTAATACGCTTTCTACATATTTCCAGTGCCTCCGGGCATATGAAATACTACATATATATATATATATATATATATATATATATACCCGCAAGGGGGTTCTAAGCTCGTGCTCCTGAGTGCTCTTTGTGCTCGTTTGTACGTGCTTGTTCCTGGAGGTTTCACGTGCGCCCTCCCGGCCCTAGCACCCAAGGATGATGTGGCTTGACCCTGCAGTTCTTGTCATCCTTGGTCTTTTTTCACTTCGACTGTCCCCTCCACCCTTTCTTTTTCCTCTGTCTTTCCTCTCATTTTTTCTTTGTTTTTCCGCCGAGATATGCCCTTTTAAATAGAGGCGAATCGGTTCTTCCCGAACTTAAAAAAAAAATATATATATATATACACACTTACGTGTGAAGAGACACCAACACACGAAACTACTGCCATATATATACACACTACAGGTGTTCGACAAAATAATGGAAACACGCATTTTCGGTGCTGTATTTTCTGGTATAATTAATGGCGTTATATAATTTACTATTTTCATATATAAATGCGTATAATATCGAGAACATCTTCTATTTTAATATGCTGATATTGGTATTTCCTGTTCTTGTAGAATAAATAAAAATATGGCAGTTGGAAAAGATGGCACTGAATGTGAAAGAGGCATGATAGTCGGAGCCAGTTTGGTTGGCATCTCAGTATTAAAAGTCGCATAATTGCCCCTTGTATCTCGAACAATAGTCGTCAAGATTATATATATATATATATATATATATATATATATATATATATATATATATATATATATATATATATATATATATATATATAACTGTGGGTGATGGAAAAATTTCACTATTATTTCCGAAATCAGCACTAACAAGTCAGTAAGGAACACCGAACACTACCAGAGGAACAGAATCTTTGTTGAAGTGTTATTAAAAATGTGGAACAGTTGAAAAAATTAGATATCGTATAATACTCTACGGGTTAGGGTCAGCAATATGCGAACAACGGTCCGGACTCGGACTGCCGACGGATTTTAGAGAGACCACCAGCAATAAACACACTCTCCAATATAACATTTATTTTAAAATATGGAAGAATTTTAATATGACGAAATAACCAAAATACATTTTTTTATTCTTTGGTAAATTTAAAAAAACTTAAATTTAGTTTTCATTCTGGAAATTAAAAATGGTGATTTTTGGTTGATTTTAGTTAAAAAAAAAAAAAAATGTGAGTGACGGACCTTTTCAGAATGAGAAGAATGATGCTGCACCACCATTTGCGTCAAATTGCGTTCGTTTTTCGTCGTTTCATCTGGCCAAATCTCGGCACTTTTCGATTGCGTTAAGTATTTTAGGCTTTATATATACTGTATCTATCCAACATTTAATTAACCTAATCTAACCTCACCTGAAGTAAAAGTAAAATAATGTCTCTTCCATTTGCCCTCCCCCCTCCCAAAAGAAAACGTTTATATCCCGGCGACCCCCATTCTAGGGCCTACACCCGACATTATATAAAACCACTCGCAAAATTTTCACATTTGCTGGCTATATTTATACATTCCTATTACATTTACCAAATACTTTTTTTTGGTATGAAATATAAACGAAGCTGAAAAAGGTTAAGCCTATGCTGTTCCCTGAAGGTCTAATTAATTAATTGAACACACAAAAAACACTTCATTCACGGAAACAAAAAGAGTCATAAAATTTCAAAAATAAAATTCCAATATTTTTCTGCTCATTTTAAATAATTTTTATGTGATATGGCATCAATATATTTACAGTATTCTAACATGAATATTGCCGTTGGGAAATTAAAAGAAAGTATTTTATATATTGAATATATTTAAACTGTACATATTGAATATTATTTAGTTTTTGTAAAGCAAACAAATATTTTTCTTTATTAAAAATTATACGAGTAGTGTTTTATATATTTATTTGCTAAGTAAATAGATTTTCTATTGCATATACTCTATATATTTGTATATGAAAACGTCTGTCTGTAGCTCCACTTAGCTTCGACATTACTGTATTATTTCTCATTAATTGTATATACAAGCGGTAGCTCGCTATCGCCCTCCGGGCAGGTAGCAGTATATGTACAGTAGCAGTATATGTCACAGCTAGCTGTATATGTGGTGACCAGAAAACTCGGTCCCGAAAACTCGGTCCCGGAAAACTCGGTCCCGAAAACTCGGTCCCGGAAAACTCGGTCCCGGAAAACTCGGTCCCAAGAAAACTCGGTCCCGTAAAACTCGGTCCCGGGAAATTAGGTACCATAAATGAAAACAATTAAATTAAACTTTATTCCAAAAGTAAAATGAGTATGGTCACATAACATAATATAGAACAAACTAATTTTTAGGTAGATGGGTAAAACAGTGTCTTTTTGAATTTTTTAAAGCCCCCCTTTAAAATATGGCTAGATTTTCCAAGAAAAAAAATTTAACGGATAATGAGATATTAACTAAAGAAGAGATAAAGGAACCATCTATAAAATAATCAGTGGAGAATAGAAATGCAAGAACTGTAACTGAAGTAATATTGTATAATGTAAAAACCGGCACCAAAATTGTGACAGAAGAATTTGAAAAAAGAAAAAGATTCAACAAAATTATCGCTTTATTAAAATATGATGCTTAAATTTTTCTTTTTTTTTTCATTTTTACTTATTTTATCTTCTTTTCTTATTTTTTATTGTCTTTTCTTTTTTTTTTATTGTTCTTGTTTTCAATTTAAGTTTTTTTTTATTTTTTATTATTATTATTATTTATTTTACCTTTTTTTTTTGTTTTTACGTTTTTTTGTTTTTTCTCTACTTTTTGGAAAAATTTCAAAAAGACAGTTTTACCCATCTACCTAAAAATTAGTTGGTTGTATATTATGTTATGTGAGAATACTCATTTTACTCTTGGAATAAAGTTTAATTTAATTGTTTTCATTCATGGTACCCAATTTTCTTGGGACCGAGTTTTCCGGGACCGAGTTTTCTTGGGACCGAGTTTTCTTGGGACCGAGTTTTCCGGGACCGAGTTTTCGGGACCGAGTTTTCCTAGAACCGTATATGTATATGTATATTGTATATATGTATATTGGTACTTACGTATTATCGGGACTACCAAACTATTATCGGGACTACCGAACTGTTTATTATGTATTTTTGCTTTCGTCATTTTCGTTTTCGAAGTACTGTACTTACCTTCACTCGTAATAGACATTAAATAGCTCGTGCTCGGCCGCGGAGTGACCTAGGACTGGGGAACTTGACAGAGCACATCGGCAGCTCATGGGCTATCAGTTGGTGGTGGTTGCAGAATTTTCCGATGTGCCGTTTAGTCTGTGCACGGTTCCGAAGAAAGCGGAAAGACACACACACACACATTTTAGCTCAATACCGTCACTCATAGGATATGTCTATCCTTAAGCTGTGAATTGTCATTGTATTATTAATATTTGTCATCTGGACTATGGTCTGCTAATAAACCTTTTCATTCATTCATATATATATATATATATATATATATATATATACGAGTACTGTATATATGCGCCTCGGTGTAGTGGTTAGTATCGCTGACTATAAATCCACCGGCCCTGGGTTCGATACCCGGTGACGACAGTCGACGCGCAGCAAACCCAGCCATTCATCCTTCCATACAATAAAATTGGTTGGTAGATACATGGGTAGCTGTTGATCGGAAGATCATGAGATCGAGTCCGGGCGAGGACTTTGTAATTTCTGACCACCCGTGGTGGGTCGTGGTTCGGATTCCACGTTAAGCAGTAGGCCTAAGGTTGTTGCAACAAGCTTGACTTCGTCAGAATGAACAATTCGGGCGGAAGCAAAACCGAGGTTAACCAATGTATTAGGGTGGTCTTCAGTTATAGAAGGGGGTTGAGGTGAGTAGACTTTTTCAACTGGGAATCGCATTTTGTTTCATATTCCGAGAAATTACAGTAATTTCCTTTTCATAAAAATCGATGAATGTTTAGAGGTTGCGGAGAAGGGTTAAAATTCCCCCATTACGCGTATGATGGGGACAATGCTAACAGCTAATGCTTCTTCCTTGTTCACGTTGTAATGTAATGTTTATAATAAATATTTTTCAGGGAGATATTTTTAGAAGGAGCTTCTGAGCAGTGGCGTAGCTAGGTTTTTGGCGCCCTAGAGCAAGAATTCCTAAGGGGCTTCTGAGCAATGGCGTAGCTATATTTTCGGCGCCCTAGAGCAAGAATTCCCAAGGGGCCTCATAATCCTAAAATTAATCTATTTAGTTTACAAATACAAATGTAATTTACACAAAATACTGTTTTAGATTTACTGTATGTCTTACTATACATGTAATTATGTATATGTATATTATATATATATATATATATATATATATATAGTATATATATAACTGCAAACACGCAGTATAATTAACGTAAAGAACGACGCTTGTATAGGAGATAGGCCGCGCAAGATGAGAGAGAGAGAACGAAACAAATGAAAAAATGAGGTAACCACCCGGGAATCGAACCCGGGATCTTCCGATTGCCGGTCAGATATGATAACCATTACACCATGGGCCTCACTCATTCAAATGCCGTAATTCTTCTACATACGCGCATACGTTAATTATACTGCGTGTTTGCAGTTAAATGTATATAATGTTACGGCATGCGGGAGGTGCCCCCTTGGGGCATTGGTTTCTGCGCGTATGTAGAAGAATTACGGCATTTGAATGAGTGAGGCCCATGGTGTAATGGTTATCATATCTGACCGGCAATCGGAAGATCCCGGGTTCGATTCCCGGGTGGTTACCTCATTTTTTCATTTGTTTCGTTCTCTCTCTCTCATCTTGCGCGGATTATATCTCCTATACAAGCGTCGTTCTTTACGTTAATTATACTGCGTGTTTGCAGTTAAATGTATATAATGTTACGGCATGCGGGAGGTGCCCCCTTGGGGCATTGGTTTCTGCGCGTATGTAGAAGAATTACGGCATTTGAATGAGTGAGGCCCATGGTGTAATGGTTATCATATCTGACCGGCAATCGGAAGATCCCGGGTGGTTACCTCATTTTTTCATTTGTTTCGTTCTCTCTCTCTCATCTTGCGCGGAATATCTCCTATACAAGCGTCGTTCTTTACGTTATATATATATATCATTACGTACAACAAGTAGGTAGCTTTATAAGCTTATGTTATACTCCATATGAAGCACCACCAGCTTGGTACATATTTCAAGTTCTATAACGTGATTTTTCGTGCTCTTCGTGTTGCAAATTGATCAATCACAGTATCCAAATCAGTTGTCTCTCCCTGTGACGTTCGATAGACAGAACTGCTAATGCACTTAATCGGTGTTGGGACATTTAGCTTCGTAAGTAGGTCTTCATGCTTAAGTTTCGAAAAATTTCTTCCCGCAGTAGCTACCGTCACTGGTAAAGTAAGAAAGATGAAGCACGCGGTAATAATAACATCAGACCAACTACTTGAGACTTGACAATGGATTAGCAGCAGTTCCGCGACTTCACGTACTGACGACATCTTTGAAGATGTGTAGAGAACCAAACCTTGAAATGAAGTAACTGAGCTCCAGTACCGAGTGAGATATCTTCCGGATATGCCTCAATAAGTCTGCTTGCCCACTGAATCGTATCTTACCCAGGCGTTTGGAGCAGCACCGTTGACGATAAGCAGCCGAAGATTTTAAAGATTTTGTGAAGGGCTTCAAAGCGGGATTTTAACCATGAAACTACAATGTTAAGGTTTTGGTTAAACACTTCAATCTGAAACCGTTTCTCAGAATCTTCTTAGTATTCGTCTGACTGTATTTCATACTTATTTACAAAAAAATAAGTATAAATATTTATAAAAAAAATATATCAAATTATAAAACAAATATAACCGACCAAAGGCGCGGCGTACCATACACCTAGGTGGCAGTTCATATCCATTTACAACAGCATTCCTTCGGGGCCTGCCGCAAACTGCTACTCTCACTCCCTCTTCCCATAGCTATGCCACTGCCTGTGGGTAATCTAATGCTTTGCATCGTACGTTTGGCAGAGTTCATAGAATAAACTGTCATACTACTACTACTGAAATTCAAAGACTTGGCCGCAGGCAACGAACTTTACCATCTCCCTTCTCCAGTTATCCTTTAACTTGTAAATATCAGCTTTTGTTCGATCTCTTTCAGAGGTATAATCCAATGAGCTAGCGCTAATACGCGTTCCAAGAAAAAACATTTGGTTGATTGACGCGAGCGACATCGTCCCTAATTCTGGGAAATAAATTTATTTCGAGGAGGCAAGTTTTGCCATTCCTTTCTTATCACTCGGGAGAGAAACTCCCCTTGAATAACCCCATTATGAGGTCTAGGAGAATGCCGGATTCCCACCGCCCATCAGCATGACCTCGTGAAGCGTCTTCTGAAGCTCCACTCTGAGTAGCAAGCACTCAAGAAAAGCAAGTATCGTCGATCCGCCACTCAAATCGCGAACGAGACCACGTTCGTGTCGAGCTTCGATTAGCTGTACGACATCGCCCAGTCTTTGATGAAGATCGAAGACAAGCAGTTTCTCCTAGCCCAGAGAGAGAAGGGCAGGAGAGGCCACATGTCCGGTGTCGGTGTGAAGTTGGCCATCAAAGAAAACAAATAACTTCAGCGGCAACAAAAATACCTCAGGCGAAAGAGAACCCACGAAGCTGAGTGGAAAAAGCGTAGCGAGATGGCATCGAATCCTGCAGCAGCAGCAACAGAACTAAGAATACCACGTCCGAGGAAAACAGCTACCCAGGAGAAGGATGCTCACACACTACAACTACATTGCCGTCGAACAGACCTCGGACTGCGAACATACTGACACAGGAATGCAGGAATCGTGGCGGCCATCGAAGACTGGGACCTGACTGACCAGATCAAAGCAATGTCCTTCGACACCACCGCCAGCAACACCGGAGAGGGAAGATATCATGGTTGAGAAGGTCTTCGTCAGCCTCTTCGAACCCTCAACAGGTCTACTCAAGCGATTCCAGCAAAACTGGCCTTCCATCGACAATGAGAAGCTAGAACCAGCGACGGACGACGAAGAAGCCAGCTTAAAAGTTTCTCAGTGGAAAAATGAAGTCATTGAATTCGTCAGGAAAATCCTCCAAGAACACCACCAAAGGGTGGGGCTCGCATTCTTCGATGAGCGCTTGCCCGTGGAAACCAGGAGCGAGATGGTCGCTGCTCTCAACAATGAAGGAGCCGAAGATCCTCAACACAGGATCCGGGTGGAGGAAAGAAAGAACCTCTCGTCATTCGTAATGGCTAACTCGCAGCAGCTGTTCACCATTCTGAAGTTGGATGACTCCTTTCTGAGTGCCGCGGATCCGGAGACCTGGCCAGAGTTTCGGGGTATCAAAAGGCTTAATACCCACTACAGCGGGTGGGGGAGGGGAAGCTGGAAGATAATGCGCTTGACGTCACTCCCTTCATGGTCCATAGGGGTAAAACTCAAACCATTCTACGTAACCCCAGGATAATTTTGGAATTTCCCCCAAATCTGCAAAATGCAGTTTCTCTAAGAAAGGAACCAGGGTCCCGAGTGAAGAAATTCAGAAGTTGGATTTTAAGGACCACCCAAATATATATATATATATATATACATATGAGATGGTATTCGAAGTTAATTTTTATACGTATACCTCTGAAAATATTACTATCTCTTCAAAAGGAAATGTCTACTGTATACCTATATCTGCTAAAATTAATATACCAATCAGGCATCAATTTAAAATAAAACAATAAAAGTAGAACGAAAAATGTTATTTCGACCATTCTTATTTTATAACTAAATGCCTTTTGAGAAATAACCTAAAAGGCGAAAGGTCATGTGGAAAAAGAACAGTTCAATTTTTAGGTGTGTGTGTGTGTGTGTGTGTGTGTTATTTTTCAAAAAGTTCTACTTGCGATTGATAACTAGTGATGACACTAATCAAATGCCCCACCAAGTATTGACAGGGTTTAGTGAAACTAAATCAAATCATAATTTGAATGCTTCGAAATTAAACTTATCACACTTTATTATTAACACATATTTTCACCTCATAAGATAAAATATATTGTAGTAATCTGTTAACAGTGTGGAAAATGGCATTAGGCAGGAGACAGGGAGTCCCGTTTCTCCTGTCACTGTCCTCCTTAGCTGATCTTTTTCCGCGTCTCATCTACCCCGTGAGCAGTCCAGCACGCTCCCAAACACACGCTTCTTCCTCTATTCCTCACTACACAATACGTGAATCTTACACCACGCAATCGTTTCGAAATTTATAAAAAATAAAATTGCATTGTGAACTTTGGAGACCTTGATTTTGGTTCTCTTATAAAGGAAGGCATTTTCGAGGGCACACGCCCTTGGCCCCGCCTTTCTACATAATAAAGAAATTCTTTTAAAATGAACGGGAAAATGCACCATACATACATTATTCTTCTTAATTTGGAATGCGTAACCAAATGTGTATACTTCATTTATACTATTATACACTATACCAGTATGCCAT